>OX578140.1:76830839-77430839 GCA_951213105.1 Amaurobius ferox | reverse complement strand
AACTTGAAATTAAAATAATGAAGCAATACTATTGAACATAGATCATTTTGCTTCTATTATCAGTAAATTTAGGGTATCACAATAAGAACTTTATTAAAAAGTTTTAAAACACGACCGCTGCTTATCATTCATGAATGTTTCGGCCGAACCCGGGTTAAACGCATTTTACTATCGATTAATTTTTAAATGTGAAATTAAATACAAAATGTTATACTAATTTTATATGATTCGTACTTTCTTATTATTATTCTCTAAATACAAAATATATCTGGAAAGTTCTGCTAATAGGAAATCTTTGCATGATGGCCTTGTCAAGATCCTTTGGATCTTTTGGTTTAATGGAGGCAAATGAACATAATTTCTTTTAAATTACGCCAGAATCCTATTACATGCAAGCATGTTACTACAAATTTCTTTTAGTGGTAATATGTTGAAAAATTTATATTACATTTCATCTACTTCATCAGACATATGTTCCAACATCTTACTATATGCATGCATTAACATCTTACATAATTCGATATGATACATACGTTGTCATTATTTAGAAAGGAAGAAAAGGTCCTGCTACTCGTGAATCTTTCCATTGGTTCTCAGTGAACGAACGCCTTTTGGCTTCATTTGTTTATACATGGAGACAAATGAACACAATTTCCTTTAAATTGATCTTTTTTTTCAAAATATATAATGTCTGCAAATTCCTTCACAGCCACACCGACAGTTGAACCGTCAGCCACACAGATATTCCAAAATCCTGTGTTCAAGAATGTGGTCTGCAAACCAACCGGCTTTGGTGTCGAACTCCTTTTGGTGAATTTAGTTTGCGCATAATGCGCCAAGAAACAGCCAGTTAAGTTTTTGTTGTCAATGAAAGAGGTGGAATATTCAGAACTTGTAGCCTTGGATAATATTGTGGCGGTTGAGCGTCGCCTGTTCCGAACTCGGGACCACGTCTGACGTCATGCCCGAGGCGACACGCCATTCAGCCCCTCAACTGAGTTTCGGATGGGGACACGCGGGGGTTTCTGGAATGGCCCCCCTCCATGCCGAAATTCGACCCGGGCTCCTCATCAGGTGAGGGAGTGTGCGGCAGCAAAGACATCTGATCGAAGATGCTTGGTACCTGTACCCGAATTATAAGAACGGAGCAGAAGCTAGCTTTTGCTCTATTATTATAATGTCGGTCTTGTAAGCACATGGTCCCGAGTTCGATCCTGGCTCGGAACAGGCGACGCTCAATCGCCACAATATTAAATGACCTTCAACGAGTAATAATGTTGCTTAAATCGAGCAAAGTTATGTAAACATTATGTAGGTTGTACATATATAGCAAATAAATTATATTTTAAAAGTAAATTCCATTCAAGATCGGCGGCCAGATGTCAATACGCTTAAATATGAAAACTATTCATATAGTGTCTCGTCACAATACTTTCCATTTACATACACAATGCACAGCAGGAAAAATAATAGCTAACTGCAAGGGAATCTTCCGCGCATTATTCGAGGAACATACTTTGACGTTCTGACAAAAAACTTCCGACTGCTTGAAAAATGTCCGTGTCATATCTTGAAAAATGAAAGACAATGTCTTCGGAAGAGGGAGGTGCGTAATAGATAGTGAATTCGAAAAATAGAACCAAAGAAAAATGTCGGAAAATGTCCTGTTCAATATGAGTAATAGAGGCTGCTGCCCCTCCTACCATTACAAGTCCTTGAAGCACTTAATGGGGAACGTTAGAGAAAGCTCCATTCTTTCAACGAGTATAACAGTTGCTAGTAGCACATATGATTTATACTGGGTATATCTGTTTCGTCGAAATCTGTCTTTGTAATTCTGTGTAAGTATCGTTTGTGTGATGCATTGATTCTATTCCGGAACAGTTTATATTTAGTATGAAATATGTGTTATTTTATCTATGTTGATTCTATCATGTAACTAGGGGTGTATCCAGGGGGGTGCAAGAGCTACAAATGCACTTTCTAATATTTATGTGGTATAGAATTTGAATGTCCTTCTCTGTTATTTTCTACTTTAGAATTTTATTCGTTAAATCGGTATCGTGTGTCCAAATTATTACAACTATAGCGTGTTAACCTTCACTTTAAAGGGCTTGAAAAAATCTTTCTACTGATATCATACTTGAATGTACCCCCCACCCCCCCTCAGGGGAGTAACTTTCCCCAAGGGCGCTAATGACGTGATGATAAAAATAATTTCATACTATATTTCATACCCTATTCTATTTCATATTCTATTTTTTACAACAATGATTGAAACTATTAAGCTTTGTGATCATCGAGAGTTTATTAAACCCTCTTTATGCATGATTATGTCAAATTTTGACTTAAGCTGCCATGTTAAAAAAATATATAATTTTGAACAAATTTTGAAGTTTTCGTTCAAATTAAAAAAAAATTCTATGCAGTTCCAAATTTCTTTTATAGCAAAGTTGGCTGTAAAGTTTCGTGAAAATTTTTAATATTTGTGGCCGCTATCGTGAACACAAGCGATCGAACACAGACATCAGATAGACAGATAAACCGACATATATAACTCCAAAAATAGTCATGGTGTTCAGGAGGTCTTAAAACACATATTGGCATCAAAATTTCAAACTTGAAAATTTTCGCGGAAATAATACTTTTTCAATACTACGTATGAGAAAGTAAAAAAAAAAAATTTGATGTGGGCAGCACATGATTTTCCTTATGTAATGCAATGAATTTACTACTTTTACAGTAAAAAAAATAGATTATTTTTATAGCAAATATTTATATTCTTTCCAAGATATTTTAATTTTCGTCAATGAGTCGTCATTTTCATTGATTTAGCGTCATTTTTATCCATTTGGCGAGTTTTTCGTTAATTTAGCAACATTTAAAAAAGTCGCCAAGTTGGCGACATTCCCCCAAATTCGTCGCCAAAATCTCGCCAAGCGTTATGGATGGAGAAATAAGTTATTCTTACAGCAGATAAATGACTATTAGCGTTCAAATACAAAAGTATTTCTCAAAGTATCTTTTCTCATGAATGGAACAAGCTAGATCCACGAGAATGATGTCAGTAAATTTATCGCATGGTATTACATATGAAAAGTGAACATGTTTCTCAATAGAAAATATATTTTTTTTATTTTATATGACTTTTTGATAATTTTTTTGAAAAATGTGCAATATCTCGAGAACGGTTCATATTAGCGTTCTAAAATTTATGTCAATCGTTTTCTAATGAAAAATTATAAAAGAAATGTCTATTTGCGTAACTTTATTAGAAGTTTTGATTTTTTGATGATTTTTTCAAGATTTCACTCGAAAATTTTGGGGGTTTCTAAACATTCGATTGCGTATAAAAACAGTAGGCTTCCAGTGTTTACGGATTGTAATTTTTGTACCAAATTTCGTTCGAGTCGGTCCATTCGTTCGTCAGTCATCGTCTCCACAGACTCACTGATACACACACACACACACGCACACACACACACACACACACACACACAGGTTGGTTTTTGGTGGAAAACGAGGAAGCTGCGAGGAACACACCAAACTGAGGACCTCCAGAAATAATGATTTTTCTGATATAGTTTTCACATTTTAGGCATCCTGGAAGGAAGTTAATGACATATGTGACAAGAAAATTTTAAAAATAGGTTTATTTCAAGTATGTACTTTTGCAAGGTAAACGAGGACCATGTTTATACACCGTTAGGATGCGGACCATGTATATACACCGTCAGAATGCGGACAATGCATATACAGCGTTAGAATGCGGACAATGCATATACATCGTTAGATTGCGGACAATGCATATACACCGCTCGAATGCGGACGATGCATATACACCATTAGAATGAGGCCTATGCGTATACACTGTTAGAATGAGGGCAATGCTTGGCATTAGATATACAGGTTCTTACCGTACCTATATACAGGTTCTTACCCTACGTATATCTAATAACTAAGAAAACGAGGGTATGTATATCTATTAACTAAGGATCGTGAATACATATTTTTGCTGCGGACACTATATTTAAAACTAAGAACTGTGTAATATTTATATATGTTCGCTAGATGTGCTGCAACTTCTTTCATTCGAAGCTAGTTGAAAAGTGAACTGAAATTACCTAAAAAAAGATGTGTTCGTAGTTAGAAGAGAAGAAACATAAGAAATATTACATTTTGTAACACATGCCCTAACACATAACCGAATGAATGCAAAATTGAGAAAAAAAAGATTAAATATATAAATGTGTATTATACACAAAACCCACTTATAAGGGGCACCCCCCAAAATAAGGATGGCTCTCCCATTGCAGATACCAACATCCATGGACCTGTTTCGCGTTTATCATGCGTTCGTCAGCATGGAAGTTACAGCTCGTCAGCTGCAATGGTAGTACAAAACTTGCTAAAATCCACAATTTTTACAATCTTTTATGGAAAATGACAATTTTAATACTTTTATATGGCAGGCATAAAATTGATTAAAAATTGTAGTTGGGGTGTCTTTCATATTTTTGGGAACGTCCCTTATAGGCGGATTTGTTTTGTATGAAATTTGCCTGTGCAGCTCCGTGTGGCCTGAGTTAAATTGTAAGAAAATATTATGGCAACCACGTGGAAGGACTGAAATTGTCAGTTCCCATAGAAGCTCGCAAAAAATTGTAACACGTTTCTTACTATCATTACAGATTTCTGCTATTCTTTGCTGACGAGAGCATAATAAGAGCGAAACCGTCCATGGAAGATGGTATCTGCAATGAGAAGTGTCTTCTATATAAAAATGTTTCTAAAATTTTTTAACTTATTTAAAAAATGTTATTTTGGAACGACAAATTTTCGCTAAATGCTCTATATACGTATTATTATTCATGTATTGCATTATACGTATTATTATTTTGCTGTATTGCATACGGTCTGAAGGACAGATTGATGAACTTCGGGGTGGGATAGTCCAGTGGTTAAGTGGGATTGCCCTCGGAGGACCCGAGTTCGATTCCAAGTTCTGCCTAAACTGACTCTCTGTTCACGCGGAGTACGGGCACGTTTAATATGTGGGTTCGAAAGTTTATCCGAAAAGTTGATGTTAAAGGAAGGAGGAAACGGTCCCTGTGGATGTCGCCCCCACTGGGTTACGGTTTAAATAGGGTGGCACTATCCCTGCCGTCCAAACAGACCGTCCCACTGAATGTTTGCAGCTAATATAGCAATAGATAAAATTATATACATGCGAATGTAATCAGACACTGTATTCTATTTCTATTCCAAGTCATTATAACACCTATCATTTAAATACCATAGCCTCTGCTTCATCCATATGGGTTATCGTATTCTTTAAAAAATCTGATGTGGGCAACACATGACTTTCCTTATATAATGTAATAAATTTACTACTTTTACAATAAAAAAATAGGTTTTTCTTATAGTTGATACTTATATTCTTTCCAAGATATTGAATTTTCGACAATTAGTCGTCATTTTCATTGATTTATCGTCTTTTTTATTCATTTGGCGAGATTTTCGTTAATTTGGCAACATTTCAAAAAATCGCCAAGTTGGCGACATACCGCCAAATTCGTCGCCAAAATCTCGCCAAGAGTTATGGACGAAGAAATCAGTTATTCTTACAGCAGATAAATGACTATTGGCGTTCAAATACAAAAGTATTACTCAAAGTATCTTTTTTCATGAATGGAACGAGCTAGATCAACGAGAATGACGTCACCCATTTTATCGCATGGTATTACATATGAAAAGTGAACATGTTTCTCAATAGGAAATATTTTTTTTATTTTATATAACTTTTTGATAATTTTTTTGAAAAATGTGCAATATCTCGAGAACGGCTCATGTTAGCGTTCTAAAATTTATGTCAATCGTTTTCTAATGAAAAATTACATAAGACATGTCTATTTGCGTAACTTTATTAGCGATTTTGATTTTTTGACGATTTTTCATAATTTCACGCGAAAATTTAGGGGGGTTCTGAACATTCGATTGTGTATAAAAACGATAGGCTTCCAGTGTTTACGGATTGTGATTTTTGTACCAAATTTCGTTCGAATCGGTCCATTCGTTCGTCAGTTATCGTCTCCACAGGCTCACTGACACACACACACACACACACACACACACACACACAGATATCACCTCAAAAATGTTTGATTCGTGATCAGGGATGCTTGAAACGTGCTCTCCCTTCGAAAACTCGAATTCGAATATTCGACCCCATCACAATACTTTCCTTATACATTATTGTATATAAGGAAAGTAATATGATATTTCTATTGTAGCTTATCTTCACTAAAAATATTTTTAGAATGCTACTCATAGCGCCCCAGATTTATAGGAGATGGTTGAAAAAACAGGAAACAGTAGATTAGCCAAAAAACTTACCGAATTTTTTCCGGCGGTTTATGAATAAGGCAACAAACACACACACGAGTGTTTAATCGACTGTCTGTTTTCATACATATTGTTACCAACGTATAAAACGCTCTCACTGGAGTGTCTTTTCAAAACCAGAAGGAGAAAACATCCGTACAGAAAACCTTTCCTATGACGTGAATCTAGGGTTGCCATTTGTTGAAGTTCAGATCACAGTTTCCAGATTTTGCGATTTATCTCCAATTTAGCGACATTTTAGGACTTTCCGAAGGTTTGAGAAACACCTCAAAATAACTAACATTCTACGAGATATGAGAGATTTTTAAAAGTTGCTATAGAGAGTCTATAGTAGGAGTCATCACTCAGTTGGAGAGCAGTTGACATGATACGAGCTACATTGAACTGTGATATTTATATTCGTCAAAGTTTTGAAAAATAATATGGGCTGTTTTGTGAAATTAGTGGGGCATTTAATTGCTGTTTTACTGTACCTGACATTTTTTAGTGATCTTGAGAGGTAGTTATCGAACTATTTGCTGTATGTTCCTGTTTACGCTGTGCTTGTAAATAAACGTGTTAGTTATCCAGAAATTTGGACTCATTCTTGCATCTTGAGAGCACACCCACCTTTCCAGAGGATGAGTTGTAACAACACAAATGTGCACGCTCATTTAAACAAATTGCATTAAAACATGATGCATCCAAACTGACGTAGTGAGTGTTCAGACTCAAATACTAAGCTTTACTGACCGGGTAATAAATAAGTAAAGCAAATATACTTTGCATGCACACCCCTAAAAAAAATTACGACTAGTCAGAATTCGAATGTGAAGGTATTTAATACTTTATGATATACAGGGTTCCTGAGAACGTCCGCAAGAACCACAATAACTTTGTAAGGAAAAGTCTGTGAGTGTATTCATTGGGTCTATTTATAGTAAAGTGACCATGCTCGAAAAAAAAAGTATCAACACCCCTACTGAAGAATTAGAAAGTTAGAATGACGGTCTTGGCAACGAAGCATGATAGGCGAATAAAGCGTATTACAAAGCTGTAGAACACTTATAATTAGTAGAAATCGACACCAGGAACGCACGAAACGCGTATATGGAAGACTATAAATGTCTGTTACATTTCACCAGTTGCTAAATATAAAGCTACTAATTGTAAATAATTATTGTGTAACATTTTTCCTCGAATTCAAATGTGAATTTTTCTTCTTGTTCTTCTTCGACCCAGACCGTCCGACCTATCCGAAGGTGTACGGTATCTGTTTTAATAACTGGGAAGTGCCACCTAATTTAAACCGGATAGTAAGGATGGCAGATTCTCCATCGTTTTTCCAAACACAGCGTTATTAAGCAATTTAAAAAAGTCTTTCTCAAAATTAGTCTTTGCCTTCCCCTACCACCAACCTCGGAAGGACTTACGGACTCGCATATTTAATATGCTCGTACTCCGCGTGAACACGGGAACAGTTTTGGCAGAGCCGGGAATCAAATTCAGGTCATCCGAGTGCAATCCCCGCGCGCTAACCACTGGGCTGTCCTACACCTTTCAAATGTGCATTGGCGGTTACGCAGGATATTTTTAACAGACTCTTCACTAGATTCTTTTGCTTAAGTGTTGCTTATCTTATAATTTCTGAATGTGTCAGTAACTCATCCAGAAAGTATCTTTGCCAGTAACTCGTCTACTGGGTCAAACAAATGGCTTCTTTAACAATTTGAGTGTTGATTTTGATTAATTAGACAGTGCTCTACAATTTTTTAATTGTCATTCTTCTTCTGGCTTGCTTTGTTGCTGAATCGTTTTCTTGATTTTTAAATCCTCCTCAAGGGACGCTATAATCACTTCTTTTCGACCGAACATAGTCATTTTACTGTAGACCTAATGTGCACACTCATGAACCTTTTCTTGCAAAGTTACTGGGAAGTTTCTTGCAAAGTTGTCTGAGAACTTCCCTAAAAACCCTATGAATGTTTATTAAGTCATGATTCCACGTTTGACGTTGCGTTTGAGGTTTGCGATTATGGCGCGCATTCAATAAAAAGAGTTATTTAAAAAAAACAAGAGAGATTAATCATGCTTAAAGCATTGATTATGAAACACTTTCCAACTTCAATGCAATTTTATTTAAACATGTCTAAAATGCAATCCATTCCTCGGTAATATTTCAAAACTTATCACAATACTACATTAATTTATTATATTTGAAAGCTTAATATCGAAAAAAATGAACTTCATTCAAATGACGGCATTGAAATATAAATTGCCTGGTTTAAACATCTCTAAAATGTGAAACATTCCTCGGTAATAATTTTAGAATTATCATAATACTACGACAATTTATTATATTTAAAACTTCATCGAAAACAACTGAAATTCATTCAAATGACGTCACAGAAAAAATAACATGCCTGGCTCTCTCTATAAAAGCAGTATTTCATTCATAAATAATTTCCCATTCATGTCATTCATCACGATACTATAATAATTTATTTTATTTAAAAATTAAGACCATGGAGCTACAAGTAATTAAACTCTATGCGTAAAATTTCATCGAAAAAAATCGTCCTGCTCTTTGTAAAATCAATGAATATTTCATTCATATCAGCTATGCAGACTCCATGAACTAAATGATTTTGTGTTAAAGAAATACAGCAATTCTAATACAATTCATTCTACATATTTTTCTGTTTACATTTTACATAAGTGAAAAATAGGCTTCGTTGTAGAAATAATCAAATTTGGATGAGCATTTAAACTCAAATATATTGTCATTGAGTTGTTTCAGTATGTAGATGCACAGAATTTAAGCAAAAATAAAGTGGTTTTAGGATGGATACAACACTCAATATGAATTAAAAAGAACTTTAAAAATCACGATTTTGAGACAAGATGGATGCCATATATCATTTTGAAGTGGGTCACGTGATCTTTTCATATCATGGTCACGTGATCGCTTCATATAAGAGGTGTTATTATTATTTTAATTTTTATTTAAAAAACTACTGAATATATTTCGCTGAATTTTTTTTTATATATTTTATGGAACAATTTGAATATTACCTAAAATTTTCGAAGCAATTTGTGGATTTTAAATCCGCTTAAAAAATGTTTGAAAAATTAGGTCCTATAGGGCTCAATGTATTTCATCTTTTCAACCCGGGTTCAATCCAAAACTAATTGGGTGATATTATTCATTTATATTCCCATAGGTTCTACAGACGGTCTGAATAACATACTAAAATTTCATTTTGATTAAGTCATTTTTACGGCAGTTATCGTGCTAACGGACAGACAGACAGACAGACAGACAGACAGAATGAACAAAGTCATAAACACTTTTCAACTTTGTTGTAAAGTGTTAAAAACCGGTACTTCACTTATCTTTAAATGTGTCTCTGCTCTTCGGCCATGATTCTCACCAACGATAGTCTATATTCGAAATTAAGTTTTCGATTTTAACACTCTTCAACATAGTTGAAAACGTTTATGACTTTGCTTATTCTGTCTGTCTGTCTGTCTGCCAGTTCGCACGATAACTGCCGTAAAAATGACTTTATCAAAATGAAATTTTAGTATGTTGTTGGAACGGTGTGTGGGTGTGAATGAATAATATCACCCAATTAATTTTTCAAACATTTTTTAACCGAATTTAAAATTCACAAATTGCTTCGAAAGTTTTAGGAAATATTCACATTATCCCATAAAATTATAAAAAAAAAATTAGCAAAATATATTCGGTAGTTTTTAAAATAAAAATTGAAATAATAATTAAACCCATATCATATGAAGAGATCACGTGATTCACTTCAAAATAAAGTATGGCATCCATCTTGTGTCAAAATCGTGATTTTAAAAGTTCATTTAAATTTATATTTAGTGTTGCATCCGTCCTAAAACCGCTTTATTTATACGTATTTTCTGTGTATCTGTGTTCTGCGCCAATGCAATTAAAATATTTTTTAGTTTAAATGATCATCAAACTTTGATTATTTTAACAACGAAGCCTGATTTTAATGGATGCAGAATGTAAACAAGTGATTCTAAGATGAGTTGTAATGAATTGCTGAATTTTTTTCACGCAAAATGATTTAGCTCTGGAGTCTGGAATAAAAATGATATGAATGAATTATTCATTGCTTTTACATAGAAAGCCAGACGATTTATATTTCGATGATATCATTTGAATAAAGTTCATTTTTTTCGATAAAGTTTTAAGTTTTCAAATATAATAAATTACTGTAGTACTGTGATAATTTAAAATATAACTGCGCCGAATGTATCGCATTTTAGAGATGTTTAAATAAAATTGCATTTCTGTTGGAAAGTGATTCATAATTTTTTTTTTTTTTTTACCAAGAATCGCCGTTAACGAAACTGGAGACGGCGGTTTTCCAAAACGATCAATAATACTTTTGTATCGTTCATATATTTCGAATCATATAGATCTAACAGACACAAACTCACATCACTTAAACATGGTTCATTCGTATTCAGGGATGTCCAAAATGTGTCTATACTACCAAAATCGATTTTCAAAATGTTTTTTACTTCATCGCGATACTTTTTCTTTCTACATATTTCGGTAAAAAAAATAGTTATGAGCGTTTCTCCACATAAAATATTCGAGAAATATATTTTGACGTTCCGACAAAAACTTCCAGCTGCTTGAAAAATGTCCTTGTCATACTTGGGGAATAAAAGACACTGTCTTCGAAACAGGGGGTTGCGTAATAGATGGTAAATTTGAAGAATAGAACGAAAAAAATTGTCAGAAAATGTCCTGTACGATATGAGTAATAGACCATGCTCACCCTGCTACAAGTCCTAAAAGCACTTAAAGGAAACATTAGTAGGGCATTCATCCATGGCGTTTGTAATAATTTCTATAAGTTCAGCAAGTATTGTGCACGGTTTATAGCTGATATCTACTTTTGCAAACACAGCCATTAACGTGATGCAGTGATTCTATATAGCTACTGATCCTTCCCATAGGAGGCGTTTCCAAACTTGATATCACGTTTCCAATGCAGTGATCAGTATCAGTAGACCGGTTTCGCGTCGTTTAGTGTTTTTCAGCTGTGAATAGTCGATACATGTGCCTCAAATTTGGAGGCAATGATGCAGCAATTTTGAACACCTCTGAGATGATCGAGGAAGACTGTTGTATGACGTAACTAGTTTTAAATTTAAAGAAGATAGAGCTCAGACTATAGCGTCTACAGTGACCAAGTTCATAGTTACAGAACTTACTGTTAGTACAACGCTAATCCTTGAAATTACGGCCTTATTATTACTTATATGATTTGTGGCTATGATCTTGGCTATTGCAGCCAAGTGAAATCTGAGCATTCCCGTTTGAAACGTTTAAATGTTAAAACAGACGCATCACAAAAATTAGTAACAGTAATGTCACATTTTGTGATTAATATTCGACGTTGTATACAAGTAACAATTGGGACGTTCTGTGACGCTAGTACAACGGCTCAATTGCGCTTGTAGTATGGGAGATTCCAGCAAAAATACACCTACTGGGATTCAAAATACACCTATAAGGATTCAAAATACACCTACTAGGATTCAAAATACACTTACTAAGATTCTTACCTTCTAGCAGCAGAATTTGAGAAATTAAACTCACTCTGCCGTCTATATCCATAATAGAATAGCAACTTATATTTCGCTAAAATTAACATTTTCTAATACAGCAAAATCTTTTACTTTGAACATTCCTATATGATGGATAATCCCGTAAGTTGTGCACATTTGCTTGGAAGGAATTCATCCAAAGCTTTATTATTATTTGACCTATAGCTTGGAAGTTGAGCATTAGACACTTGGTATTATCTAAGAACGCTTGTGCTGCTCTAATTTGAAAGGTGAACATTGAATACTGATTATTATTGTTATCTAAGAACTTTATAGGTTGAACACTTCTTTAACTTGGAAATTGGACAACTGAATCATTGGACAAAATGGAAATTTGACAACTTGGAAATTGGACAACTGATCTTTAACAATATTTAAGGACCTCGTGTCTCTATTTTGGAAGTTAGAAACTAACAACTGACCCATAACATAATTGTACAACCTTATATGATGGACACTTTGTTAACTTGAGAATTGGACACTAATATGATCCACAACATAATTGTAAAACCCTATATGATGAATGCTTTGCTAACTTGAGAGTTGGACACTGATGACTGACCCATAACATAATTGTTCAACCTTATATGATGAATACTTTGCTAACTTGAGAGTGGGACATTGATGCCTGACTCATAACATTATTGTACAACCTTATATGATTGTTACTTTGCTAATCTGAGAATTGGACACCGATGACTGACCCTTAATATTGTCTAAGAACCTTATAAGTAGGACATTTCTCAAATTCTGGAGATGGATACTGATGACAGACCCTTAACGTTATTTTACAATCTTATGCGTGCTGTATATTTCTCTAACTTGGAAGTTTGGTACTAATGATTGACGTTTAACACTGTCAATGGACACTTCTTTAACCTGAATATTGGGCATTGATCATTGATCCTTAATATTATCTAAGAATCTTATAGCCTGGACATTTTTCTAACTTTGTAGTTGATTACTAGCGAGTGATATATGTTAGATAGTTGATAATCTGTAAGGGGGCTTCCAGAAAATTATCCTATAAATCAGGATGTACACAATATCACACATTATCCTTCTGATCAGTGCAACTTTGCTTACTGAGATTTTGCAGCTTAAAATTCTGAAAGTTAGCAACATATTTATAATGATAAGAATTTCGCGTATTCTTAGAACAGTCTTTTTTATTATACAAGAAATACGATTTAATGATTCTAACTTTTATGATCATAGTGTGACATTTACCTTTATTGAGCATGCAAATAAGCATACAAAATTCTGCAGTTATTTTTTAATTCAATATTCATACAAGTTTAATTTCCATTATAAAGTCAATCGTTTTGCAAATTTTTCCCGCCTAAAATTATTACAATCATTTTGTAAAATCCTTTGTAAATTAAATTTTCATTTAAATATAAACATTAAGTTTACATTATAAGGATCTGAAAGAATTTTAAATTGGGGAAAAAATATAATTTTCTTTTCAGCTAGGTACAGTGCGTTTGAACAACGACTACAAAGCGAAAATATATAAAAATCTAGATAAATTGCAAGATTTTGGAGATAAAAATAAGTAACAAATAAAACCTTGCCATCGAACCATTCTTTAGGGTTTATCTTTCTAATATAAAAATGTAAATGCTGCATAAACATAATAATGAATAAATTTGAATTAATGCTGAAATCGTTATATGTCCTACATCCATCTACCTCGCAAAAACAAAATTGAACCCTTGTCTACAACCCTCTTCCGTGACAAAATTATCGGACAACCCAACAGGTAAATCACTGCCGCATCCTCCCGAAACTCTATGACTTCATCCATCATTTTCAAGATTAAATAGACCGCAGGCCGACGGGGGAGGGACGCGATGTCTGGCCCCCATTTATTCACCTTAGTTAATTGATTCCAGTGGCAGTGTCATTATGTGCTGCGAGGGTGACAGAGATAGATGACCGATGACGTCATCACTGGTGGTCCAACTGACGTAGTGGGAAAGTCCGCAGAAGGTGCGACAAAGAAAGGGATGAGGAGGAGCTGTTGTTCGAGACGTCGTTCATGGAGTGATTTGAGAGGACGGGGAGCAGAGATTGAGAGTGATGCTAGAGCACAGGATGTACAACTAAGGGAAGATAGTATTTGGCGATGTGGGGACACGAGTATCATTTCAATAGTTGAGTTGCAAACACAGTCATATGTAGGGATGTTAAGTCATTTTATCCAAATATATTCCAGTTAAAAAGCATTAATTTGAAAAAAAAAATCACAAAAGGCTCTTTCGCACAAAACAGGAATAACATGAGCTGCGTTTTAGTCATAGTAATAAATACAAAAAAATCTGATGTGGGCAGCACATGACTTTCCTTATATAATACAATGCATTTACTACTTTTACAGTAAAAAAAAATAGATTATTTTTATAGTAGATATTTATATTCTTTATAGGATATTGAATTTTCTTCAATAAGTAGTCATTTTCATTGATTTAGCGTCATTTTTATCCATTTGGCGAGTTTTTCGTTAATTTAGCAACATTTAAAAAAGTCGCCAAGTTGGCGACATTCCACCAAATTTGTCGCCAAAATCTCGCCAAGCGTTATGGACAGAAAAATAAGTTGTTCTTACAGCAGATAAATACTATTGGCGTTTAAATTCAAAAATATTACTCAAAGTATCTTTTTTCATGAATGGAACGAGCTAGATTCACGAGAATGATATCACCAAATTTATCGCATGGTATTACATATGAAAAGTGAACATGTTTCTCAATAGGAAATATTTTTTTTATACGATATTTTGATAATTTTTTTGAAAAATATACAATATCTCGAGAACGGGTCACGTTAGCGTTCTAAAATTTATGCCAATCGTTTTCTAATGAAAAATAACACAAGCAATGTCTATTTGCATAACTTTATTAGAGGTTTTGATTTTTTGACGATTTTTTCAAAATTTCACTCGGAAATTTAGGGAGTTCTGAACATTCGATTGCGTATAAAAACAATAGGCTTCCAGTGTTTACGGATTGTAATTTTTCTACCAAATTTCGTTCGAATCGGTTCATTCGTTCGTCAGTTATAGTCTCCATAGACTCACTGACACACACACACACACACACACACACACCACTTCATAAATGTTCGATTCGTGATCCGGGATGCTTGAAACGTGTTCTCCCGTTGAAAACTCGAATTCGAATTTTCGACCCCGTCACAATACTTTCCTTATGCATTATTATATATAAGGAAAGTTATACAAAACAATTTCATGTTCATTTTAGTCTGAGATTGTGCAGTTGCCATCGTTTATAAGGAAATCGATTATAGTTGTTTTCTACTTACAACTATGGACTTAGAGTGAACGAGACAAGACTCTTATAGATGAAAAACTTGAAAATAAAATCATGGTTTGAAAAGTAAATCTAGGCGTCTCTTAGTAAAGTCCCACCAATTCTTATTTGACACAACAGAAAGACGAAGTGTTTAGCTTATATATTTATATTGGTTATATTAAAATTGAAGTACCCTAATTATGAGTATCAGTAAAAAGTATTTTCTCTTAGTTGTAGAAAAAGCTATAAAATATATGGAGATAAAAAGAAATTGCAATGTAAAATAAATTGGGATAGGCAGAAATATTATTTATTGCTCGAGTTCTAATTTGTATTGCACTGATGATATTTTCTGCAAAATTTACAGTTTAAAAGAATATTATTCAATTCAATACGAGTTTTTTTATTATAGAAATGCATATAATACAGTGGAAATTATCTTATCCCAGCGTCATCTGAATTATTGTTTCAAGCAATTTTGTCGTTTTCCCAACATGAAGTTTGAACTCTTTTACTGTATCTCCATGCTTACAGCAAAAATTACTCAGGAAAATGCATTTTCAGGTGATAAAAAAGAAACAAAACAATACATTTATAGCAGTTAACTTGTGGGTAAAGAAAGTTTAAGCATAAGAAAACCGTTCGCAAGAGTGGAGAATTTTTGTGAGTTGAAATCCTTCCACAGTACACATTTCCTAAAAAAATCGACTAAATATAAGTAAAACATTTCGTTAATAACAATACTCAGTTAAAGCACTAATAAAATACTTCATTAACAATATAAAGCAAATACCTCTTTAGTAAAACATTATAAAACAAATATTTTTATGCTATTTTAATAACAAAGTTTTTTTAATTAAATTTCACAGAAGTTTTAGTAATATGTTTGACAAACCGACTAAATTTGGATACACAATAAGGATTCAATTTAAGCATAGGGATTAAGTTTTTTTTTCTCCGTTTAAAATCTTTCAGCCTCCTCCAAGATATTTCTTTGCTCTTGTAGGAAAAGCATTTCAAAAATATGAATACCCTATAAGTAAAATATATTTTGTGCAAGGGATAAAGAAAATTTGACCAACTTATATACGCACAAATAACACAATAATGCAGCATACAGCTGCTTAGAAGATACGCTGGATCCTCTGCGTCAGTGAAAGACAACCAACAAACCCGAAGTCCAAAAAAGAAATGAGCAAAAATAAAAGAAACAGAGGAATTATATACCCAAGACTTGGATTAAGAGAGGGTATATAACCAACTCTGTATCTTTTATTTTCTCCCATTCCTCTTGTGGACTTCGGGTTTGTTGGTGGGCTCTCTTGCACAGACGCTGAGAATCCAGCGTATCCTCGAAAAGGCTATATGCTGCATTATTGTGTTATTTGTGCATATATACTTCGCTCAAGTTTTCCTGAATGCGAATACTGTTCAAGCAATCCTTAAAGTGGCATTAGTTATTACTTAATATAATTTTATTTAACTTATTCTAATTCTGTTATTTCTTTCTACCCTTAGTTAACCATTGTAATAAAGAAAATCATTATAAAATATATATCATTGAACCTTCTGACTTGCATTCACACAAGAAAATATTATTGTTCAATTCCATCTCCAATTATTTCAAGTTACTTAAACATGCCTAGCTTATATCACATGAAGAAGAAACGTAATTTCATTTTTAATTCAAAAATAACTTTTTGGTTTCTCAGAGTTTCATGTCACTTTTCCTTGCTTTTATATTCCATAATGAAAGCGTAGTATGCACATTTTTATTTCATTCTATTACAAAGCACCCCTGATATGATTTTGGGAATATAGAAAACAAATTAAATTCTGAGATAAAAGATTACCAAGAACTTAGTAATTGTGTTGGAAAATAATGCAGATAAATTTAAAGATAAAATATATTTTTGTTTTGGCTTAAATAAGCACAATTACTAATAATAATCAATGGGATATGTGCGCCTATTGTAACCGAACAGTTTCTATGATTTTTGCGAGGTACTTGTTACTTTCCTTATATACAATAATGTATAAGGAAAGTATTGTGACGGGGTCGAAAATTCGAATTCGAGTTTTCGACAGGAGAGCACGTTTCAAGCATCCCTGATCACGAATCGAACATTTTTGAAGTGATGTCTGTGTGCGTGTGTGTGTGTTAAAGTGTGTGTGTGTGTGTGTGTGTGTGTGAAAGTATGTGTGTGTGTGTGTGTGTCAATGAGTCTGTGGAGACGATAACTGACGAACGGAATGAACCGATTCGAACAGAATTTGGTACAAAAATCACAATTCGTAAACACTGGAAGTCTATTGTTTTTATACGCAATCAAATGTTCAGAACCCCCCTAAATTTTCGAGTGAAATTTTGAGAAAATTGTCAAAAAATCAAAACCACTAATAAAGTTACACAAATAGACATTTCTTATGTAATTTTTCTTTAGAAAACAATTGACATAAATTTTAGAACGCTAACATGAACTATTCTCGAGATATTGCACATTTTTCAAATAAATTATCAAAAAGTCATATAAAATAAAAAGAAAATATTTCCTATTGAGAAACATGTTCACTTTTCATATGTAATACCATGCGATAAATTGGGTGACATCATTCTCGTGGATCTAACTCGTTCTATTCATAAAAAAGGATACTTTGAGTAATACTTTTGTATTTGAACGCCAATAGTCATTTATCCGCTGTAAGAATAACTTATTTCTCCGTCCATAACGCTTGGCGAGATTTTGGCGACGAGTTTGGTGGAATGTCGTCAACTTGGCGACTTTTTTAAATGTTGCTAAATTAACGAAAATCTCGCCAAATGGATAAAAATAACGCTAAATCAATGAAAATGACGACTCATTGACGAAAATTCAATATTCTGGAAAGAATATAAATATCTACTATAAAAATAATTTATCTTTTTTTTACTGTAAAAGTAGTAAATTCATTGCATTATATAAAGAAGGAGTGGAGGTTCATTTGTAACTTTAAAATATCCGTAGTGCTCTGGGGGGGGGGGGGGGGAGGGGGGAGAAGCTGCAGCACAAAGTTTGAAAAATCACTGAGTTACTTTTAACCTTTTTCTGTATCTCATATTTTTTGAGATAGGAGTGCTAATTTCGGAATTTTGCCGCTAGGGGTACTGCCGCCAGTCGCATCTTATAGAGTATAGAGTATATAGTCACTTTACTATACATGTACCTTATTACAATAGCTCCAGTTTAACAACCATAGTCCAAAACCCATTTGACCTATTTTCAACCTTATCGGCCACCTGTGTAATCTATATATATAAAGAAAAAAAGTGTGTAGTGTGTATGTATGATCCACTATAACTGGAGGACGGCTGAACCGAATTCCAAAAACTTTGTCTTGGAAGTCTTGAAATCACCCCACAAAAACATAAGCCACGTTTCGAGTTTCTACGACCAATGATTCTCGAGATATTAGTGAACAAGAAAGATCAATCATGCTTAAAGCATTGATTATGAAACACTTTCCAACTTCAATGCAATTTTATTTAAAAATTAAGACCATGGAGCTACAATTCATAAACTCTATGCTTAAAACTTCATCTCTATGCTTAAAAATCGTCCTTCTGTTTATAAAATCAATTAATATTTCATTCATATCAGCCATGCAGACTCCATGGACTGAATTATTTTGTGTTAAAGAAATACAGTAATTCTAATATACAACTCATTCTACATATTTTGCTGTTTACATTTTACATAGGTGAAAAATAGGTTTAGTTGTAGAAATAATCAAATTTGAATGAGAATTTAAACTCAAATATATTGTCATTGTGTTGTTTTAGTAGGTAGATGCACAGAATTTAAGCAAAAATACAGTAGTTTTAGGATGGATACAACACTCAATATGAATTAAAAAGAACTTTAAAAAATCACGATTTTGAAACAAGATGGATGCATATATCATTTTGAAGTGGGTCATGTGATCGTTTCATATCATGGTCACGTGATCGTTTCATATAAGATGTGTAATTATTATTTTAATTTTTATTTAAAAAACTACTGAATATATTTCGCTGAATTTTTTTTTATATATTTTATGAAACAATTTGACTATTACCTAAAATTTTCGAAGCAATTTGTGAATTTTAAATTCGCTTAAAAAATGTTTGAAAAATTAGGTCCCATAGGGCTCAATGTATTTCATTTTTTCAACCCGGGTTCAATCCAAAACTAATTGGGTGATATTATTCATTTATATTCCCATAGGTCCTACAGACCGTCTGAACAACATACTAAAATTTCATTTTGATTAAGTCATTTTTACGGCAGTTATCGTGCTAACGGACAGATAGACAGACAGACAGACAGAATGAACAAAGTCATAAACAGTTTTCAACTTTGTTGTAAAGTGTTAAAAACGACACTTTTTACTAGGAGTTCTACTCTCTAACTCCATGATTCACAACGAAAAAGTTTGGACATTGTTGGTTTAAAACGTGAAAGTCAATTAAATCTCTGAGTTTTGTGGGAGTTTATTGAACGTATTAGACACTTTTGAAAATCGCAGGTTTGAGATATGAATTTAAGTGGAAACTATCACCATGGTTTATTTCTCACAGGCTCACTCAACAATGAAAAGTATTAAGAAATCACAAGAAAGATCAATCATGCATAAAGCATTGATTATGAAACTCTTTCCAACTTTAATTTTATTTAAACATCTCTAAAATGCGATACATTCAGCGGTAATATATCACTACAGGCCCTATATGTTCCGGTGTAATTTTTATCATAGTTTTGCATGATAAATCCCGAGCAACGGCGGGTAATCGCTGCTAGTCACTTATTAAAACAGAACAGGTAGACCTCGTTTGGCCCAGCCGGGCCCGAAAATTTCTAGACTCAGACCAAACCCAAGCCGGGCCCAAAATTTCAAAGATTATTTCTAAGATTAGTACCGAACATCTCTTTTGGTCTTTGTTGGGTTTAGGCTCATGGACTAGACCTGAGCCAGTGTTGAAGTTTAATTCGAGGTTCAGCCCGCCCATTTGTCTGGATTTCATGTTTAAAATAGCGTTTACTAGATGGCGCTACCATACGGGATTTCTTAGAGTTCCCTTTGCTTCGGAAATCGGTCTGCTGTCAGAGAGGAAAATAAAAGGCCAATTAATATAACATATCGTGAATTTTTTACTGTAAAAACAATTTTAAAATCTAGACGGAACTGAAAGTTCCTGTAAATGTGGTAAAGTTCTCTGTACCCTCTTTAAGTGTTTGTATGTGGGAAAGAAGGGGGGAGAGGGGTTATAAATAATAGTCATTTATTTCAATTTTAATACAAATTTAAATAAATGATTATTATGTGAATAATTATTTATTTAAATTTTTATAAAACATTATTATTTAAATACATAAAAATTTAATTTTTAATATTGAAAATTCGATAAGCATTAAATACACGTTTCAAGGAATAAAATAATTTATTTTAAGAAATTTTCTGCCCTTTAAATTAAGATTGAACATTATTAAATTGTTGTTTATATTTAGATCAGAACGTTTAAGTCCATCAAAATTTAAGTATTGCATTTTCGACATTGCAATTATTCCTTAAAATTTTTACTTATTAACACTATCAATACTAATGCTGTCAATGTGACCGCTTCAGAGCATACTTGTTAATATGCATTCTTTGATTTAGCTTTAATTGTTTAATATAATTTGCTATGAATGCGATTAGCTATGAATGCGATTAGTTAGTATGAAATGATGATGATCCTGGACAGTAGAGTGCCGAGGTTTTTTGAGGTCACAAGCGAATTTCTAGGAAAAACACCATTTGAACAATAAAATGCAATTAAACGTCACAAAGACGAAAAATTGATTATCCGACAATTTATTACTTTCTTATACGTAGTATTGAGAAAGTATTGTTTTCAAGAAAATTTTCGATTTTGAGATTTTGATGCTAATATATGTTTTAAGACATCCTGAACACGTTTCGACTATTGGAGTAATGTGCATCTGTCTGTCCTTCTGATGCCTGCGGTCGATTTCTCGTTGGCCACAAATATTAATGAATTTTTACGAAACTTTATTTCCAACTTTCTTTGTTATCAAAAATTTTAGAACTAGATAGAATTTTTTTTTTAAATTCGAAAGAAAACTTCAAAATGTATTTGAAATTTTGTATTTTTTAACATGGCAGCATAGGATAACATTTGACACAATCATACATAAAAGGGTTTATTTATGGTTTAATGATTACGAGACTTTATAGGTTCAATCATTGTTGTGAAAAATAGTCGCGATACAATTTTTTACTTTCCTTATATACATACATAATGTATAAGGAAAGTATTGTGACGGGGTCGAAAATTTGAATTCGAGTTTTCGACGGGAGAGCACGTTTTAAGCATCCCTGATCACGAATCGAACATTTTTGAGGTGATGTCTGTGTGTGTGTGTGAAAGTGTGTGTGTGTGTGTGTGTGTGTGTGTGTCAGTGAGTCTGTGGAGACGTTATCTCACGAACGAATGGAGCGATTCGAATGAAATTTGGTACAAAAATCACAATCCGTGAATACTGGAAGCCTATTGTTTTAAAACACAATCGAATGTTCAGAACCCCCTAAATTTTCGAATGAAATTTTGAAAAAATCATCAAAAAATCAAAACCTTTAATAAAGTTACTCAAATAGACATTTCTTATGTAAATTTTCCTTAGAAAACGATTGACATAAACTTTAGAACGCTAGCATGAACCGTTCTCGAGATACTGCACATTTTTCAAATAAATTTATCAAAAAATCGCATAAATTGAAAAAAAATATTAACTGTTAAGAAACATGTCATTCACGAGAAAAGATACTTTCAGTAATACTGTTGTATTTGAACGCCAATAGTCATTTATCCGCTGTAAGAATAACTTATTTCTCCATCCATAACGCTTGGCGATATTTTGGCGACGAATTTAGCGGAATGTCGCCAACTTGGCGACATTTTCAAATGTTGCCAAATTAATGAAAATCTCGCCCAATTAATAAAAATAACGCTAAATCAATGAAAATGACGACTAATTGAAGAAAATTCATTATCTTGGAAAGAATATAAGTATCTACTATACGAATAACATAATTTTTAACTGTAAAAGTATTAAATTCATTGCATTATATAAGGAAAGTCATGTGCTGCCCACATCAGATTTTTTTGTTCGTGACGTCCGTAGCTCCCCTCGGGGGGCAGCTTACCCGTCCGCGGGGGGAGGGGGGGAGGCGTAACTTGCATACGTTGTCAAGTATGGTAGCAATCGAAAGATTTTTTTCAAGGGCTTTAAGGTGAAAAATAACATGCTATAATTGTAATCTTTTAGACCCATGATACCGATTTTTCAAAAAAATGTTTGTAAAATTTGAAAGAAAACTAAAGTTATTAAAAATGGATTCTGGTATGAGAAGGTCGAATTGAGCCACACTTCAGTTAATTTATGTTGTATTTTCAAGATCTGAAATATATACGGATTCATTACATTAGTCTTTTCACCTTAGGTTCTAGCACAGAACTTTTGGTTCCAACAAAATTTTGGGAAATTTTGTTTGTAATATAAAAACATTCATAACTACATTTTATCAATGGATAATATCCTTTGGTTATAACCATAGTTTTTTTCTATCTAATATCTAAAGGTCCATAGTTAGCTCAAGCAGAGAAATGGAATATTGATTATAGAAGTGTATCGAAACTGATATTAAGCTCTTCTGAAATCACAAAATATCGAAATTCGGTGAGGCCAAAACAAATACAAAATGCTTCACAGAGACTGCATTAGCATCACCAACTCAAATATAGCGTGTACCGTGGAGATTATAATATCATGATCTAAATATGTCAACTGAAATCCAATAAAATGGTCGTGGCCAAATTGTATATTGTGTGTAGTGAACACTGAAACATAAATGACTAAAGTAAAAATCAGACTTATATAAAATACTAGAAAACGTTGGATTTTTTGTCATTCACTAATAAAACAAAAAAGAGTGATTGAGGGGCCCCAAAAAGTAATGTATGAAATTTTGAGACTCTGCAAAAATGAAGCTCCAGCCAATAGGGACCAGGGCCTTTTTGATTACGATTTTGTACCATCTTGATCTTGGCCCAGGGCTATCTTGATCAAGAGGGCCCTGTCGGGACACTCCTGTCCTGGAAACACTTCTTCACACGAATATAGTCAGTGAATATAGTCAGGAAGGGCATGAACGGTGCAACAAAGGCAAGGGGGCTAAGAAGTCATTTTAAAAGAATATTGCAGCAATCGAGGTAAGGCTAACAGCGGATGATACTGGGGTCTTCTAAGACTGGAACTTTGTGGAAATCATCGATTTGCAACTAGATAGTTAAAATAAAACTATGAACTCTTTCCACGTCTATTAGAAGGCTGTGTGTGATCCACACTTGAAAAATAGAAAAAAAAATTCAACCATTTGAAAAAATTATATGTAAATTTTCAAGCGATGTAAAACTTAAAATGGCCAAAGCTGTACACTTAATTTCATTTCTAATTAAAAATATTTTAAGTTGTTCCGTTTGTCAATCCTATAATTATCAATATACAACCTGAAACCACGAAAACAATGTTCACGAATATTATGCAAGTAAATTATGTAATTTCAAGTAGAAGGTCGGAATGACCGCTATGGTAATTGTAGGTAGAAATAAATGTGTGGTAATGTTAGTGTTAAAGACTCAGATCGATAATTGTTGACAGACGAGTGAAATATTAGGCGTATTAAACTTTAAGCTTTAAACCTAACATTTCCTTATGGCAAAAGCTGCTGCTACCCATACGCCATTAATTTATTTTTTAGAAATTTCGATAACATGCTCCAAATGCAACAAGTGCCAAAACATTACTCAAATTCGCCAACTTAGATCACTTTTCCCCTCTGTGTGTCAAGGATTAGTGTTAAATGGCAGCATCTGCGAATGTCAATGAAAAATGTCACATGGGGTGGTAGGGTCATTTCCCAAATGACGCAAGCTTTAAAGGAAAACCTTTACGCACAGTGAATAACTCAACCCCCTCTCTTTTTCAATTTGCACCCCCGGCTGCGAAAAAGGTCCCCCAGCATAGAAATTTGCATGAGGGAAATGATTGCATTCCAAGGTCAGACTGAGGAGGAGAATGAAGTAGAACGATTTTTCAGGCCTAAGTGAGAGAGCATTTGGATGTCGGAAAACTCTGAATAAGTGTTCAGGGGGGAAGATCTTTCATTCAATGAGTGATGATCACTTACTTGATCTAAAAGAAGCAACTTTTGAGAATTTGCTAGTATTGCTAATAAACTTGAGTTTCACCACCATATTCAAGTGATACAGAAATTGTCGAATCCATATTAGAGGATGAATTTAACGCTTAAGATGGTTCTAGTCCTTCAGCATTTCCAATAATTCAGAGGAAAGTAGACTTTGCGGTATTTTGCAGGAAACTTCTTTTATGGTAGACTCTGCGGCATTTTGCAGGAGACTTCTGCTATGGTAGACTCTGCGGCATTTTGCAGGAAACTTCTGTTATGGTAGTAGACTCTGCGGTATTTTGCAGGAGACTTCTGTTATGGTAGACTCTGCGGCATTTTGCAGGAGACTTCTGTTATGGTAGACTCTGCGGCATTTTGCAGGAAACTTCTGTTATGGTAGACTCTGCAGCATTTTGCAGGAAACTTCTGTTATGGTCGACTCTGCGGCATTTTGCAGGAAACTTCTGTTATGGTAGACTTTGCAGCATTTTGCAGGAAACTTCTGTTATGGTAGACTCTGCGGCATTTTGCAGGAAACTTCTGTTATGGTAGACTCTGCGGCATTTTGCAGGAAACTTCTGTTATGGTAGACTCTGCGGCATTTTGCAAGAGACTTCTGTTATGGTAGACTCTGTGGCATTTTGCAGGAGACTTTTGTTATGGTAGACTCTGCGGCATTTTGCAGGAAACTTCTGTTATGGTCGACTCTGCGGCATTTTGCAGGAAACTTCTGTTATGGTAGACTTTGCAGCATTTTGCAGGAAACTTCTGTTATGGTAGACTCTGCGGCATTTTGCAGGAAACTTCTGTTATGCTAGACTTTGCGGCATTTTGCAGAATGCAGGAATGTAGCGATAACAGCATTTTTCAAACTGTTGCACATTTGGGTGCTTTCATGGGGAAAGAAAATGTCAAAACACCAGGTCAAAATAAGGTTATTTTTCAACGAATAACAAATGTAACTGCCACTTTTAATTGTCATTAACGATTGACATATATACTTTTGTTTTAAGTGACAAGTTGGATTTATTAAAAAGCAAATTTTAAAATATGACATGTATCAAGAGATTAGTAGTTTATTGACGACACTATAGTATGATATGTATAAAATTTGGTGCATCGGTAGGATGCTAGGGAAATGCTTACTTGGAGGCCGAAAAGGAAAATTTAATATTTATTAATATCCTTATACGTATATTTATACTGTCACTCGAATTTTCTATAATTCGATGTGTTTTAATATTCCTTTGATGATACGAGTTATGGAAGTTTAACTGTACTTAAAATTGAACGTCAGCAAGCCAATTTTACTATCATTTAGAACAGCGCTATTACCATTCCACATTATCAGTCCACACTATTAGAAATATTACCTGTTTAAATTCTTCCATATGACAAAAATATTCTGTCACAAATCTTTATCGTATCATATTTTTTGTAGAAAAATTTCCATAGGCCTATAAAATAAAATGATTAGTAATAGATTGTATTTTATTGATGCCATGCAGAATATTTTATTATATCTAAATTTAAACCTTTGTGTATAATTTCGAAGATTACTATTGTTTTTGCAGACCAAATTCAATTCGCAACACCATGTTTTATTTTAACACTACCTTCATGGCATTCATTTAACAGTTTTCATTTCACAGTTACTGCAATTTCATTTCACAGTTAGTGCAATTTCACTTCACGCAGTTAGTGCAATTTCATTTCACGCAGTTACTGCAATTTCATTTCACAGTTATTACAATTTCATTTCACAGTTACTGGAAGTTCATTTCACAGTTACTGCAATTTCATTTCATAGTTACTGCAACTTCATATTATATTTACTTCAGTAATCCAAAAAGGACGTAACTGTATATCTGTAGAAAAATGGTGAGGTTATTAACATCTCATCAAAGTTGAGACTCCATAAGCAGATAAATATGTGGAAATATAAAATCCCCCCAAAATACGATATTTTGAAATGAAAGAATTATGGGTCTGTGACGTTGCAATAACATTACAAAAGTTAAGACATTACGATATAACGTATATGAGGATACAACTTTATAATAATACTAGCTATTTCACCAGCACTATGTGCGTTCTCAATTACTAGTGGTAATAATAAGTGACACCTACTTATTAATCAAAGTGGTTGATAATCACTTTTAATTGTTTGCAGCGAAATTATATCAAATTTCATATTAATTACTTTTGAGAGGCAAAGCAGTGTAAGTGTTTCGAAAAAATCCCTTTGTATTGTCATCCTCAATTCGAATTTTCGATATTTTACTCGATTTGGAAGCTGAGACTGATCGAATGAGACGAAATCCGAGATTTTGATTCGATTAGAAATGGTCGATCCTTTTGAAAAGTGGTTTGAAGTATTTAATTATTCCTTTGCCTCGTCATCTCTAATTGGAATTTTCAAACAATTAGAGTTTTCCGTTGTCTTAAACTTTATGTTTTGCTTTCGATCTCAAAGCTTGGACCTTGCTGATGACATCAAAACCAGATTCTAGCTATGGTGGAATTGCTCCATAATTTTGATACAGATCCCGCTCATTCACCCAGTCAGTACATATTATATAGACAACAAGAAATTTATGAAGAATCCTTCATATGGTGGCAAATGGTATTCATATTTTTGACAGAACAATTAAACATTTTTATTTTCTTTTGCATACTTATTTCGTAAAGTCCTTTTCATGAAGATTTTTCGATAAAACCGGAAATGGTATCTCTACAGGAACTGTAAATTTTCGCGAATCACACTACCCTCTCTGGAATTTGAAGCTGAATTCATATCATACATCATCTAAGCTTTATCTATAACCAATTTGGATACATAGATACTTCAAGGACATCTTTTAACGGAATGTAAAGAAAAAATAAAACGGAAGTGGTAATCGTTAGTGAGTCTTTTTTATCTCAATTTAATGCTGAATCCATATCAATCATCATCTAAGTTCCATCTACAACCAATCTTGAGAAGTAGATGTTCCAATAATTTTTTTTTTTTTATTCGGAAGTGAACCTCCCTTCCGCATTCTCCTTCGAAATTTAATGTCAAATCCATATTAGTCATCATCTAAGCTGTATCTTTAGCAGATTCTAGAAAATACATATTTCAAGGAAAATGTAAGTTCGTAAATCGGAAGTGACATCTCCGAAACCGGAAGTGGAATTCGAGAGTGAGTCCCTTAACTCAGTGGTTCTCAATCTTTTTGAAATCCGGGAATACTAAACTCTGACAGACTTTTGTGTGCGGAACACTTACAATACAACAGAAGCTTCTAAGCAGGGGTGGCTTTGTTTTATATATATATAAGAATAAAATACCGATATTGATTGATGCAAGCATATTTATTTAAAAATCACTTAAAATTACAATACTTAAAAAAAAATTCTTGAATTTAATGCGATACATGAAATTGGTGATTTTATCGAGGAAAAACACTTGAAAAGGCTTCACGGAGCACCGGTGTTCCGCGGTCCACGGTTTAAGAAACACGGCCTTAACCCCCTTTGGAATTTGAGACTATATCCATATCTGTCATTATCTAAGCTGTATCTATAACCAGTTCTGAGAAAAAGTTATTTGAAAGCAAATTATTAAACCTGAAGTGGGAAATAAACCGGCATTGAAAATTCTTAGTGAACAATCCTACACCCTCCAGATTTCAATGCTGAATCTGTATCAGGTATCCTCTAAGGTCTAAGCTATATCTATAGCCAATTTTAGAATATCTGATGTGAGCAACACATGACTTTCCTTGTATAATGCAAGGAATTTACTACCTTTACAGTAAAAAAAATAGGTTTTTCTTATAGTAAATACTTATATTCTTTCTAAGATATTGACTTTTCGACAATTAGTCTTCATTTTCATAGATTCAGCGTCATTTTTATCCAGATGGCGAGATTTTCGTTAATTTGGCAACATTTAAAAAAGTTGCCAAGTTGGTGACATTCCGCCAAATTCGTCGCCATAATCTCGCCAAGCGTTATGGACGGAGAAATAAGTTATTCTTATAGCAGATAAATGACAGTAGATAAATGACAGCAGATAAATGGCTTTCAAGCAGATAAATGGCTTTCAATACAAAAGTATTGCTTAAAGTATCTTTTCTCAAGAATGGAACGAGTTAGATCCACGAAAAAGGTGTCACCAAATTTATTGCATGATATTACATATGAAAAGTGAATGTCAATCGTTTTCTAAGGAAAAATTACATAAGAAATGTCTATTTGCGTAACTTTATTAAAGGTTTTGATTTTTTGATGACTTTTTAAAAATTTCACTCGAAAATTTAGGGGGGTTCTGAACATTCAATTACTTTTAAAAACAATAAGCTTCCAGTATTTACGGATTGTGATTTTTGTACCAAATTCCATTCGAATCGCTCCATTCGTTCGTGACATATCGTCTCCACAGACTCACTGACACATACACACACACAGATATCATCTCAAAAATGTTTGATTCGTGATCAGGGATTCTTGAAACTTACTCTCCCGTCGAAAACTCAAATTCGAATTTTCGACCCCTTCACAATACTTTCCTTGGGCCAACGGCCGTACCGTGCTGAAAACACCGGTTCTCGTTAGATCACCGAAGTCAAGCAGCATCGGGCGCGGTTAGTACTTGGTGGGTGACCACCTCGGAACACCGCGTGCTGTTGGCCATCTCGGGTGCGGTATCCCCGTGGTTTGCGCGCTAGATTTGCACGCTACCACAAATGCCGCCGTGTTCATGCGGAGTACGATCACGTTAAACATGTGGGTCCGTAAGTCCTTCCGAGAGGTTGGTGGTAGGGGAAGGAGGGTACGGTCCCTGTGGATGCCTCCCCCACTGGGTTCCGGTCTAAATTGGGTGGCACTTCCCGGCCGTCCATACAGTTACCTTACACCTTTCTGGTAGGTCGGACGGACTGGGTCTCAACAACAACAATACTTTCCTTATACATTATGTATATACGGAAAGTAATATATGTAATTTCGAATAAATTTCAAAGTTTTCGCTCGAATTTAAAAGAAAAAATCTGATGTGGGCAGCACATGACTTTCCTTATATATTGCAATGGATTTACTACTTTTATAGTAAAAAAAAATAGATTATTTTTATAGTAGTTATTTATATTCTTTTCAAGACTGAATTTTCGTCAATGAGTCATCATTTTCCATGTCGTCCTCATGAGTCGTCATTGATTTAGCGTCATTTTTAACCGTTTGGCGTGTTTTTCGTTAATTTAACAGCATTTAAAAAAGTCGCCAAGTTGGCGACATTCCACCAATCACCGCCAAAATCTCGCCAAGCGTTATGGACGAAGAAATAAGTTATTCTCACAGTCGATAAATGACCATTGGCTTTCAAATACACATGTATTACTCAAAGTATATTTTTTCATGAATGGAACGAGCTAGATCCACGAGAATTATGTCACCCAATTTATCGCATGGTATTACATATGAAAAGTGAACATGTTTCTCCATAGGAAATATTTTTTTTTATTTTATATGACTTTTTGATAATATTTTTTTAATCCTGTGCAATATCTCGAGAACGGTTCATGTTAGCATTCTAAAATTCATGTTAATCGTTTTCTAATGAAAAATTATATAAGAAATGTCTATTTGTGTAACTTTATTAGCTGTTTTGATTTTTTGACGATTTTCTCAAAATTTCACTCGAAAATTTAGGGGGGGGGGGATTCTAGACATCGATTGCATATAAAAACAATAGGCTTCCAGTGTTTACGGATTGTGATTTTTGTACCAAATTTCGTTCGTATCGGCCTATTCGTTCGTAAGTTATCGTCTCCACAGACTCACTGACACACACACACACACAGACATCACTTCAAAAATGTTTGATTCGTGATCAGATATGCTTGAAACGTGCTCTCCCGTCGAAAACTCGAATTCGAATTTTTCACCCCGTCATAATATTTTCTTTATACATTATGTATATAAGGAAAGTAAAAATAGATGTTTCAAGTAAAATGAAATTTTTATAACGGGAAATGGAAAAAGAACCGGAACTGGAAACCCTTAGCAAAACCCCCATTCTCCTCCGGAATTTGATTCTGGATCCAAATCCGAATTCTGGATCCAATTCTAGATCCAAATAATTATCGGAGCTATATCTATAACAAATAATGAGAAACAGATGTTCCAAGGGGGGGGGGGGGGAAATCCCAAAAACTGTATAGCATAGCAAAATTTTTACGACCAACAAAAGTGATGTTAAACTGATGTAAAGCTATGTTATTATTTTGATGTAAAATCATACTAACCTATACAGAAGTATTCTCAACCATATATTTACTCACTTTAATATCCCGTGCTGAATACATACGATTTCCTTTGAGGACAATCATTTCAATTTCAGCGATACCCCTTTTACAAAGCATAATGCACCGCCACCCCTCCTTTCCAATGAACTGTTTACACTTTCTCTCTCATAGGTAATACAATTATGGATTCTCCCATACTCCCCTACCTTCTTTTGCTTCACTTATTTATTTTTTTGCGTGAGTGGGTTAACCTATTTGTCATGCAAATTCATAGATATCATTAGAGGTTGTGGTGCCCCATGTTAACCCACCCCTGGAAGAAGGCCGGGACAAAATGGTACAAATTTGCTTTTTCGCTTTACCAGAGAGGGTGTGTGAAAATCTAATGGTCCGTGAATGAGAAATGGGATCTAAAGGACTAAAAGGATTTTTCTTTCGCATTTTTTTTTATCTATCCAGGCCTTTGTGAAAGGTAGGTGTGTGTATTTTGTCATTTTGGTGGCGGCAAGTGTCTCGAACGGGTTTGATGAATATACGAGTTAACATTGTGTCTCTTCGATGTAGATTTGTAGGGATTCTGGGAGCAATTTGTGAACACCCGTCGTTTTAATTTCATTTATTTATTTGTTTAAAAGACTGCAAGATGCGGGATGAAGTTCCAGTAACAGTTTGCAAGATAAATCCAGTAAAAAAATATCTGATGTGGGCAGCACATAACTTTCCTTATATAATGCAATGAATTTACTACTTTTACAGTAAAAAAATAGTTTTCCTTATAATAGATACTTACATTATTTCCAAGATATTGAATTTTCGACAATTAGTTGTCATTTTCATTGATTTAGCGCCATTTTTATCCATTTGCCGAGATTTTCGTTAATTTGGCAACATTTCAAAAATTTGCCAAGTTGGCGACACTCCACCAAATTCGTCGCCAAACTTTCGCCAAGCGTTATGGACGGAGAAATAAGTTATTTTTATAACAGATAAATGACTGTTGGCGTTCAAATACAAAAGTATTACTCAAAGTATCTTTTCTCATGAATGGAATGAGCTAGATCCACGAGAATGATGTCACCAAATTTATCGCATGATATTACATATGAAAAGTAAACATGTTTCTCAACAGTTAATATTTTTTTTTAATTTATGGGATTTTTTGATACATTTATTTAAAAAATTTGCAATATCTCGAAAACGGTTCATGCTAGCGTTCTAAAGTTTATGCCAATCGTTTTCTAAGGAAAAATTACATACGAAATGTCTATTTGCGTAATTTTATTGAAGGTTTTGATTTTTTGATGATTTTTTCAAAATTTCACTCGAAAATTTAGGGGGCGTTCTGAACATTTGATTGCGTTTAAAAACAATAGGCTTCCAGTATTCACGGATTATGATTTTTGTACCAAATTTTATTCGAATCGCTCCATTCGTTTGTGAGATATCGTCTCCACAGACTTACTGACACACACACACACACATACTTTCACACACGCAAAGACATCACCTCAAAATTGTTTGATTCGTGATCAGGGATGCTTGAAATGTTCTCTCCCGTCGAAAACTCGAATTCGAATTTTCGACCCCGTCACAATACTTTCCTTATACATTATGTATATAAGGAAAGTAATTAACTAGAGTGTATCTCAACTTGATTTTCTCATAACAGAATCCATTTTTAAATAGCTTGTGGGTATTTTTTTCAAATTTCATAGGAGAAATTTTAGAAAAGCGGTATTGTTGGATCAAGTAATTACATTTATAGCATGTTACTATATATTTTATATGGCTTGAAAAAAAATCTTTCGATTGATACAAAGTTTGACAATGCAATCCTCGGGGGTAACCCCCCTCCCCACCTCCCGAAGGGGCTAATGATATCACAAAAAATATCTGATGTGGACAACCCATGACTTTCTTTATATAATGCAATGAATTTACAGTTTTAGTTTTGTAGTCAAAAAATAATGTATAGGATCCACGGCGCTCTGTTTTTATCGTTGAACTGTACATTTGACGATTTTCCGGATGATAACATATGAAAAATTATTTCAAAATACTCAATTAGCTTATACTTCGCGCAACTCTAAATAAACAATCATCAATATTGATAGCATCCTCAATAAGCGATATAGTCCATATATTAAAATATCGTGATAATTACGTCATTAATTAGGCGTAATTTTCATTGATTTAACGTCATCTCTGCAATTTTGACGATATTTTCGTCAATCTGAGGTGAAATATCGCCAAGGTGGAAATACGTTTGCTAAATTATTCGCTAAGTTTGCCAAATGCATCACCAAGTGTTACAGACAAACGGAGAGAAGAGTATTTCTTATATGCTAGAAGGTATGCCCGACATATGACGGAAATCAGAATTTGCCAGACATTACTTCCTATTTCGCGCCATTTTGATCAATTTGGCGACATTTTTGTCATTTTAGCTACATTTAGAATAGTCGCCAAGTTGGCGACGTCCCGCTAAATTTCTCGCCAAACGTTACGGACGGACAGAGAAATGGGTTATTCTTAGTCTACACTTATGTTCTTTCCAAGATATTGAATCATCCAGTCATCATATTCATTGATTTAGCGTCATTTTTTATTAATTTGGCAACATTTAAAAAAGCCGCCAAGTTGGCGTCATTCCGCCAAATTCGTCGCTGGAATCTCGGCAAGCGTTATGCACGGAGAAATAAGTTATTCTGGTAGCAGAAAATGACCATTAGCCTCCAAATACAAAAGTATTAGCTAAGGTATTTTTTCACATGATCGCATGATATTACTTATGTAAAATGAACATATTTCACAATAGGTAATATTTTTTTTTAATTTATATGATTTTTTCTTAAATTTTTTTAATTATGTGCGATATCTCGAGAACGGTTCAAGCTAGATTCCTAAAATCTTTGTCAATCGTTTTCTAATGAAAAATTACATAAGAAAAGACTGCTTACGTAACTTTATTAAACGTTTCAATTTTTTGATGATTTTTTCAAAATTTCACTCGAAAATTTAGGGGGGGGGGGGGGGGGTTCTGAACATTCGATTGCGTATAAAAACAATAAGCATCCAGTATCCATGGATTATAATTTTTCTACCAAATTTAGTTCAATTCGGTCCCTTTATTCGTCAGTTATCGGCTCCACAGACTCACTGACACACACACACACACATACTTTCACACACACACACTTTCGCACACATACACACACACACACACACACACACACACACACACACACAGACATCACCTCAAAAACGTCTGAGTCGTGATCAGGGATGCTTGAAACGTGCTCTTCCGTCGAAAACTCGAATTCGAATTTTCGACTTCGTCACAATACTACTTTCCTTACACATTATATGTATATAAGGAAAGTAACAAAAATTGTATCGTTATTACTTCATATACATAATGTATAAGGAAAGTATTGTGACGGGGTCGAAAATTCGAATTCGAGTTTTCGACGGGAGAGCACGTTTCAAGAATCCCTGATCATGAAAAGAACGTTTTTGGAGTGATGTCTGCGTGTGTGTGCGTGTGTGTGTGTGTGTGTGTGTGTCTGTGAGTCTGTGGAGACGATATCTCACGAACGACTGGAGCGATTCGAATGAAATTTGGTACAAAATTTACAATCCATGAGTACTGGAAGCCTATTGTTTTTAAACACAATCGAATGTTCAGAACACTCCCCCCCCCCCTAAATTTTCGAGTGAAATTTTGAAAAAATCATCAAAAAATCAAAACCTTTAAAAAAGTTACGCAAGTAGACATTTCTTATGTAATTTTTCCTTAGAAAGCGATTGACATAAATTTTAGAACGCCAGCATGAACCGTTCTCGAGATATTGCACATTTTTCAAATAAATTTATCCAAAAATCCCATAAATTAAAAAAAAATACTAACTGTTGAGAAACACATTCACTTTTCATATGTAATATCATGTGATAAATTTGGTGACATCATTCTCGTGGAACTACCTCGTTCCATTCATGAGAAACTGTACTTTGAATAATACTTTTTTATTTGAATGCCAATAGTCATTTATCTGCTATAAGAATAACTTATTTCTACGTCCGTAACGCTTGGCGATATTTTGGCGACAAATTTGGCGGAATGTCGCCAACTTGGCGATTTTTTAAAATGTTGCCAAATTAACGAAAATCTCGCCAAATGGATAAAAATGGCGGTAAATTAATGAAAATGACGACTAATTGACGAAAATTCAATATCTTGGAAAGAAAAGTATCTACTGTAAGAATAACCTATTACTTTCCTTATATACATAATGTATAAGGAAAGTATTGTGACGGGGTCGAAAATTCGATATCGAGTTTTTGACGGGAGAGCACGTTTCAAGCATCCCTGATCACGAATCAAGCATTTTTGAAGTGATGTCTGTGTGTGTGTGTGTGTGTGTGTGTGTGTGTGTGTGAAAGTATGTGTGTGTGTGTGTGTGTATGTGTGTGTGTGTGCGTGTGTGTGTGTCAGTGAGTCTGTGGAGACGATAACTGACGATCGAATAGACCGATTCGAACCAAATTTGGTACAAAAATCACAATTCGTAAACACTGTAAGCCTATTGTTTTTATACGTAATCTAATGTTCAGAACCCCCTAAATTTTCGAATAAAATTTTGAAAAAATCGTCAAAAAATCGAAACCACTAATAAAGATACGCAAATAGACATCTCTTATGTAATTTTTCATTCGAAAACGATTGACATAAATTTTAGAACGCTAACATGAACCGTTCTCGAGATATTGCACATTTTTCAAAAAAATTATTAAAAAGTCATATAAAATGAGAAAAAAATATTTCCTATTGAGAAACATGTTCACATTTCATATGTAATTCCATGCGATAATTTGGATGACATCACTCTCGTGGATCTAGCTCGTTCCATTCATGAAAAAAGATTCTTTGAGTAATACTTTTGTATTTGAACGCCAATAGTCATTTATCTGCTGTAAGAACAACTTATTTTTTCGTCCATAACGCTTGGCGAAATTTTGGCGACGAATTTGGCGGAATGTCGCCAACCTGGCGACTTTTTGAAATGTTGCCAATTTAACGAAAATCTCGCCAAATGGATAAAAATGACGCTAAATCAATGAAAATGACGACTAATTGTCGAAAATTCAATATCTTGGAAAGATTATTAGTATCTACTATAAGAAAAAACCTATTTTTTTTTACTGAAAAGTAGTAAATTCATTACATTATATAAGGAAAGTATATAATGTAGTGCTGCCCACATCAATATAATGCTGCCCACATCAGATTTTTTTCACAACAATGATTGAAATTGTTAAGTCTCGAGATCATTGAGCTATAAATAAAAACTTTTGTGCAAGATTATGTCAAAATTTGTCCTATGCTGCCATGTTAAAAAATATAAAATTTCTGTATTTTCGCTCGAATTAAAAAAAAAACTCTATCCAGTTCTAGATTTTTAATAACACAGCCGGTTTCCCGAAAATCGATTAACATTTGCGTCCGCTGACGGAAACACAAGAAATCGACCACAGACATGTGAATAGACAGACAGACGGTCAGACATCACTTCAGAAAATGTCAAAATATGTTCAGGAGGTCCTAAAACTTATATTGGCATCAAAATCTTGAATTCGAAAACTTTCCAGAAAACAATACTTCTCCTATACTATATTACATAGTGTGAGAAAGTCAATATACGGATAAAAATATTGTAGAATACATTAAAATACAAAATATTTTAACAAATGGTTTTTAAAATCACTCGAGGATGAATAAAATTCATCAAATTTATCAGGAAAGCGGCTGTAAAATTTACAAAAGGTATTAATGTTACAACAACAACCGATATTAGTTCTAAATTTCCTTTATTAAATATCTATATATACTAATTGCCAAGTGTCCGTCTATCCGTATGTCACGCTTTTTCTAGGCTCTTTCTGAATAGGTAAAGATTTACAATTTGGTACGCGTCTTGGTCGTTCGATAAAACTCCCTTTAAAAATCGAATTTTTCGATAACGTTCTCTAGAGGGGGTGCTCCACACCAAAATGTATGAAAAGTGAAATGATGGGAAAGCATAATTTGCGATAAGATACAGACTTCAAATTTAGTGTACGGGTAAACCGTTCGAAAGGAAGAAAATGTGCAATTTCAGATTTTCAATATTTGCTACTCTAGGGGGTGATGCGAATTGAAATGTTTGATTTGCCGAACAAATGAGAAATGCCTGCTTTAAAATTTGATAGAGGTTTGAAATTTGGTATATGGGAATCATTTAATGAAAACACCCAAGACAAAATAGTTTTTAAAAATATTCGTTTAAAGGGGTGCTCCAGATAAAAACGTTCGAAAGGTGAAATAACTAGAAACCATGCTTCGAGATGCAATAGAGATTTCAAATTTGGTGTACGGATAGACAGTTCAAAAGGAAGAGAATTTGGAATTTCAGTTTTCCGATATTTTATACTTTAGTGGGGGGGGGGGGGGGGGGGGTCACAAACCCAAATGTTCGATTTCTCGAATAAATGAGAAACGTCTCCTTTAAAAATGTAATAGAGGCTTGATATTCGGTAAATGGGGAAATCATCTGATAAAAAACAAAAGAATGGAGTTTTCAAAATTGCTCATTTTAGGGGGTGGTTACTCCACACAAAAACGTTTGAAAAGTAAAATGATAGTAAAAATATGCTTCGCAATGGAATAGAACCTTAAAATTTGGTATATAGGTAGATAGTTCAAAAGAAAGAAAGTGTGCAATAGAAAATGTCCGATATTTGTGATTTTGAGGGGTTTCGCACACCAAAACGTTCGAAAAGTGAAATGATGAAAAACATGCTTTGACATAAGATAGAGACTTCCAATTTGGTGTTTGGAGATATCGCTCGAAAGGAAGAAAGTGTGCAATTTCAGATTTCCAATATTTGCTACTTTAGGGGGTGTCACACACCAAAATGTTCGATTTACTTAAAAAATGAGAAACTCCTAATTTAAAATTTGCTAGAGGCTTTAAATTTGGTGTTTATGCTAATCATTTGATAAGAAACCCAAGACGAATAGAGTTTTTGTTCATTTAAGTGATCATTAAGTGTTCATTTAAATGTTCATTTAAGAGGGTGTTCCACATTAAAACGTTCAAAAGATGAAATGATAAAATTGCATGCTTCAGTATGAGATAGAGACTTCAAATTTGGTGTGCGGGTAAATAGTTCGAAAGGAAGAAAGTGAACAATTTCAGTTTTCTAATATTTTCTTCTTTAGGGGGTTCCGCACACCAAAATTTTCCATTTAACAAAAAAATGTGAAACGTGAATTGCTCAACAATTTATGCTATTCAGGGGTTGCTTATTGTGAAATCGTTGATTTTCAACGGGTATTCGGCTAGTTAGTACTAAATTTCGGAAATTCAAGCTAATCTATCATTAATAGTGACTTCTGAATAGTGATTTCTTAATAGTGACGGAATAGTGACTGACTAGAGACCGAATACAATAGTGATCGCTAGCTGCGATACTAGCCGTGGTTTAGCAATCAGTTTTATAAACCAATACTGTGTCATGTATTTCATAAATTTTATATCACCACTATAAAATATATGAAACGTCCACAATCTGGAAGAAAACTGTAACCTTTCAATCAAGGATTAAGGATCAAGGAATTCAGTTTTTGGAGTCCCTGGGCTGGGAAAATCCCGGCTTTTTATCTCCTGAGGGAAATTAGGTGGAAATAGAAAAAGAAAGTTTTAAAAGTAGAGAAAATTTAGAATAACGGGATGCTTGCTCTTCATCACTGCCTTAGAAAAATTTTAATGCAGAGCTTTTAGAGTCTAACCTTTTGCTTACGGGTGGGACAGCGTCAAACCCTAACGAAGAACCTCTTAATAAGAGGGGTGTTTAACGTACCCTATCCTAAACAGTTCGATCCCCCTTTGCAGGCATTGGCGTCCGTCCATGGACGCCAATGGGACGCTGTCCCATCCGTAAGCAAAAGGTTAAATAAAAATGTTTGAATAATGCTTTAAAATTAAAATAAAATCTGTGAAAAGAAGAGGGGAAAGGATTGTGGGTTCCTTGATCGGTGATCAGTAGGGGTAGGCTAGTCTTGTCCCAATTTCCGAATGCTAAGGATAGGATTCAACTCGGGGTCGAAGATTAGTTAAGAAAAATATATATAACTAGTCGGGATGGGGTAGTACAAGGATGCTACAGGATTTGAGAGCTGCGCCCGCGACTGGCACGTAAGCTCGGGTCCTCGGGTCTCCCACATAGGAGCACCCTTGACCTCTTGGAGTACTTAAAGAGCCTTGGGTCATAGACCGTTATCGATTGTAGCATTATCGATTGTAGGTTATCGATTGTAGCATTTGAGACTTTTCCGAGATCTCTCAAAAATTTATGTGTAAGTTTTTGAAACCTTTTGATGATTTTTAAAATAATGATATGTAACATTTTTTGTCAAGTTACATGTAAATTATTAGTTTATGAAATCAAATATATTACATGTTATTATCTGTGTTACCATACTGGCTATAAAACACTGTTGTTGAGACCCAGATCGTCCGACCTACCAGAAAAGTGTAAGGTAATTGTTTGGACTACCGGGAAGTGCCACCCAATTTAGACCGGAACCCAGTGGGAGAGGCATCCACAGGGACCGCACCCTCGTTCCCCTACCACCAACCTCTCGGAAGGACTTACGGACCCACATGTTGGCTATAAAACACTGTTGTTGTTGTTGAGACCCAGACCGTCCGACCTACCAGAAAGGTGTAAGGTAACTGTATGGACGGCCGGGAAGTGCCACCCAATTTAGACTGGAACCCAGTGGGGGAGGCATCCACAGGGACCGTACCCTCCTTCCCCTACCACCAACCTCTCGGAAGGACTTACGGACCCACATGTTTAACGTGATCGTACTCCGCATGAACACGGCGGCATTTGTGGTAGCGTGCAAATCTAGCGCGCAAACCACGGGGATACCGCACCCGAGATGGCCAACAGCACGCGGTGTTCCGAGGTGGTCACCCACCAAGTACTAACCGCGCCCGATGCTGCTTGACTTCGGTGATCTAACGAGAACCGGTGTTTTCAGCACGGTACGGCCGTTGGCCCCGGCTATAAAACACTGTTGTTGTTGTTGAGACCCAGACCGTCCGACCTACCAGAAAGGTGTAAGGTAACTGTATGGACGGCCGGGAAGTGCCACCCAATTTAGACCGGAACCCAGTGGGGGAGGCATCCACAGGGACCGTACCCTCCTTCCCCTACCACCAACCTCTCGGAAGGACTTACGGACCCACATGTTTAACGTGATCGTACTCCGCATGAACACGGCGGCATTTGTGGCAGCGTGCAAATCTAGCGCGCAAACCACGGGGATACCGCACCCGAGATGGCCAACAGCACGCGGCGTTCCGGGGTGGTCACCCACCAAGTACTAACCGCGCCCGATGCTGCTTCACTTCGGTGATCTAACGAGAACCGGTGTTTTCAGCACGGTACGGCCGTTGGCCCGGCTATAAAACACTGTGTAAAAACTTCAGAATAATCTTGATGGAGAAAGACAGTCAGTTGCTAGGTGACCAACCAAAGGTTTTATGACTATATCACAGTATGGCTTGAGCTATAATAGCCGTGGTATTTGTAATACTAGAAAACTAAAAGCAATTTACATGAATCGCTAGAGGCGCCAGCTAAAGAGATTATCATGGTAGGAGCGGCTAAGTGGGTTATGAAAATCGGAGTGCCGACAGTTCGTCTAAAACACTTCCATGATGGATTTAGAAATATATTCGATTTTTTTGGAAGAAGAAAAAGAAGATATATAAAAATCACGGTAGGGGACGACTGGTCAGAGTTTGGAGTAAGCAGTTTTTAAATTGGAGTATTTATCTGCAGAGTAGAAAGTGACCACTTTGGAAGGAGAGCTGAGAAGAACTTGCTATGAAGAGATCGCCATGATGGAAGGCTTACTACGGGGCAGTACTTCAGGCCTAAGTATTACTTGTATAGAACTGGACTGAGTCTAGACCAATTCATGAAAAAGGGCAATGCTCCAAAGGTATCAATAGCAATTGATATTGACCTTATCAGGTACTGTTCTTTATGACTATATAAAAATTAATATTATTCCAAAAATTGTAAATTTTAGAACCAAAGATCGTCACACCACGTGATCCAACCGCTAAATATTATTCTGGCATTACTTCTCTCCGGATGAATTAATATGTCTCTAGTAAGAGAATAATAATGTGATCTATTGTTTTAATTATAATTTTGTAAAATGATTCAATGTCTTCAAAAAATTTAGTTCTTTTCTGCTAAACTTTTAATAATCACTGTGGCCTCCTTAAGATTATAACCATTATAGTTTTGATCCCGATATGCTGATAATAGGTGCTGCGGTCAACAAACTTAGTAATGTGCTAATTATTATCAATTTCGGAAACTAACAATTAAATTAAATCTACAAATGATAATAAACCTGCACAAATGGTAAATATTTTAGCTGCACAGTATTATCAAATATGTTTGTTTTCCATGCAATATTATCCAACAAATGCTTTAATATCCTTCTCGTGTATCTATCTCATTCCATTTACGAGATAAGTTAATTTCTGTCGTTACTTTGTGCTTTGACGTCAAAGAATCCGTCTATAATAATTTATTTTGTTGGATGTTAATAAAATTTCAACTGCATTTTGATGGAGATTTTGCACGTGAATATGAATAATTTATTATGTATAGACTCATAAGTTGTCACCAGCAGCAAATTCAAATTTACATGGTATACGTTCAATACCAAAAACATTATGCTGTGAATTTTGTACACCACTATTTCTCTGTGAAATAAACAAAGTCATTGTATTATGTAGTGAAAGTCATTTGCTGCCTACATTAGATATTCTTACATTGTAACCTGATGAGATTTTTTAAAAACATACAGCGTTGCCCAATTTCTTTCCAATGATAGTAAACTGCTCTTACAAATTCGTCCAAAATAGCTACTTTCGAATATCAATTTCTGGTATAAGGTTCATTTTTACTCTATCATACTATTGTATAAAAAACATATTGTTTTTCCCTCTACTTCCCGAATTTGAGAATTTGAAGGAAGAGTACATTTTAAGACCCCCCCCCCCCCCCGACACATTTTAAACACTTTCATGAGGATATTCGTTTCTCTTTAGTCTTCGTTTCTCTGCTTCTAGGTTTTGGCGAAAGAGCCCAATTTAAGCTCCTTCCCCTCATGAACACATTTCGGACACTTTCATAAAGATGTTTGTCTATGCCTATATGTGTACGCTTACCGGTACAATTCGATGTTTTGGCGAAAGAGCACATTTTAAACCCCGCTCCTTGAATGCATTTCATACACTTTCAAAAATATGTTCGTCTCTGTGTGTATGTCTATCAGCTGAATTCAAGGTTTTGGAAGAAAAGCACATTTTAAGACCCATGATAATAAATAATAACGATCCATATATAAGTATTAAATGCTTTGAGCTTGAGACGCCTTTATATCAACTCCGTATTGCTGGCCTACCATGCTTTGTCCCTGGGAACAAACCCGACATTGCCGAGTTTGCGATTTCGTCTTCCCGCTATAGACCCTTTTTCTAGATTTAACCATTCAGTAGTATCTTAATTTAAAAGCAAATTATCGTACAATATAAAATAAGTAATATATAGCAATTTAAAAACACGTGGAGATCCATTTGGAACTCTTTACCCCCCTCTCCGTTCTCCACTTGCCCAAGAATAAACAACACTCGCAGCAAATTGGCTAAAATTCCTTAATGCAGTACTCAAATAGTATTCAACCCTGTTGAAAGAATGCAAATGCAATGAACGAACATATCAACTTAAGAAACTAAAGACAAATACGAAATCCCCTTGATAGGTTAACAGGCTTAACAAGCTTACACGAAACCTTATTCAAAAGCGACATCGATATATAATTCCCAACTATACCACGCATCACTGATTTGCATTCTAAGTCTTTTAAACTAAGGCGCTCTTCGATTCTAAAATCGAAGACCCCCAATTCATCTCAACCGCCTTCCCTCCTTTTCCTCCTTCCACGTCTTCCCTTTCAATCACGGCAGCCTTAATTTTGAGGTAATTGCCCTTGGCTCTGGCCATCAATATGAGAGGGGAGGGTTTAGGGCCGCAAAGCCCTGAAAGTCAGGAGGTGACATTTATCAGATTCGCCCTCATTAGGCCGGCATCAAGGGGTTTATCCGTCTCTCTTAGCCCCTGTTTACGATCTTTTCGGGAGGGAGAGCAAGGTTAAAGTTCGAAACAGCAAGTCTAGGATGGGAAGAAAGGAATCAATACGGAAATGTTGCATCTAAAACCTATAAAATTTTCTAATCTTTGAAATACATTATATTAATATACTGTTACGGCGTATACCGTGGAATTGTGGGTGTACGCTCAGTATACAAGAATGCGTCAAAATTTCTGGATAATTTACATGTTTATTTACAAGCACAGGGTAAGCGGGAGCAATATACGACAAATAGCCGTAGCAATATAAAAAAATCTGATGTGGGCAGCACATGACTTTCCTTATATAATGCAATGAATTTACTACTTTTGCAGTTAAAAAAAATGTTATTCTTATAGTAGATACTTATATTCTTTCCAAGATATTGAATTTTCTTCAACGAGTCGTCATTTTCATTGATTTAGCGTCATTTTTATCCATTTAGTGAGGTTTTCGTTAATTTAGCAAAATTTAAAGATGTCGTCAAGTTGTCGACATTCTGCTAAATTCGTCGCCAAAATTTCGCCAAGCGTTATAGACAGAGAAATAAGTTATTCTTACAACGGATAAATGACTATTGGCGTTCAAATACAAAAGTGTTACTCAAAGTATCTTTTCTTGTGAATGGAACGAGTTAGGTCCACGAGAATGATCTTACCAAATTTATCGTATGACATTACATGTGAAAAGTGAACATGTTTCTTAACGGTTAATATTTTCTTTAGTTTATGGGATTTTTTGATAAATTTATGTTTGATAAATTTATAATTATTTTGATAAATTTTAAAATGTGCAATATCTCGAGAACGATTCATGCTAGCGTTCTAAAGTTTATGGCAATCGTTTCCTAAGGAAAAAGTACATAAGAAATATCTATTTGCGTAACTTTATTAAAGGTTTTGATTTTTTGATGATTTTTGCAAAATTTCACTTGAAAATTTAGGGGGATTCTGAACATTCGATTGTGTTTTAAAACAACAGGCTTCCAGTATTCACAGATTGTGATTTTTATACCAAATTTCATTCAAATCGCTCCATTCGTTCGTGAGATATCGTCTCCACAGACTCACTGACACCCCCCTACACACAGACATCACTTCAAAAATGTTCGATTCGTGATCAGGGATGCTTGAAGCGTGCTCTCCCGTCGAAAACTCGAATTCGAATTTTCTTAACATCTTTAACATTAACATCTTTGAAGTGATGTCTGTGTGCGTGTGTGTCAGTCAATCTGTGGAGACGATAACTGACGAACGAATGCACCGATTCGAACAAAATTTGGTACAAAAATCACAATCCGTAAACACTGGAAGCCTATTGTTTTTTTACGCAATCGAATGTTCTGAACCCCCCTAAATTTTCGAGTGAAATTTTGAAAAAATGGTCAAAAAATCAAAACCGCGAATAAAGTTGCGCAAATAGACATTTCTTATGTAATTTTTTATAAGAAAACGATTGCCATAAATTTTAGAACGCTAACATAAACCGTTCTCGAGATATTGCACATTTTTTAAAAAAATTATCAAGAAGTCATATAAAATAAAAAAAAATATTTCCTATTGAGAAACATGTTCACTTTTCATATGTAATACCATGTGATAAATTTGATGACATCATTCTCGTGGATCTAGCTCATTCCATTCATGAGAAAAGATTCTTTGAGTAATACTTTTGTATTTGAAAGCAAATAGTCATTTATCTGCTGTAAGAATAACTTATTTCTTCTTCCATAACGCTTGGCGAGATTTTAGCGACGAATTTGGCGGAATGTCGCGAACTTGTCGACTATTTTAAATGTTGCTAAATTAACGAAAAACTCGCCAAATGGATAAAAATGACGCTAAATCTATGACGACTCATTAATGATGACGACATGGAAAATAACGACTCATTGACGAAAATTCAATATCTTGGGAAGAATATAAATAATTACTATAAAAAGAATATATTTTTTTTTTACTGTAAAAGTAGTAAATTCATTGCATTATATAAGGAAAGCCATGTGCTGCCCACATCAGATTTTTTTGAGAAGGTTCTCGAACATTCGAAATATTGCCAAATTAGCGATAAATCGCCAAATCTGGCAAATCTGAACTGACAGTCCTGAAATGGCAACCCCAGATTCAAGTCACAGGAATGGCTGCATGTCCCTTCTGGTCCCTTTTCCCTTCTGGCTCTCAAAGTAGCTTCTAGTGACGTTATTTTTCATGTTAGTAAAAATATAAGTACCTGATTTATTTTTTACTCTCTAACACCCGAGTATTTAGATATAATGTCATTACCCTATTTTGAGTGACCCAGGAAGTATCTACTCCACACTATCTAAACGAAGTCAACCATGTATGTATGTATGTATGTATGTATGCATGTATATATGTATGTATATATGTATGTATATATGTATGTGTGTATATTGATTCACAAGACAGAAAACTGCCCATTACAATGATGAAGAGCATTCAAATTACTAGTAATCTACTATAAAACTGTTATAGAAAGCATTTACTTTCACAGAATATGGTTCTTGACGAATTACTGTCATATTCAGCAATGCTAAAATAAACAATACGTTCATTCATATGAATCTAATGTACAACTTGTTCAAAATGCCTTAATCAATCAAAATGCCTTAAGCAATCTAAAATAAACAGTTCAAAATGCCTTAAGCAATCTACAACAAAACTGTTACAGAAAGCATTTATTTCACAGAATATGATTATTGACAATTCGCTGTCATATTTAGTAATGCTAAAATAAAAGGCACTTACAATCACAGGAATCTAATGTGCAAAATGTTCAAAGCCCTTCGTTAATAACCATGCACATTTGAAATCGAGAAAGAATAGGTAAAAGTCCTTTCTGCCCCAATCGGGAATCGAACCATGGATCTTCCTACTGGCCAGCCGACGCTCTAACGTTGAGCTACTGGGGCGGGATTGCAAACTCTTAAGGTCAAACTGAACTCAGCATTCTCCCCCCTCTAACGTCAGATTGGCATGCAACTGACAATCTGACAGACCACCTCCTGCTATTTTTACCTCCGATTAGAAGCTTGATGCTATTTTTATCCTCCAGGTTAGTTTCCGGTGTGGTCGTTGTCCTCCAGATTTGGAATAGACGCTTAAAAACACAGAGTCCACTGAATCCGCGCTAGTTGTATTAGAGCCACTTTCAGGCATCCAACATATTTGCACTAATTTATAGAGTTGATTTGTTCGGGGAACATTGAAAAGAATCTTGGTGTCCCAACCGGGAATTGAACCACGGATCTTCATACTGGCCAGTCGACACTCTACTGTTGAGATACTGGGATGGAATTGCAAGCTGTTATGGTCGAAGTGAACTCGGCAAGTATTACTGTGTATTTTAACAAGCATTGCAGGTGCCACCCTGTTACAGTCCTCGATGTTACGGATTTTTGACAGGTATCTATTGCCACCCATATACACTCTTCTTGCGCTCCTGGTGTCGATTCTTACGAATCCAAAAATGCTGTACAACTTTGTAATTAGTTTTTCTCATTATCTCGCTTTGCTGCCGAGTTCGTGATCCTAAATGTTTAAATAATCCGCTAGTGGCGCTGCAATCACATTTTTTCGATCTGGCATAGTCACTGTACTATATATAGACTTAATGTGTATATTCGTGTGCCTTTTTTTACAAAGTTATTGGGGTGCTTAAGGTCTTTCTCGGTCCTATCGGTATGTAACTTTATCTGTTGCTGCTAAAAGGGTAGCTATTAAGAAAAAAAAATCTCACCTAAAAAAATGTCCGATAATTACGGTTACCGCAGTTAGTTATATTTTATTTTATACATTTAAATCCTTTTATCACGAACTCTCTTACAGTGAATAATTGGTTATAAATTTGATTAAGATAGGTCTCTTAGCCTACAGTGCATATGAATGGTAATCATTTATATAGAAGAAGCAATGTTGTAAAAACATTTCTAATACCTTCACATTTATTATTAGTAGACTAGATTTATTCATATTTTCATTAATTTGACATGTACAAATATATTTTCATTGTTTTCTCACTGTAACTGCTCAGAGAAATAAATATATTTTCTTTTCTTTCTACCCAGATTATCCAACCTTCTTAAAGTTAACTGTTTAAACGACCCGAAGAGACAAAAGAACGTTCAATTTAGAAGAAGAGTTGAAAAAGCGTTCAATTCAGAAGAAGAGTTGAAAGAGCGTTCAATTCAGAAGAAGAGTTAAAAGAGCGTTCAATTTAGAAAAGTTAAAGAGTTCACTTTATAAGAAGAGCATTCAATTTAGAAGAAGGGTTAAAAGAGCGTTCAATTTTGCTTGTTTGTAATTGTATTTTTATGTATAATTATTTTTTTTCATTTAATGTAATAATTTGTTTTATTAAATATACTTGTACACACACACTACTGTGTTTATAAAATATACTTTCGGGAGCTAGATATCTGCAAAACCTTTAAACCATTCATTATAGTAAAGGTCTCTATTTCTCCAAAAGTGAAATTTTCTTTTATAACACAAATGTATTATAAGCCATATGATTTCATGGAAAAGGTTTCTGGCGGAATCAGCAGTTTTTTAAATTATGTTATGTACAAGCAGTATACCCGTTCTTCGTACGGAATATATAATATTAAGAAGCTTAAAATTCACAATCATGTGAAGATTCCTGTAGTATATACTAAATTACATTCTTAATCAAAATATCCTATTAAAATATTTAATTTAACGCTCCTAGAAAGATGTTTAAGGAATATGTTCTCACTATACAATATTATCTTCACGGACAGATCTGAAGAATAAAACACCCTGGTCCCGCTTGTAAACAAATTTACAAAATATATGAAATGGAATCAATAGACGCAAAATAAAAGCGCTAAAATTGTATAGGTCTCGTACTACTAATATTCGCGAATATTAGAAGATAGAAGATATACCCGTGTATTAGTAGAAAATTACTCATATTACAATATATGAGTTTCTAAAATCTTTGCCAAAATAAAACAGTTGACGTAATAAATTGAAAATATCAATAATCTCGTAATCTTTAAACCTGAAGGCCGTAATTGATTCCAATATATGCTAAAATAAAAGCGCTAAAATTGTATGGGAACCCGTACTACTTATATTGTCGTAGATTAGAAGATATGCCTATGTGTTAGTAGAAGATTACCCGTATTGCAATATGAGTTTCAAAAATCTTTGTCAAAATATAACAGGTAACGTAATAAATTGAAAATATCAATAATCCCCGTAATCTTTAAACCAGAAGGCCGTAATTGATTATAATATATGCCACTATATGTCAAAATATATGCCAATATATCCGTACTACTTATATTCTCGTAGATTAAAAGATATACCCGTGCATTTGTAGATTACCTGTACTACGTACAATATATGAGTTTCAACAATTTTTGGTAAAATAAAACAATGACGTAATAAATTGAAAATAGCAGTAATCCCCGAAAATATCAATAATAATAATGTTTAAACCTGAAGACAGTAATGGATATAATCCAGTTAAAAATGCAATATCGGTGAAATTTATTTTATACCTATACATATCTTTATTATTTAAATCCGAAAAGATTTAATAAAAATCGCCTGCCGAATAAACACATTGGATTTAAATCCGTTGCTAAGCGACATGGCATACTTTCCTTCAAATAAATTGGCGGGAAAAACTATCGCCTGCATCACTGTAAAAGGTTTAATTGCCGTTTTAAATTAATATCTAAACAACCTCTAGTCCTATAATCTTGAAACATAGACTAAATTTTAAGTGGGGCTATTCCAAAGCTACCCACACAATTTCATTAAATTCTATTTAGCCGTTTTACCGTGACGAGAGACAAACATATACAGACAGACATATTTTCAATTTTATTTATATAGACTAGCAATATATCCGTTCTTCGTACGGAATATATAATATAAAAAATTTTAAAATTCCCAATCATGTGCAAATTCTTATACTATTCTAAATGTCATTGTTATTCAAATCATTCTATTTATTTAAAGTAATGTTCCTAAAAAGAAGTTTAAGAATCTCTGTTTTTGAAATACAAAATTATTTTCACAGACAGATCTGAAGAATAAAATATCCTGGTCCTGAATGTAAACAAATTTACAAAAAATATGAAATTAACTCAATATATGCAAAAATAAAAGCGCTAAAATTGAAAGGGAAGATATACCCGTACTACTTACATTCTCGTAGATTAGAAAATATAAAAGAAACATAAAATTCACAATCATGATCAAATTCCTATACCATTCAAAATGACATTGCTATTCAAAACATTCTATTAAAATATTTAAATTGATGCTCCTAAAAAGAAGCTTAAGAATCTATGTTCTCGCTATACAAAAATTATCTTTAAAGGTAGATCTGAAGATTAAAACTATCTGGTCCCGTTTACAAATAAATTTACAAAAAATATGAAATTGAATCAATATATGCCAAAATGAAAGCACTAAAATTGTATGGGAACCATACAATATATCCGTACTACTTATATTCCCGAAATTTAGAAGATATACTTGTGTATTAGTGGAAGATACACCCCTGTATTTGTACCAGTACTATAATATATGAATTTCAAAACTCTTTGTCAGAATAAAGCAGATGACGTAATAAAGTGAAAATATAAATTATCCCCGTAATCTTAAACTTGAGAACCACCGTTATTGATTTCAATATATGCCAAAAGGAAAGTGCTAAAATTGCATGGGAAGATATAACCGTATTTATGTTCTCGTAGACTAAAAGATATACCCGTATACTAATAGAAGATTACCCGTACTATAATGTGTGAGTTTCAACCATTTTTGTCAAAATAAAACAAATGACGTAATAAATTGAAAATATCAATACTCCCACTAATATTTTAACCTGAATGCCGTAATTCATATAATCCAGTCAAAAATGCAATTTCGATAAAATTTATTTTAAGTAAATTTCATTATTTTTTAAATCGCATAAGATTTAATAAAAATCATCTGGATTTAAATCCATTGCTAAGCGACATGATATCATTTTCTTCAAATAAATTTATGGGAAAAAATATCGTCTGTATAATGCTAAGTCTATGGAAGGTTTAACTGTGCGTTTTTAATTAATATCTACACAACCCGTTGTCCTAGAAACAGGAAACATTGACTAAATTTTAAGTGGGGTTATTCCAAGGCTACCCACAAAATTTCAAGAAATTCGGTTCAGCCGTTATCCCGTGATGATGAGACAAACATGCAGACAGACAGATTTTCAATTTCATTTATATAGATTTGAATTTCATAAAATATTTAGATCATTTATATTATACTATCGATATAAATAAAATTGAAAATCTGTCTGTATGTCTGTTTCATCATCACGAGAGAACGGCAGAAGCGAATTCGATGAACTCTTGTGGGTAGCCTTGAAATAGCATCACTTAAAATTTAGTCCATATTTCGAGTTTCTAAGACCAGGGCATGTCGAGATATTAATTGAAAACAAACAATTAAATCTTCCATAGAGATCGCATTATGCAGACGAATTTAATTTCCGCTAATTTATTTGAAAAATATTATATCTCTGAGTTTCGTTGGAGTTTATTGCGCTTATTAGTCACTTTTGAAAATCTTAGGTTTGAAACAGGAATTGAAATGGAAACAATTGAACCTTCCATAGAGATAGCATTATGCAGACGATATATTTTTCGCCAATTTATTTGAAGAAAGTTATATCTCTGAATTTGGTTGGAGTTTATTGCGCATATTAGTCACTGTTAAAAATCGCAAGTTTGAAACATGAATTGAAATGGACACTCTATCACTATGGTTTATTTTTCAGAGGTTCTTATTCAACAATGAAAAGTATTAAGAAATCAAAATGGCTATTTATCAGCATTTTATGAGAAAGATTCTTTCTTATATCATGTTGCTCAGTAACGCAATTAAATCAAATGTGTTTGTTAATTATTATTTTTTTTTCGATTTGAATAATAAATAAATAGATATAAAAATATATCTTTTAATGATTGATTTTTCTTTTAATGATTCGGTTTGATTTTTCCTTTAATTATATTAATTACGGACCGAATACATCACTTTCGTTTATTTTGGCAACGAGTTTTCAAACTTATACTATATTGTGTTTAGTCAATAAACTCATATATTGTGTTTAGCCAATAATAATTCATTTAGCCGATTTTTGAAACAGAATAACAGTAGAACGGGTGTATCTTCTAATACCATTTTAGTGTGTTCATTTAGTATATACAAACGGGATCAGGATGTTTTATTCTTCAGATCTGCAAATTCAGATCTACGAATTTGAAGAGATATCGCTAACTTGGCACTTTTTCTTAAACGTTGCCAAAATTGACGGAAATATCGCCAAATTGATAAAAACGACGCTAAATCAATAAAATTAATTTTGTTTTGTTAGAAGAGAGTACTGAAATGATGTTTCGGTAGCATTTGTCTATTAGTCCAACCGTCCTACTTAGTAACACATTTAGCAAAATTTTAAAAAGTCGTCAAATTGATAAAATGTTTGTAAATGCATAAAAATATCTTGAAATTGCTAAAATTGCTCGAAATAAATGAAATTAATTGTGTTTTGTTAGAGGATAGTATTGTGATGATGTTTCGTCAATTTGTCACCAAGTGGGACTGCCAGTTGAACAGTCCCAGTTAGCGATTAATTTAAATATTTTTTAAAATGTTGCTAAATTGTCGGAAATGTCGCCAAACCTTCCATAGAGATAGCATTATTTAGACGATATTTTTTTCACCAATTTATTTCAAGAAAACGATACCATGTCGCTTTGCAATGGATTAAAATCCTATGTGTTTATGCGGCAAACGATTTTTATTAAATCTTTTGAGATTTAAATAATAAAGATATGTATATAAAATAAATTTCATCAGGGATAAAAAATCAGGGATGCTTGAAACGTACTCTCCCGTCGAAAACTCGAATTCGAATTTTCGACCCCGTCACAATACTTTCCTTATACATTATGTATATAAGGAAAGTAATATGTTCCATCCCAGTGAAGCATTAATTGATTCGCTATTATATTAGACAAATCGAAAAGCGGTATTGGTTAATCTTTAAAGATTCAGCTGATTTTTAGAAGGAAAAAAAATGTTCACTTTGCATGAAAAAATTTTCAAAACAGTGTCACAGTTATTCCAATTTGCCAGAGAGTGCCATGTACTACATTAGCATAATCCAGAAGTTACCAATCTGTATTCACTGGATTATCCCTTGGACTCTTTTTTTCATCAATCGGTGTGCTTGTAATTTTGATAACATACAAATTCTAAAAGTGTTCTAAATTATATTTTAATTAAAAAATTACAAATAATTTATTCCTTGTCTTTGGAATAAGTGGTAGAACATTATACTTATCTCAAATACTTATTAGTAGTAGAACTAATACAATATACAATACAATATACAATATACTTATTAGTAGTAGAACACTTATTAGTAGTAGAACTTATCTCAAAGATTACCTCGGTAGAAATCGGAAATGGAATACTACCCTCCTGGATTGCGTCCAGTTAAGCGAACAGAAGCAATAATTCGACCAGGTAGAAAACTACCAGGAACTCTCTTACATTCTCCTTCCTTTGATACAATACCGTGTTGTAGTGATTCTAATTTCCACAGGCTGGTATCACACTACATCTTGATCCGTATTTTACAAATAGAATATTAGAGAAAATACCACCTCAAATTAAAAGTCAACCTAAACCAGGTATCGAATAGAAACCCACTGGATTGTGACCATTTATGTTACCGGTTGTACCACTCTGGCTATGAAAGGGATTATCGGGTATTAAGTTATAGTTTTATATCAAGTAAACATGTCTTTTCTGTGAAGTTTGAACTCAATATTTAATAAAATTTAAGTTCGTTGGGGGTGAAATGACTGATTCGATTGGTTACAAAATTTTTTTCAAAATTATGACACCGCCATTTTTTTTCTATCAGTGCAGTTATTGCCTATTCTGTGAAGAGTGCTAATAACGTAAAACCAGCACACTGATTGTGATTGCTGCATTGGGAGCGTGATTTTAAACAAACAGGTGATAAATCTCGTAAAAGAAAAGGATAAAAGTATAATAAAAAAAATCTGATGTAGACAACACATGACTTTCCTTATATAATGCAATAAATTTACTACTTTTGCAGTTAAAAAATTTTTTATTCTTATAGTAGATACTTATATTCTTTCCAAGATGCTGAATTTTCTTTAATTAGTCGTCATTTTCATTGATTGAGCGTCGTTTTTATCCATTTAGCGAGATTTTTGTTAATTTGGCAGCATTTAAAAATGTCGCCAAGTTGGCGACATTCCGCTAAATTCGTCACCAAAATCTCGCTAAGCGCTATGGACGGAGAAATAAGTTATTCTTACAGCGGATAAATGACTATAGACGTTCAAATACAAACGTATTACTCAAAGTGTCTTTTCTCGGGAATGGAACGAGTGAGATCCATGAGAATGATGCCACCAAATTCATCGCATGATATTACATATAAAAGTAAACATGTTTCTCAACAGTTAATATATTTTTTTTAATTTATGGGATTTTTTTGATAAATTTATTTGAAAAATGTGCAATATCTCGAGAACGGTTCATGCTAGCGTTCTAAAGTTTATGTCAATCGTTTTCTAAGAAAAAATTACATAAGCAATGTCTATTTGCGTAACTTTATTAAAGGTTTTGATTTTTTGATGATTTTTCAAAATTTCACTCGAAAATTTAATAGGGTTCTGAAAATTCGATTGTGTTTTAAAACAATAGGCTTCCAGTATTCATGGATTGTGATTTTTGTACCAATTTTCATTCGAATCGCTCCATTCGTTCGTGAGACATTGTCTCCGCAGACTCACTGACACACACACACACACACACAGACATCACCTCAAAAATATTCGATTCGTGATCAGGGATGCTTGAAACGTGCTCTCCCGTCGAAAACTGGAATTCGAATTTTCGCCCCACACAATACTTTCCTTATACATTATGTATATAAGGAAAGTAAAAAGATCAGCATAATGACATTAACTACGACAACTAGAGAATTATATCTTATAAAACGAATATTTTCTTAGAAATGTTGATTTGTCTCCGTTTCTATATCAGAATTGAAATTAACTATCGGATGGTAGCAAGGTATGGCTTCATTTCCTCCAACTTACACAAAGTTAATATTTTAAGTTCTCAGACAGTTTAAACTTTCTATGTTTAGCGCTTTTAAACCCTCAAGAACGTGACTTTCCAGTGTCTCTCCAGAATCGACTTTCACTCAAGAAACCTCCTTCCTATTTCGAAAATCTCTGTTAACTTTCGATCACCCATCAACAAAAACAAAAATATCCCCAAAAAACTTCAAAACTTCCTGGGAAACACGCAGACTTTTTACCCCAGGAGTCCCCAAAAAATCCAATCGCCCAAAGACAGTCCTCGGAGGGCCTGGAGGAAGAGCCATCTGCGAAAGTTGAAATCGCGTATTTTTATCGTGATTATTTCCACTCCATCCATTCCTCTCCCTTTCTGAATGCCATGTCCTGGAGCCCCCTAAACATGTTTAATTCATGGCATTTCTGGTCACTAGGGGTCGGGCGAGAGCGCGACTTGTAATCACATTGCGGTGAACATTTTCTCCAGCAATCTCATTCCAATCTCCGGATTGCTCCTGGTGTTCTCCGTGCCATTAGTGGCGGGAGAATCGTTCTCTTCTTTTTCTGGTGTTCTTTCTGGCACCCATCCCCATCCTCCACCCGCTACTTAATGACCTGCAGAGGTCAGCTAGAGATGAATGGGCTAGGGTGCCGGACCTGGCGTTAGAGGCGTGCTGTCCGTTGCATCATGGTATGGTGCATTCCGATTACTATGTCCATTCGCTTAATGTCCTCCGCAGCCGGATGGGTAAAGTGTTAGGTAAAGCTCGTTTGTGCCGGTAGAGTTGAGTGGTTTCTTGTTACGACAAGCACTCATAGCTACGTCCTCATTTGAGTTTAATAACTTCAATTTTAACTAAATATCTTGTGGGCGACTATCCACTTGACATTTTCATACATTCATATTGCATATTATTTAGGTTTACTTTCTTTTTAAATATCAGAATATAAAGCATCTGAGGTGGGCAGTACGTAACTTTCCCTACAGACTCAAATTAATTTTCTATTTATATCTTTCATAATTTATTAAATTGAGTTTAATTGCACAAAATAACACGGATAGTTATTTGAAATTATACTGAATTTACAGTTTTATTTCTATTACTTTCCTTATATACATAATGTATAAGGAAAGTATTGTGACGGTGTCGAAAATTCGAATTTGAGTTTTAGACGGGAGAGCACGTTTCAAGCATCCCTGATCACGAAACAAACATTTTTGAAGTGATGTCTGTGTGTGTGTGTGTGTGTGTGTGTCAGTGGGCCTGTGGAGACGATAACTGACGAACGAATGAACCGATTCGAACGAAATTTGGTACAAAAATCACAATCCATAAACACTGGAAGCCTATTGTTTTTATACGCAATCGAATGTTCAGAACCCCCCTAAATTTTCAAAAGAAATTTTGAAAAAATCGTCAAAAAATCAAAACCACTAATAAAGTTACGCAAATAGACATTTCTTATGTAATTTTTTATTAGAAAACGATTGGCATAAATTTTAGAACGCTAACATGAACCGTTCTCGAGATATTGTACATTTTTAAAATAAAATATCAAAAAGTCATATAAAATAAAATAAAAATATTTCCTATTGAGAAACATGTTCACTTTTCATATGTAATACCATGCGATAAATTGAGTGATATCATTCTCGTGGATCTAGCTCGTTCCATTCATGAAAAAAGATACTTTGAATAATACTTTTGTATTTGAACACCAATAGTCATTTATTTATCTGCTGTAAGAATAACTTATTTCTTAGTGCATAACGCTTGGCGAGATTTTGGCGACGAATTTGGCGGAATGTCGCCAACTTGGCGACTTTTTTGAAATGTTGCCAAATTAACGAAAATCTAGCCAAATGGATAAAAATGACGCTAAATCAATGAAAATGACAATTAATTGTCGAAAATTCAATATCTTCGAAAGAATATTAGTATCTACTATAAGAAAAACCTATTTTTTTACAGTAAAAGTAGCAAATTCATTACATTATATAAGGAAAGTCATGTGTTGCCCACATCAGATTTGTTTCGTTTTCATTTGGAGACTGGGCTTATTTTCGAAAGCGACGTGGCAAATTGCAAGAAAATTAAAATATTTCAAGAATGGCCAGCCCTAAAGTTATGGGGTTGGTCATATTTCTTTTTTTCGTCAAAAATCTCCACTGGGTTCCAGTTTAAATTGGGTGACACTTCCCGGACGTCAAAGCAGATACCTTACACTTTCTGGTAGATCGAACGATCTGGGTCGAAGACGCAGTAGAAGAAAAATTGCATATAAAACAAGGATTTAATGGATAGATTTAAGCGTATATAGTCTTCTATTTTAGATTTTGACAATTTTCCGGGCCATTCCACAAAAAAGACAGACGCACTTTTTACTTTCTTTATATACATAAAGTATAAGGATAGTATTGTGACGGGATCGAAAATTCGAATTCGAGTTTTCGACGGGAGAGCAAGTTTTAAGCATCCCTGATCACGAATCGAGCATTTTTGAGGTGATGTATGTGTGTGTGTGTGTGTGTCAGTGAGCCTGTGGAGACGATATCTCACGAACAAATGGAGCGATTCGAATGAAATTTGGTACAAAAATCACAATCCGTGAATACTGGAAGCCTATTGTTTTTAAACACAATCGAATGTTCAGAACTCCCCTAAATTTTCGAGTGAAATTTTGAAAATATCATCAAAAAATCAAAACCTTTAATAAAGTTACGCAAATAGACACTTCTTATGTAATTTTGTCTTTAAAAATGTTTGACATAACTTTTAAAACACTAGCATTAATCGTTCTGAAGATATTGCACATTTTTAAAATAAATTTATCAAAAATCCTATAAATTAAAAGAAAATATTAACTGCTGAGAAATATGTTCACTTTTCATATGTAATATCATGTGATAAATTTGGTGATATCATTCTCGTGAATCTAGCTCGTTCCTTTCATGAGGAAATATACTTTGAGTAATTCTTTTGCATTTGAACGCCAATATTCATTTATTTGTTGTAAGAATAACTTATTTCTTTGTTCATAACGCTTGGCGAGATTTTGGCGACTAATTTGGCGAAATATCGCCAACTTGGCAACTTTTGTAAATGTTGCCGAATTAGCGAAAATCTCCCCAAATGGATAAAAATGACGCTAAATCAATGAAAATGACGTCTAATTGAAGAAAATTCAATATCTTAGAATGAATATAACTATCTACTATAAGAATAACATTTTTTTAACTGTAAAAGTAGTATATTCATTGCATTATATAAGGAAAGTCATGTGCTGCCCACATCAGATTTTTTTTTGGAATCATTCCAAAATCTAATTAAAACCAGGGAAACCCACAAGTGACTTATCTATCAAGTTTTGGGGAATTTGTTTTTCATCTAAGTTGGATACATACATTGCACAGACAGATACATAAACAGACGTCATGCTAAAAATTGTTTTATCGGGTTCTATAGTGCTCGAAACGTCTAGATCAGTCTAAAGTCAAGTTGCGAGCTTCGATATATAGTTTCGATATATATTTCGATATATAGTTTCCAATATATCCCTACTATGTACTGTAGGGAATGTAAAAAAGTGTTTTGTCATTAGCTTACTTTCAAATTATTCAAAATTTTTTTTTTAATTTATCAATGGGTCTGACACATTGTTTAATTGAAATTATTTGGGAGATCTATGGTTATTTTATGCGGTTATTATAGGTTATTTTAATATCCTTTACTTACATAGCACAATTCAAACTATCATTTTTTACGATTGACCATGCTACAATTTTGAGAATTATCCAGTGGTGGATAGTTTCGGGAATTATCCAGTTTCTCCATACGAAATAATATTGTGAAAATATTAAATTTCGAATAATTCTCGTTTTAATCACGGGAGACCAAGACTACGTTACAAGACATACCCATCATAATGTCATGGCATTCGGTGCAGCCGTTCTCCCGTTATGATGAGACAAACAGACAAACAAATAAACAGAGAGATTTTCAATTTTATGTATATAGATAGTACCATCATTGTTCTTAAAATTATCGCAGTTTTCTATAGAAAACAAACGCATGACAATCCTAAAATGCAAATAATTCCAGTTCTAATCATGTAAATTGGTCTAGTGCATACAATGTTTCTTTACATAAATGTTAATAGTGGAAGGTGCTTTATTTTTAACACTTTACAACAAAGTTGAAAAGTGTGTATGACTTTGTTCATTCTGTCTTTCTGTCTGTCTGTCTGTTCGTTAGAACGATAACTGCCGTAAAAATGACTTAATCAAAATGAAATTTTAGTATGTTGTTCAGACGGTCTGTGGAACCTATGGGAATATAAATGAATAATATCACCCAATTAGTTTTGGACTGAACCCGGGTTGAAAAAATGAAATACATTGAACCCTATGGGACCTAATTTTTCAAACATTTTTTAAGCGGATTTAAAATTCACAAATTGCTTCGAAAATTTTAGGTAATATTCAAATTATTCCGTAAAATATACAAAAAAATTATTCAGAAAAATATATTCAGTAGTTTTTTAAATAAAAATTAAAATAATAATTACACCTCTTATATGAAGCGATCACGTGACAATGATATGAAAAAATCACGTGACCCACTTCAAAATAAAATATGTCATCCACCTTGTCTCAAAATCGTGATTTTTAAAGTTCTTTTTAATTGATATTGAGTGTTGTATTCGTCCTAAAACCGCTTTATTTTTGATTAAATTCTGGGCACCTACATACTGAAACAACGCAATTACAATATATTTGAGTTTAAATGATCATCCAAATTTGATTATCTCTACAACGAAGCCTATTTTTCATTTATGTAAAATGTAAACAGCAAAATATGTAGGATGAGTTGTATAAGAATTGCTGTATTTTTTTAACGCAAAAGTATTTAGCTCATGGAGTCTGCATAGCTGATATGAATGAAATATTCATTGAATTTATAGAGAGAAGGACGATTTTTTTCGATTAAGTTTTAAGCATAGAGTTTAATTACTTGTAGCTCCATGGTCTTAAGTTTTTAAATAAAATAAATTATTTTAGTACTGGGAAGAATGAAATGCTGCTATTATAGAGAGAGCCAGGCGTGTTATTTTTTCTATGACGTCATTTGAATGAATGTCAGTTGTTTTCGATGAGGTTTTCAAATATAATAAATTATTGTAGAATTATTTTAAATTTAGAAATATTACACAGGAATGTATAGCATTTTAGAGACGTTTAAACCAGGCAATTTATATTTCAATGCCGTCATTTGAATGAAGTTCATTTTTTTCGATGAAGGTTTAAGTTTTCAAATATAATAAATTAATGTAGTATTGTGATAAGTTTTAATATATTACTTAGGAATGTATTGCATTTTAGTGATGTTTAAATAAAATTGCATTGAAGTTGGAAATTGTTTCATAATCAATGCTTTAAGCATGATTGATCTTTCTTGTTTTAAGTTACCGTAACCCCCCCCCCCTACACACACACACACACGCAAATATTTCCCAAAGTGTTCAACGTTACAACAATACTACCCCTACACAGTGTACTATGCGGGAAAAAACTTTTCGTGATTTACGCGACGCGACACATTTTACGCGAAACTTGGAAATTTTAAAGTACTGATTTCTGGGTTTTGGATTTTCGAACCTGAGCTATAAATATGTATTCTGATGCGCACTGCTATCGGGTAATGAAAGTAATTGCGTCAATTTACTGTTATTTAGAAGCTTCCTGACATCAACAGTGGAAACGTGTTGAAAGTAGCGACGACCCATTAATCATCATTACTCATGAATATTTGCGGTCTTAATGAGCTGCCCCAGCATACAATTTGATTTGAGGTGAATATGACTAACGATCTCTCTGTCTTGACAATGTGGGTATGAATTTTAAAAGGAAAGTTACATACCGACACAGAAAAGAGTTGAATTTTACTACACGTTATTTTATTTTATTTTATTTTCGAATACTATTGTATAGAAACAATATTTCATTTGGAAGCAATATTGCATTTGTGAACTTCATATTTTCACAGAAAATCCTATTTTAAGACCTACTGTACGCATTTTTGCTGGAAATCCTATTTTATGACCTACTGCACACATTTTCTCAAAAAATCCGATTTTAAGACCTACTGTACACATTTAGAACACTTTTGGAAATATGCCCGTTTATGTGTCATAAAGTTCCAGCCTTAATCAGGCTATTTTGTCAAGCTGCTACTCTGATTGGATTTTCTGATGCTAAAGTGACATGAAAGTCTGACAAAAGTTAATAAGTACCAGAATTAAAAAACAAACAAAAGCCACTTAATTTGATTACTGCTTGGTAATTTGTATCTTATCTCGCGTTCGGTCACATTCCTCTGTCGAGCACGTCACCTCGACGAGTACCCCTCATAATGTGCGTGTACCATCTGTTTAACACTTTATATTGCTGTCGTCCTCCTCTGACTATTACACGCCGAGCTGCAATCTTTAAAAATCTCACCATTTTACGTCACACCCTATTTGTCGACATGGCCCTTATACAAGGTGCCGACAAAGACGCTATTCTACATCAAAATTATTTACGCACGAAATCTAAAAAGAGGCATTTTCTTTTCATTCAGATGATGTGATGCAATTGTTGTTGTTGTTGAGACCCAGACCGTCCGACCTACCAGAAAGGTGTAAGGTAACTGTTTGGATAGCCGGGAAGTGCCACCCAATTTAGACCAGAACCCAGTGGGAGAGGCATTCGCAGGGACCGTACCTTCCTTCCCCTACCACAAACCTCTCGGAAGGACTTACGGACTCACATGTTTAACGTGATCGTACTCCGCATGAGCACGGCGGCAGTTGTGGCAGCGTGCAAATCCAGCGCGCAAACCACCAGGCTACCGCGCCCGAAAAGTGCCAACACCACGCGGTGTTCTCAGGTAGTCACCCATCCAAGTACTAACCGCGCCCGATGCTGCTTGACTTCGGTGATCTAACGAGAACCGGTGTTTTCAGCACGGTACGGCCGTTGGCGTGATGCAGTTGTTATACAAGTAGATGTAAATGAAATATAAAATGCATAAAGAAAACAAGTGGAGATTGTTAACAATAAGTGCATTTATTCTTAAGTTATCACATATACGCACATACATGTGCACACACATAGAGGGGAGGGGGCAGCAGAACTTTCAAAAAATATATTCAGCTCTTAGAGCGTGCTTATTCGTACAAAAATCATGTATTCAAAAATTTCAGGAAAATGGACACTCTCTCAATAAAATAGCAAAGAGAAGTAATAAACTGCTGCAAAATTCCGCTTAAATGCAAAATGAAAACAGTAATGCAAATCAAGCATGGCATCATCCAGCGCTACACTGAAATCATTATAAAACCTGAAAGAAAGCGTTAAGCAAAAAAAAAAAAAAATGACAAACTATAAAATCCGGTTCACATTTCACCGAGCTCCAGAATCTGTTTATTTATGTGCTTGCTCCAAAAAGGGTTTGTCGCTCGATGCCTAGGGCTGTGTTAATGGGGCTCCTTTACAGGGCGTAAAGTCTTTTGAATCTCTTTAAGCCCCTGTTGGCATTAAACGCTCTCTAAGATAAAGGGCCTTCCTTATATGCCATCACAGGGACAGAAAAGACCCAGGGAATCTTACAATAGATGCTATCAGGCAAAGAAAATAATGGAACTTAAAAAAGTGGAACAACTTATATGGATTTTGCGTTTGATTTTAATTTATTTGTGTCTATTTGTCTCATTTGCATGCATTCCAAGCATATGAAAAGGGAATTAATATATCTAACAGAAATAAATATGTCATTATAATGTATTCATTATCATTCATGTATATTTTTATATCTAACGGAGTCCAGGAATAAAAATCGACTGTTCCAGTGGTCATTAGAAGTCCAAAATGTAAAGAGGTTGTGATAGATGAGCTGTTTCAAACATTAATGCAGAATCAACATTTACGAGTTAACGTTTACTTTTATTTAATGTTTATACTTGAAATATATACAGTATAGTCGCGATTATTCGGTATTCCGGGTAATTCAAGCTATCTCTTTTTTCACTGAAACCTCATTTTTTCGGATGAAGTTAAAGCATTGACTCTCGTAAAGTCCTGCAAATTTTTTCAGTGACACCGAGGAAGAAGACGATGATAAATGGAACCTGGGTGGCTTGACAATATAGGCAGGATAATCGACTACAGAATATAATTGACGAAAAAGTGAGCCGTCAGATTGGCTTGCAGAACAACTAGAGGAGATCGGCTGTCCCACGAGATGGCTCCCCAGACTGTCACACTACAAGTTATGGCCGCCTGTCGCTCGACATCAAATTCGGGATGAGAACGTTAACCAGTCCTTCACACAAGTATGTGGAGGTCATCAGCATCAAAAGAGAAAGGGATTCGTCGCTAAAGATAGCATGCTTTCAGTCGGCCTTTGACCAGGCTGACCCAGCTCGGTACCAATATAGAAATCTCTGCTTATGTTGAGGGATCAATAGTAGGTGCCTTAATGGACGTTAACACCTTCTGTGATAAGGCTTTCACACCTCTGTGTTAAAATTGTATATTAAAGTATTGTTTTATTTCTGTGTGATTGAGAGTGTCAATTTCGAAATGTAAATGTCTTTTCTACATGTTTTCAATTACATTGACTTTTAAGGGAAGTGAACTCTAAAATCGCAAAAGTGTTTATGTTCCAGAAAAATAGTAATAGTTTTGTATTTTCGCTTCTCAGTCGCTAGTTGGGAACTTGCAGGTTTTGCGCACGCGCGCGTTTGAAAAAGGATTTTGGAAGCAGAGTGGAAGGAGTCGTGGAGAAATGTAGACGTGTGTGTTTGATTCGCGTATGATCGCGAATTTTAAGAAAAGGTGGATTAATTTTGAAAGTGGAAGGATGTGATTAAAATATGTAACATAGTTCGACAAGTTGTGCGTAGAGTCGTTTGGCTCGGTTCAGAGATGAGTCACTCGTGTTTTTAAATGAATCAGCCTGGTAGTAATGGAATAATGAGTCTTGTGAAAAGAGAAAATGGTTCTTTCACTGGTCGGCTTGAATCGCTAATAGGGCTAGAGGGAAAGCTCATTTTACAGCGATTTGTATTTGCCTGACTCCTCCTTGTGTCCTAAGGTACGAATCAACCAATCTCCGTAACCAACCAAGATGTCGAATTCCGCCAGCATGATGTTGTGTAGTCAAGTTTCCCGACCATTATGGATTTTGTTCTGCGCAAGAATCTCGATGAGTTTATGCCGAGAGTCCATCCTGATATCCTTTCCCATGGTACAGAATTGTAAATGTTATATTTAAAAGAGACGAGGTAAAGTTTTATATATATTTAGTCTTCCACCTAACGAATAGAGTGTTAATTGTCAAATCCTCGTGAGTCATTGATGATGTTATATGAAAATGTCGTATATGTTCAAAGTATACAAATGTGATATATAAATGTCAAGTATAATATGAGGAATATTGTGTTTATTTTATGTATCAGAAAATATGTGTATTCTCTTGGTTCCTCTTCCTCCAGGGGTGTTCTTAATGGTCACCCTACCGAGTGTAACTCTGAGTTATTGCGAGAAATGCTTGTACTCCACTGTTTTCGATCAACTGCCTTGTTATTTCATGTTTAATAAATGTGTTTGATTTCAAAACTTTGTCTTCTCTGTCGAGTATACCAAAACGTTCGCGACACTTCTGCCAGTCGTCTCCGAATAGTATCCCTTGATATAGAATGCATGAAGGGATGGCAAATGCCTTCGAGTGGTTGATAGTGACGCCATTGATATGGAGTGTCCTCTCCTGACTACACGATCCTCTCGAGTTTGGTATGTTCAGAACCTCTGCGAAAGTTACATGTGGCTTCTCTAATCCGCTGTTATCAACACCTAGCAACTACCATATTTTATCAATTTGGCAACAATTTTATCGATTTGGAGACATTTTTATCGATTTGGCTAAGTTTTCGTTAATTTGGCGATATTTTGATCAATTTGACGACATTTTAAAAGTCGCCAAATTTGTCGCCAAGTGGGATGTTTGGACTGACAAATAAATGCTACCAAAACATCATTACAATACCATCTCCTTTCAAAACGTAATTCATTTTATTGATTTGGCGACATCTTCATTAATTTGGCGATATTTAAAAAATTCTCCAAATTTGCGGCCAATTGGGTCTATTGTACTGTCAGACAAACGATATCGAAATATCATATATATGTATATATATTACAATACTATCCTCCTTCAAAACTCAATTATTTGCATTGATTTGCCTTCATTTTTATCTATTTAATGACATTTTTATCGATTTGCCGAGCTTTTCATATATTCGGCGACATTTTTATTGATTTGGTGACATTTTTATCGATTTGGAGATATTTTGATCAATTTGTGACATAAAAATCGTCAAATTTGTCGTCAAGTAGGACGACTGAACTTGACAGACAAACGCTACCGAAACATTACATTACTATCCCCTTTTAAAACACAACTTCATTGATTTGGCGTTATTTTTATCAATTTGGCGACAATTTTGTCGATTTGGTCATTCTTTCGTTAATTTGACGATATTTTGATCAATTTGGCGACATTCTGGTCAATTTCGCAACATTAAAAAAAGTCGCCAAGTTTGCGGTATCCGGCCAAAATCTTCGCCAAAATTTTCGCAAAGCATTACAGAGACGGACGGACACAGGGAGAAATGGGTTATTCTTATAGTAAATTAATTAGTATAAAGTATTGCTTTCACGAAAATTTTCGATTTCGAGATTTTGTTACTAATATATGTTTTAGGACCTCCTGAACACGTTTTGACTATTTTTTAAATGGTGTCCTTCTGCCTGTCGTCTGTATGTATGTGGTTGCCGACTCTCTGTGCTCGACTTCTTGTGTACACTGTAGCTGCCACAAATATGAATGAATTTTCACAAAACTTTTTATCCGGCTTTGTTAATGAAAAATTTCGAACTAGATAAAATTTCGTAATATTCTATCGAACACTTCAAAATTTGTTTGAAATTTTATATTTTCTTAACATTGCAGCATAGAACAAAATTTGACATAATCGGCTATTTATGGCTCAATGAACATAAAATTTAAAATTGCAACCATTGTAGTGAAAAGTAGCTGCGCTACAATTTTTATGTTTGCGACAACATTAGCCTCCCGAGGAGGTATATTAGTATCAGTCGAAAGATTTTTTTTCAAGTCCTTTAACATGAAGAGTAACATGATGTAATTATGATCATTTGGATTAAACATACATATTTTTCAAATTTTTTTCTTGCAAAATTTGCATTAAAAGAAAATCACATGCTACTTAAAAATGGATTATGGTATGCGAAAGTCGAATTTATCCACACTTCAATTAATTTACAATAAAACATTCTAAAATTTGGGAGCTCATGAATTTCCAGAATACGTTCGGTAACGTCCAATACAACATAGTTTTGGGTAGTTTTTTTACGAGGAATAGTAGGTTTATTAGAAGGGGGGGTAGCCATCCTGTATAATTTTATGATATATCCACTATATAAAGTTCCAGAAACATTTCTCAAGTGCAACATACAGCCTTTGTGGACCAATTTCCTTCTTGTTAGAACACATTCTAATTGAAAGCTGTTAACTAATTTGAAAAATATTTCTTTTCCCCCTTTTTATACGCTTTAACAAGTTTTCTTTATAAACCTTAAATTTTATTTTGTAGATTTTAAAAGGATCTCCCATGTCATCATCAACTTGCATTTTTTTTTTTTAATCCTGTCATGTGAAATTCACCTACTCATGTAATCGATTGACTTTCGCTTGGGGAGTGTGTCTATGGGAATCACTAAAATGCCAGTCAATGATAGCTTCAGAATGACGGTGACGTCAATAAAAAGTGAGCAGAGTATTTCCATCTCATCTGCATCAAACGGCAAATTAATTTTAGTTTTGGAGCAATGATATTTAACGAGTTCGAAAAATTAAAATTGTGGTGGAGAAAAGTAAATATGTTTTAGATTCAAAACTTCGAGGAATGCGTCGATGAGCCAGTTTTAGCAGAAAATCGTATGGGCCAAAAAGTAGCCCAAAATGTAGCTCAGCAGGGAGCAAAATAAAGTCGTAAACGGCATTGAAAAGTAGACCAATCTGCTATTTGTCGCCCAATCTGGCAACACTGATCTTTATATTAACAGAGGTTGATTTAAAAAGTGCATGCTAAGAAAAGCCATCCCCCAAAACATGATACATAAAAGTTTAACCGCTTGTTGCGTGCACCGCAGCTGGTAAATAGTAAAACTAAAACATGTTTAAATATAGATAAGAAGTAAAAGTTTGAATAAATTATGAAGGGTTCCTGCCACATGGTGATACGAATTTTCCTATTGTCTCTTATCTTCATTTTTTCATCTTTCAGTGCCTGTAGTCTGAGTTTGGATATTTATAGTAATGTACTATTGTCCAATCTGAAACATGCATTTGTTTGGGTTAATTAGAATTAAATACTCAGACCTGAAGATGAATTTAATTCTTTTTAATCTTCGAATATGGGCCGGTGCTGATATTTCCATATGTTAAAGTAACATATGGAAATTTATTACATTTACAATTAATATTTAATTGTGTATATAATTTTAGCATTTTAGTTTTGATTTTGATGGACTGATTATTAATGAGTTTAAAAATATGATTATTTTTTATGTAATTCTGTAATAGAGAAACATGATATGTTTTACAAATAATGGCTTAATTATTGGAAGCTTTATCTGCATAAGTAATGACAAAATGTTCTTGTAGTTCTATAATAGCAGATAGGAGTTATTTATAAGGAAAACTAGGCTTCGTAAATTTGATGTTTATAATAACATTTTTAAGAAGATGTAGGGTAGTATACTTCCATAGATGGAATGCTTCAATAGGAATGGAATGTGAACAAGCTTGTTGATATATGAATTTATCAAAATCAAAAGATGAAGACTGAAGAAGAAGTTTGGGGTGATGGCAGAATAGAATACGAAATTTAGATCCTTTACTCATAATATCCCTAAGTACATCATCCTGAACTATACTGAGATCCCCAGTAATAATGTGTCCATGAGATGAGTTGACATAAGCAGTAAGATTCTTATCGCTGCATACACATGATGTAAGGTGATTGGAGTTTAATGACCTGGAAACTTCATTGTAATTATAAATAGTTCTACCAATTGGTAAATTATATTTGAGAGATTTTTGTATTTTGATATCACTTCTGATAGCAAGTTATTCTGAGTAACTCAACTCGACTTTATCATACTAGAATCTATTTTTATTTCCTTTTTATTTATTTAATATTTCCGATTTTACAAGAAAATTTTTGTAAAATTTGTATTGTGGGTCCAAATGATTGAAATGATATCGACGTACACTTCGCTTAAAATGATTGAAAAATCTTTCTATTTATACCTTACATGACAGTGTGCTTGCTCTTCCTGGGGATAACTTCTTCCCGAAGGGGGCTAATGACGTCACGAGCAAAAAAAAATGTATCGCGGTTATTATTCACAACAATGATTGAAATTATTAAGTCTCGTTATCATTGAGACATAAATAAACACTTTTATGCAAGATAATGCCAAATTTTGCCCTATGCTACATGTTAAAAATATATTAAATTTCGAAGGTTCCGCTGGAGTAGATAAAAATGTTACCCAGTTCTAGATTTTTTGATAACACAGCCGGATACAAAGTTTTGCTAAAATCCATTAATATTTATGGCCGCTATAGTGTACACAAGAAATCGACCACAGACAGACAGACGGACATCACTCCAAAAATAGTCAAAAAGTCTTCAGAAGGTCTTAAAACATATATTGGCATTAAAATCGCGAATTCGGAAATTTTCGTGATAACAATACTTTCTCTATACTCTATTGGATAGTACGAGAAAGCAAACATTCATAAGCCCAGTCTTAGTGAAAAAGCTGTAGATCCCCCTTACCCTCAGTTTAAACGATTAACTTCGAAATTATATACTACTTCAATATGGATATCTCAAAAGTGCTTTTCTGCAGTCATCAACTGTATACCTTGTCAAAATAAATGAAGTAATATGAAATCAAAATAAAACAAGTTCAATATGATCAATGAAAACTTCCATTTCTAATGCAATTTCAAATCAATTCCATGATCCCTTCCTCCAAACAAATAAAAAACAAATTCTCTAATTATTTCCACCATCCGTATCAAAATCAGAGTTTCTACAAGAGAGAGTTCAAAAATTAGAAACCTTGGCAGCATCTGTACACCTTCGCAATTTTGTGGCAACAGAATCTCATATCGGAATTTAAGCACCCTCTGGAGGCAATTTTGTCGTCTAATCGTGTCTCATGGCTCCCAATATCAGTCTTTAATAACTTTCCAATTTGAGCCCGCATTTTATTATCTTTATTTTATACATTATGGCAACGAAAGCTATTACGGCGGGAATTTCATCACGCGGATTCAATCGATTGTAAACCATTTGCTGGCATATGGAAATGCGATTGAAGGAACTGAAGTTTCAAAAGTTTTTTAGGTCATTTGTTGGAAGAATTTTCATGTCTATATAGAAGAGTTTGGGGCCAAAATTGAAAGTTCTATGCGACGGGAAAATGTGATTTTACGTCCTGGGCAATCATGATGCTAATATATTTTTACTTTTTCTGTAATGCATAACATATGTAAAGGGCGGTAATGTGATGGGGCCAAAAATTCGATTCTCGGATTTCATGGATTTGCACGTTTTAAGCATTCATTCACAAATCAATCATTTTTACTTTCCCTGCAATACATGGTAATGTATAGGGAAAGTATTGGAATCATGCCGAAAATCACAACTCGAGTTTTCGACGGATCTACACGTTTCGAGACCTCTAGAATACGAAAAAACCATTTTTAGCGTGACGTCTGTGCGTGTGTCTGTCTGTCTGTCTGTGTGTCTGTCTGTCTGTCTGTCTGTCTGTGTGTCTGTCTGTCTGTCTGTCTGTGTGTCTGTCTGTCTGTGCAGATTTTGTATCCACTGTAACTAAAAAACTAATGGACCGAATTTCACAAAATTTGGTAGGTAAGTCACTTGTGGGCGGGGCTGGTGCTGATTAGTTTTGGGTACGATTCGGAATAAAAGAACCCGCATTTTTTTGCGAAATGGCCCGCAAAAGCTTGTATCCACTCTAGCTGAAAAACTAATGGACCGAATTTCACAAAATTCGGTAGATGAGTCACGTATAGGTCACTCTGGTGCTGATTAGATTTTGGTACGATTCGGAAAAAAATAACCTGCCTTTTTTTGCAAAACGGCCCGCAAAAATCTTCAAATTCTAAACTAAAGAACTAGGTATACTCAGATATATCCATAAAATGCCCGTTTAATACGTAATGTTTAACGACAAAAATAATAAGACCAACCCCATTACACTAGGACTAGCCGTTCTCGAGATATTTTAGTTTTTCGTACTTTCCCTACGCCACCTTTGAAAATAAGTCCGGTTACCGAATGAGAACGAAAATTCAATAAAAGTGAAATAAATGTAATTAAAATAAAGAGAACGTGGATATAAGTCTGCAGGGAAAGTCATGTGCTGCCCACATCATATTTTTGATATATATTGTAGTTTAAAAAATATTTAATGTCAAAATCAAAGACAAAATATTTAAGCTGCGAGTTCGCGTCCTAGATACACTATCTAGCAAGTCCACGAATTTTTGCAGGTAGGTACCTACATGGGTGAATTTTTGCAGGCAGATACCTATATGGGTGAATTTTTGCAGGACGGAGCCCCTTTTTACTTTCCCTGCAATACATGGTAATGTATAGGGAAAGTATTGGAATCATGCCGAAAATCACAACTCGAGTTTTCGACGGATCTACACGTTTCGAGACCTCTAGAATACGAAAAAACCATTTTTAGCGTGACGTCTGTGCGTGTGTCTGTCTGTCTGTCTGTGTGTCTGTCTGTCTGTCTGTCTGTCTGTGTGTCTGTCTGTCTGTCTGTCTGTGTGTCTGTCTGTCTGTGCAGATTTTGTATCCACTGTAACTAAAAAACTAATGGACCGAATTTCACAAAATTTGGTAGGTAAGTCACTTGTGGGCGGGGCTGGTGCTGATTAGTTTTGGGTACGATTCGGAATAAAAGAACCTGCCTTTTTTTGCGAAATGGCCCGCAAAAGCTTGTATCCACTCTAGCTGAAAAACTAATGGACCGAATTTCACAAAACTCGGTAGATGACTCACGTATAGGTCACTCTGGTGCTGATTAGATTTTGGTACGATTCGGAAAAAAATAACCTGCCTTTTTTTGCAAAACGGCCCGCAAAAATCTTCAAAATCTAAACTAAAGAACTACGTATACTCAGACATATCCATTAAATGCCCGTTTAATACGTAATGTTTAACGACGAAAAGAATAAGACCAACCCCATTACACTAGGAATAGCCGTTCTCGAGATATTTTAGTTTTTCGTACTTTCCCTACGCCACTTTTCAACCGCAAAAGCTTGTATCCACTCTAGCTGAAAAACTAATGGACCGAATTTCACAAAATTCGGTAGATGAGTCACGTATAGGTCACTCTGGTGCTGATTACATTTTGGTACGATTCGGAAAAAAATAACCTGCCTTTTTTTGCAAAACGGCCCGCAAAAATCTTCAAAATCTAAACTAAAGAACTTGGTATACTTAGATATATCCATTAAATGCCCGTTTAATACGTAATGTTTAACGACGAAAAGAATAAGACCAACCCCATTACACTAGGAATAGCCGTTCTCGAGATATTTTAGTTTTTCGTACTTTCCCTACGCCACTTTTCAACCGCAAAAGCTTGTATCCACTCTAGCTGAAAAACTAATGGACCGAATTTCACAAAATTCGGTAGATGAGTCACGTATAGGTCACTCTGGTGCTGATTACATTTTGGTACGATTCGGAAAAAAATAACCTGCCTTTTTTTGCAAAACGGCCCGCAAAAATCTTCAAAATCTAAACTAAAGAACTTGGTATACTTAGATATATCCATTAAATGCCCGTTTAATACGTAATGTTTAACGACGAAAAGAATAAGACCAACCCCATTACACTAGGACTAGCCGTTCTCGAGATATTTTAGTTTTTCGTACTTTCCCTACGCCACCTTTGAAAATAAACCCGGTTACCGAATGAGAACGAAATTTGAATTAAAAGTGAATTACATTTAATTGAAATAAATAGAACGTCGATATAAGTTTGCAGGGAAAGTCATGTGCTGCCCACATCAGATTTTTACTTTCCCTGCAATACATGGTAATGTATAGGGAAAGTATTGGAATCATGCCGAAAATCGCAACTCGAGTTTTCGACGGATCTACACGTTTCGAGACCTCTAGAATACGAAAAACCATTTTTAGCGTGACGTCTGTGTGTGTGTCTGTCTGTCTGTCTGTGTGTCTGTGTGTCTGTCTGCGTGTCTGTGTGTCTGTCAGTGTGTCTGTGTGTCTGTCTCTGCAGATTTTGTATCCACTCTAACTAAAAAACTAATGGACCGAATTTCACAAAATTTTGTAGGTAAGTTACTTGTGGCCGGGGCTGGTGCTGATTAGTTTTAGGTACGATTCGGAATAAAAGAACCCGCCTTTTTTGTGAAATGGCCCGCAAAAGCTTGTATCCACTGTAGCTAAAAAACTAATGGACCGAATTTCACAAAATTCGGTAGATAAGTCACGTATAGGTCACTCTGGTGCTGATTAGATTTTGGTACGATTCGAAAAAAAATTACCTGCCTTTTTTTGCAAAATGGCTCGCAAAAATCGTCCAAATATAAACTAAAGAACTGGGTATACTAAAATATATCCATTAAATGCTGATTTAATACGTAATTTTTAAAGACGAAAAGAATAGGACCAACCCCATTACTCTAGGACTAGCCGTTCTCGAGATATTTTAGTTTTTCGTACTTTCCCTACGCCACCTTTGAAAATAAGCCAGGTTACCGAATGAGAACGAAAATTGAATTAAAAGTGAAATAAATTTAATTAAAATAAATAGAACGTGAATATATGTCTGCAGGGAAAGTCATGTGCTGCCCACATCAGATTTTTACTTTCCCTGCAATACATAGTAATGTATAGGGAAAGTATTAGAATCATGACGAAAATAGCAACTCGAGTTTTCAACGGATCTACACGTTTTGGGGACACTAGAATACAAAAAAAACCTAATGAGGGCAGCACACGACTTTCCCTGCAGACTCAAATTCATATTTTCTTTATTTCTTTAATAATTCATTAGATTGAGTTTAATTGCACCAAATAACACTAAATTTGCATTTTTAATTCAATTTTTGTTTTTATTTGGTAATTGGACATTTTTCCAATAGCGGCGTAACAAAAATGCAAGAAATCTCAAATATCTTGAGAACGAACGGTTAGTCCTAAAGTATAATGGAGTGTGTTATATTCTTTTCCTCGTCAAAAATTGCGTATAAAACAAGAATTTTATTGATACATTTCAGCATACGTAGTCTTTCTTTTGTTTTGGATTTTTGGCGATGTTTGTGGGCCATTTCGTAAAACATGGCAGGTTGTTATTTTCCGAATCGTACCAATATCGAATCAGCACCAGAGTGTCCCACAAGTAATTTATCTACCAAATATTGTGAAATTTGGTAAATTAGTATTTTAGCTAGTGCGGATAAATGAAATTTTTAAGGGCCATTTCGCAAATAAAGGCAGGTTCCCCTTTCACCAATCGTACCAAATTCTAATCAGCACCAAAGTATCCAACCAGTAACTTATCTACCAAATTTTGTGAAATTTGGTCAATTAGTATTTTAGCTAGTGCAGATAAATGAAATTTTTAAGGGCCATTTCATAAAAAAAGGCGGTTCTGTCTTTATGAATCGTACCAAAAACTAATCAGCACCACGGCCACACCCAAGTGACTTACCTACCAAATTTTATGAAATTCGGTCCATTAGTTTTTGAGTTAGAGTGGATACATGCATTGCACAGACACACAGACATACAGACAGACACACACACAGGCGTCACGCTAAAAATAGTTTTTTCGTATTCTAGAGGTCTCGAAACTTATAGATCTGTCGAAAACTCAAGTTGCGATTTTCGACATGATTCCAATACTTTCCCTATACATTACCATGTATTGCAGGGAAAGTAAAAACTATTTTTAGCGTTACGTCTGTGCGTCTGTCTATGTAATATATGTATCCACTCTAAGTCAAAAACTTATGGACCAACATTTATAAAATTTGGTAGGTAAGCCCCTTGTGTGTAACTCTGTTGATCAGTTTTCGACAAGATTCGGAATAAATGAACCAGCCCTTTTTCGCAAAATGGCCCGTAAAATACACATGTATCCACTCTTGCTGAAAAACGAATTGACCAGATTTCATAAAATTTGGTAGATAAGTCCCTTGGGAGATACCCTGGTGGCTCGTCAATGAGTCATCATTTTCATTGATTTAGGTGTCATTTTTGTCCCTTTAGCGAGAGTTTCGTTAATTTCGCAACATTTAAAAATGTCGCCAAGTTGACGTCATTCCGCTAAATTCATCGCCAAAATCTCGCTAAGCGTCATGGACAAGAAATAAGTTATTCTTATAGCAGATAAATGCCTATTAGCGTTCAAATGCACAGGTATTACCCAAAGTATCTTTTCTCATGAATGGAACGAGCTAGATCCACGAGAATGATGTCACCGAATTTATCACATGATATTACATATGAGAAGTGAACATGTTTCTCATCAATTAATATTTTTTTTTCAATTTATGGGACTTTTTGATAAATTTATTTGAAAAATGTTCAATATCTAGAGAACGGTTCATGCTAGTATTCTAGAGTTTATGTCAATCGTTTTCTAAGGAAACATTACATCAGAAATGTCTATTTGCGCAACTTTATTAAATGTTTTGATTTTTTGATGATTTTTTCAAAATTTCACTCGAAAATTTAGGGAGTTCTGAGCATTCGATTGCGTTTAAAAACAATAGTCTTCCAATATTCACGGATTGAAATTTTTGTACCAATTTTCATTCGCATCGCTTCATTCGTTCAGGAGATGTCGTCTCCACAAACTCACTGACATACCCACACACACACAGACATCACCTCAAAAATGCTCGATTCATGATCAGGGATACTTGAAACGTGCTCTTCCGTCGAAAACTCGAATTCGAATTTTCGACCCCGTCACAGTACTTTCCTTATACATTATACTATATATATATATAAGAAAAGTAATGATTATGGATGTTATTTTGTGCAATTTAACTTAATTTAATAAATTATTAAAGAAATAAAGAAAACGTGAATGTGTTACTGCAGCGAAAGTTATGTGCTGCCCACATCAGATTTTCATTTTCCCTACAATAGATAATATTGTATGAAAAGAAAAATTATTGCAATGGAGCCAAAAATCCAACTCTTGTATGCTTCAAAAGTTTTTAGGTCATTTGTTGGAAGAATTTTCATGTCTATATAAAATAATTTCGGTCTAATCGAAAGTTCTCTGCCACGGGAAAAGGTGATTTTACGTTCTGGACAATCATGATGCTAATATATTTTTACTTTTCCTACATTACATAAGATATGTGAAGGGAAAGATTTGTGATAGGGTCAAAAATCCAACTCTCCGATTTTGTTGGATTTGCATGATTTGAGCCTTCCTGAATACGAAACAACAATTTAATAATGAAAACTGTTTGTGCGTTTGTGGTCATGATACCTTTCGTACAAATTGTGCAAATTGTACGACATTTGGTACTACTATTTCTTCTGATGAATATCAGGGTTCTATATATTATCCAAGTGAACCAGAGGAAGATATTGGATTTTTGAAACAAAAATGTTACGGAAATAAATATTTATAAGTATTTTTTTTATTGAAAATGAAAATACATCATATGCAAGACGTTACCATACACCGTTCTTGATATATTCAAATTTTTTAATTTAAAATAAAAAAAAATTTAAAATAGAAAAGAGATTATGAAAAAATTAGCAAAAAGTCAAAACCTTTAATACAGTTACGCAAATAGACATTTATCATGTAATTTTCCCTTAGAAACGATTGACATAAGCTTTAGAACGCTAGCATGAACCGTTCTGGAGTTATAGCACATTTTTCAAATAAATTTATCAAAAAATTCAATAAATTGAAAAAAAATATTAATTGTTGAGAAACATGTTTACTTTTCATATGTAATATCATGCGATAAATTTGATGACATCATTCTCGTGGATCTAGCTCGTTCCATTCATGAGAAAAGATACTTTGAGTAATCCTTTTGTATTTGAACTCCAATAGTCATTTATCTGCTATAAAAATAACTTATTTCGCCTTCTATAACGCTTGGCAAAATTTTGGGGACGAATTTAGCAGAATGTCGTCGACTTGGCGACGTTTTTAAATGATGCCAAATTAACGAAAATCTCGCCAAATGGATAAAAATGGCGCTAAATCAATGAAAACGACGATTAATTGACGAAAATTTAATATCCTGGAGAGAATATAAGTATCTAGTATAAGAATAACCTATTTGCTTTTACTGTAAAAGTAGTAAATCCATTGCATTATATAAGGAAAGTCATGTTCTGTCCACATCAATTTTTTTTTAATTCTAAATAAAGGAATAATGCTGTTTAGAATTTGGACTGTATACTCAGAGTTTTGGATACCAGTTTTAAAACCGAAAATGTTGCTGTGAGATTTTTAGGATTGAACATATATTTTTGATGAGATTCAAATCGGGAACTTTTCTAGATTCATTAAGTTTGCCTTATAGTCATATCTGTCACTAAGGAAAAAATTGGCTTTGAAAGAAATAATTGACATTTCGAAGGTTATTTGAACAGAAACTGGTCACCTCCAATGCTGAAAACTGGTATCGAATAGTACACAAGATACACTTAAATATATTCAAATTTTAAATCAAATAACAAAAGACTAATAACTTAATGCTGTTGCGGTGAAAAAATACTGAATGAGTTTACTTTTTAAAATAAATTTTGTGGATTAAATCATTAATCTTAATTAAAGGGGCTATGAATCATAATATTTGTACATTGCTATCATGGCCGCAAAACCCACCATTACTTGTTTGCACGAGTTCCTTAACATAATCATTAAATCAAAACACTACACATTAAAATCAACATTTTAACCTTTAAAAAATATTATCATTTATTCACACCTCCACACTATTATGATTAAAATTACATGAATTTATTAACAAACGCTTAAGGAGGAGAAAAGCACCTCGTGGGACCAGGTTTTTGAATCTTATGCCAAAGATCAAAAATTGACCTAACATACATGAAGACTGGCACATACCTCTGTATTTTGGGTCTGTAGCTCAGCACGACTGTTACCTTTTCCAGATTCTTGTTCTGATATGTGGAGTCAGACTTCGTCTTTTCTATAACATTCTCAATATTCAAATGAATAATAACTCTCTCTGAATAACACTGTGTGAACTCATGACTCTCTCTCTTTTCAAATCTTCAATAATTATTTAATTATAATAGTTGACTTTTCCTCCTTGCAGCCACATCCTTTGGCCTGGGGTTCAGATACGCCCTCATTGCTGTCTCCCTGGATGCTCCTCAGTGCGATGCCGTTCGCGTCTTTGCATTATTGGCTCTTTCAGTTTCCAATGAAGCTTGGTTCTAGGATATTTTACCCCAACCACACCTGCAATTTGTGTGACATGATTTTTGGGGATCATAACTTTCCGGACCAAGACTGTAGCTTCCCGGACCAAGAACAAATGTCTGCGCTTTGTTTTGTCGTAGACATCAAAAACTGCATATGGTGCCTCCTGGTCTTACAACTGCAAATTTAGATTATACAGTTTTATAAAATCTCGATGAGCTGATTGTGAAAATATATTTTTAAATCTGAAATGGTCAAGATTTCAACTGTTTGATACATTTTAGACAATTCTATTAATACTCAAAAAGTTCAAATTACTATCATTCATGACAATTATTACTTGACATCAAAGTGGGCTTTCATTTCCTTGCTTCCATGCACCACTAATTCTCAATTCCAATCTTTGCCAAACATTTCAAGACTATGGCTTCAGATGGCATAATTTTTATACACCCTCAAAAATAATTTTTGATGTCGAAAAGCAGTTTTATTCGGCAGATTGCCTGTAACAGGTGCTCATGAAGTGCTCTACTGTAATCAACAATTTTATTACCGGAATTGCACACTACTTAAACACGTCTATCCTAATAATCGTTTACCTAGACATCGAAAACAAATGTTTCAAATCGCCGAGTGAATCTTTAAATGACCATAACTTTTGATGTGATTGATGATGACAGATAACTTCTTTCATATTTGTAATCTGCCAGTCAAAACCTTTCAAATGGACAACTGTACCATTTTAATGCAATTGTCAACATACTTTGTATTTGAATTGCGATGGAAAGTTGAAGTACAATATATATTTGTAGAATATATATTTAGAAGCATGCATCTAAGTTTATCTTATAAATATTTGTCAAAAAATCATTGATAAGTAGTACTTTCTAGAAAGCGTTTGTCATACTTCTTGAACACGAAGCCGACAACCCTTTTGAGCTAATATGAGGACTGATGACAGATAGTTCTCAAGACATCACAAATCATCCCTTTTAAATTTTCAGCGAAACAGACTGATTCCGCTCAGCTAATCCTTTTCTCGACATATATCCTCGTGATTGACGTACTGACGTTATTCATTTAAGCATTCTGTTCTCAGCGATGTCATGTCGGTATTCGATCTGTGATCATCTGCTGTACCATGTATTTAATTTGACACTTGCGATTTGCATGGATAAACGATGTGTCAAATGTTTGTGATCAAATTGCCCGTAACTACGAAATGCGCGACGTTTGTGTGAGTCGCGCTTCCCGTGGTTGTCAGCAGAATGTTCTGACACTATGATCAGGCGATTGAAACTGCGGTGATTACATGGATTAGTGATTGATACGCGAGGAAAGGTAAGACATGCGACGAGTTTAGTTTTAGGGAAATATTTGGAAGCTGATACATTTTCTATTTTCTCATAATGCTATACAGAGAAAATATTATTTCACCGAAAAGTTTCCAATTCAAAATTTTGGCGGGAGAACACACCTTAAAACTTCCAAAACACATTCCAAACTCTGTCACAAAGATATTCGTTTATATATGTGGATGAAAGCTTGAGAATGATCGCTTAAATCGTTAAGATATTATGCGTACAACTTCAAACACATTACATAAAACTAGAACTAGATAACATTTAGGGTAATTCAAGTAATTACAACAATACCTGATCCATTGCCCCCCACATCCTAAGACGGGGCCCCTGGCCAAAATTCTTTATGGTTCCCCTATGGGCTGCGGATCCTTGGACATTAGTTCCACTTATCCCCTCCCTTTATGGCGGATCTTGAAAAAAAATCTGATGTGGGCAACACATGACTTTCCTCATACAATGTAATGAATTTACTACTTTTACAGTAAAAAAAATAGGTTTTTCTTATAGTAGATACTAATATTCTTTCCAAGATATTGAATTTTCGACAATTAGTCGTCATTTTCATTGATTTAGTGTCATTTTTATCCATTTGACGAGATTTTCATTAATTTGGCAACATTTCAAAAAGTCGCCAAGTTAGTGACATTCCGCCAAATTCGTCGCCATAATCTCGCCAAGCGTTATGGACGAAGAAATAAGTTATTTTTACAGCAGATAAATGACTATTGCCGTTCAAATACAAAAGTATTACTTAAAGTATCTTTTTCATGAATGGAACGAGCTAGATCCACGAGAATGATGTCACCCAATTTATCGCATGGTATTACATATGAAAAGCGAACATGTTTCTCAATAGGAAATGTTTTTTTTTATTTTATATGACTTTTTGATAATTTTTTTGAAAAATATAAAATATCTCGAAAACGGTTCATGTTAGCATTCCAAAACTTATGTCAATCGTTTTCTAATGAAAAATTACATAAGAAATGCCTATTTGCGTAACTTTATTAGCGGTTTTGATTTTTTGACGATTTTTTCAAAATTTCATTCGAAAATTTAGAGGGGTTCTGAACATTCGATTACGAATAAAAACAATAGGCTTTCAGTGTTTACGGATTGTGATTTTTGTACCAAATTTTGTTCGAATCGGTCCATTCGTTCGTCAGTTATCGTCTCCACAAGCTCACTGATACGCACACATACTTTCACACACACACACCACAGACATCACTTCAAAAATGTTTTATTCGTGATCAGGGATGCTTGAAACGTGCTCTCCCGTCGAAAACTCGAATTCGAATTTTCGATCCAGTCATAATACTTTCCTTATACATTATGTATATAAGGAAAGTAAAAAACGAACATTCAAAAATTCATGGATAATTGAGCATTAATAATATATGGGGGCGTAAGGAGCTGCTACCATGAGTTTTTCTTTTTTTGAATGATTTTTTGATGATGAAATTTTACATTTTAATAGCATCATATTTGGTGGTGTCCTTAAAGTGTATTGCTTTCTATGGGGGACAAAGTAAGACTCGTACAAGGAGATAGTTTTAGACTCGTACATTTATCGACTTGATTTGCTTGCAAACAAGAACATAGAAGATTCGTTTAGAAACAAACTTATGTTTGTTTCTAAAAGAATCAAGAAATATTTTAAAAGAACAATTTTCAAATGAAAGAAATATATATTTTTACGGATTGGGCTAGAAATAGACACAAAATATGAGATATAAATATATGAGAAGGTTGAGTGGATACTTACCTTTCAGGTATTTTGTTACCATGTTAGGAATGTCAGGAAAAGAATGATTGTAAATGAAAGAAACACATATTTTTTTTACTGATTGGGATAGAAATAGACGCAAAATATGAGATATAAATGCATGAGAAAGTTATGCTTTATATACATAATGCTTTAAATACATTTATGCTTTATATACATAATGTATAAGGACAGTATTGTGACGGGGTCGAAAATTCGAATTCGAGTTTCGACGGGAGAGTACGTTTCAAGCATCCCTGATCACGAATCAAACATTTTTGAGGTGATACATGTCTGTGTGTGTGTGTGTGTGTGTGAAAGTATGTGTGTGTGTGTGTGAAAGTGTGTGTGTGTGTGAAAATGTGTGTGTGTGTGTGAAAGTGTGTGTGTGTGTGTCAGTGAGCCTGTGGAGACGATAACTGACGAACAAATGGAATGATTCGAACGAAATTTCGTACAAAAATCACAATCCATCAATACTGGAAGCCTATTGTTTTTAAACGTAATCGAATGTTCAGAACCCCCCCCCCCCCAAATTGTCGAGTGAAATTTAGAAAAGATCATCAAAAAATCTAAACCTTTAATGAAATTTCGCAAACAGACATTTCTAATGTAATTTTTCCTTAAACGATTAACATGAACTTTAGAACGTTAGCATAAATCGTTTTCGAGATATTGCACATTTTTAAAACAAATTTATCAAAAAATCCCATAAATTAAAAAAATATATATTAACTTTTGAGAAACATGTTCACTTTTCATATGTAATGTCATGCGATAAATTGGGTGACATCATTCTCGTGGATCTAGCTCGCTCGCTCGTTCCATTCATGAGAAAAGGTATTTTGAGTAATACTTTTGTATTTGAGCACCAATAGTTATTTATCCGCTATAAGAGTAACTTACTTCTCCGTCCATAACGCTCGGCGAGATTTTGGCGCCGAATTTAGCGGAATGTCGCCAACTTGGTGACTGTTTTAAATGTTGCCAAATTTATGGAAATCTCGCCAAATGGATAAAAATGACATTAAATCAGTGAAAATGACGCCTCATTGACGAAAATTCTATTTCTGGGAAATAATATAAATAGCTACTATAAGAAAAGCCTATATTTTTTATTGTAAAAATAGTAAATTCATTGCATTATATAAGGAAAGTCATGTGTTGCCCACATCAGATTTTTATGGACGGTGTCCACATATGTGAAGCAAAGTATGATTTACAATATAGAAGGACACTATAAAACTATCACTGCGACTGATTTTCTAATGCAGTTTTCAACAATTTTAAATTTTCTAAAACACGATATGAAATAAATAAAAAAAAATGTGTATTATTTCAGTAAGAACCTGAAATTCGATTGACTATATTTCAATATAATATGCAAAAATATACAATAATAAAAACTAACAACCTTTATAAAATCGTTGATTTTATTTCCAATACAGAAAAAAATTAATTTGGTTTCGTGTAATCGTGTCTAACGAGACTTTGAAGTACTTTTAGTCATTTTCACTTTCCTTATATACATGATGTATAAAGAAAGTATTGTGACGGGGTAGAAAATTCGAATTCGAGTTTTCGACAGGAGAACACGTTTCAAGCATCCCTGATCACGAATCGAACATTTTTGGAATGATGTCTGTGTGTGTGTGTGTGTGTGTATGTGTGAGTCTGTGGCGACGATAACTGACGAACGAATGGACCGATTCGAACGAAATTTGATACAAAATTACAATCAGTAAACACTGGAAGTCTATTGTTTCTATACGCAATCGAATGTTCAGAACCCCTCTAAATTTTCGAGTGAAATTTTGAAAAAATCGTCAAAAAATCAAAACTTCTAATAAAATTACGCAAATAGATATTTCTTATATAATTTTTCATTAAAAAACGATTGACATAAATTTTAGAACGCTAGCATGAACCGTTCTCGAGATATTGCAAATTTTTCAAAAAAATTATCAAAAAGTCATATAAAATAAAAAAAAATATTTTCTATTGAGAGACATATTCACTTTTCATATGTAATACCATGCGATAAATTTGGTGACTCATTCTCGTGAATCAGCTCGTTCCATTCATGAAAACAGATACTTTGAGTAATACTTTTGTATTTGAACGCCAATAGTCATTTATCTGCTGTAAGAATAACTTATTTCTTCGTCCATAACGCTTGGCGAGAGTTTGGCGACGAATATGGTGGAATGCCGCCAACTTGGCGATTTTTTTTAATGTTGCTAAATTAACGAAAACTCGCCAAATGGATAAAAATGACGCTAAATCAATGAAAATGGCGACTCATTGACGAAAATTCAATATCTTGAAAATAATATAAATATCTACTATAAAAATAATCTTTTTTTTTTACTGTAAAAGTAAATTCATTGCATTATATAAGGAAAGTCATGTGCTGTCCACATCAGATTTTTTTTTAACTGAAGTAGAAATAAAAGTAACTGACAGTGCGGTTAAACCATACACTTTATAAAACAAAATCGGATACATATACTTCATAGCGATACTAACATTTATTTTTGAGTTATCATGTCCGCACCTCACATTTTAAATTTCGAAGCAGACCACATATTCGCATCTCATAGAACACATGTGTTCCGTAATATATAGTCCAATTACTGGAACATTGTTTTAACTTTTCTTCAGCAAGGATCATACAAAAATGGGCGTCGATCTATGATCTTGACTTCTTGGAGGCTTTCCATATCCAGAAAAGTTCAAGTAATTTAGTTAATGACGTGTCCAGTATTTCACTTTTGTCCGCGGTCTGGCGGAGTGCCCTGTTGTTGTTGTTGTTGAGACCCAGACCGTCCGACCTACCAGACAGGTGTAAGGTAACTGTTTGGACGGCCGGGAAGTGCCATCCAATTTAGACCGGAACCCAATGGGGGAGGCATCCACAGGGACCGTATCCTCCTTCCCCTACCACCAACCTCTCCGAAGGACTTGCGGATCCACTTTGTTAACGTGACATGTTTAACCACGGCCGGGAAGTGCAGCCCACTTTCCCCTACCACCAACCTCTTGGAAGGACTTACAGACTCACATGTTTAACGTGATCGTACTTCGCGTGAACACGGCGGCAGTTTTGGCAGTGGCGAGAATCGAACCCGGGCCTACTGAGTGCAATTCTCACGCGCTAACCACTGGGCTACTGCGCCCGACGGAGTGCTCTGTAAAAATTTTTCCACTTTCTTCTTTATATTACTTTAGGGCCCTTATGAGTCTTTTTAACCTATTTTTCGTCTTGTGGGGCCTCATTCATTTTTATTCAGACTTGATTTGTCTTGTCGGGATATTTCTGTTGTGTTTTGAAGCACGCCAATCTTGTGTTGTTACTTCTCGTTTCGGGTTAGCTGGACTGTTCTTCATGCTTCTTTCTGATTGGCTCTCTCTTAATCCAGATCTTGGGTATATAATCTTCCGCCTTCTTCTTAAAAAGCTAGCGCTTAAATTCTATAAAAATCTGCCATCTGTTCCAAATGAACTACTATTCAATCTGCATGACTATGATCATCGCAAGGCCAAATCACGTAAGAGACCCCGCGCGGTACTTAATATTGAAAATCGGAATTAGGTAAGTCCCAACTTAAATAGTTGATATTAAATTAAAACTCGATCAATGTTTTCTAAAAAATGTTCTTAAACCTTAAACTGCCAAATTGATAGGAAATCCTTAGAACTGCATCAACTCCCCAAAATTACTCAAACTCTAAATGTGCAACAAACTGCCACACTGGGAGCTAAGTCAAATAATAAAAACAGTAAATCAAAAACCTCGAACCTCCAACTATGGGCAAATGAAATAATGTCACAGTATGAAGATAAGAACCACACCTAGAGATTGGAGATTAAAGGCGCTTCGCGCCTGGTGCTCTTTTCTGGACGAAACCCATACCATCTTTCACGCCTATTCCTCTTTTGGACTTCGGGTTTGTTGGTTCCTTTGCAGTGACGAAGGGGATCTAGCGTATCCTCGAAGCAGCTGTATGTTTCACTATTATATTATTTATGTTGCTCTAGTTTTCAGTATACTTTGCGCAAATTGTAGCTTACTTATTGACTGCCTTAAGTCTTCGCGCATTCTTCACATTAAATCCCCCAATACCATAACACAATCAACCGACATAAATTAAAACCATACGTCATCCTACCCAGTGACTCCATTTATACTGCTTCAGTTAAAAGTCTTCGAATTCGAGAATGATAAATCAAAGGTGAGAAAATTCTCACTCAGGCGCAAATCTGCCTAATTTGCGAGCAGCAGAAAAAAGTGTGCTAGATCCAAGTAATTGTCGCCCCATATACAGCAAGTGATTCATGCGTCTCATCTTCTAGTGTTCATTAAGCCAGGACTATCCCCCCCCTAATCCACATCATGCCACCCGTCTAATCAATAGCCTTAATGTCCCGCTGATTCTTTTTGCAATCCGTTCGCCGTGGAAAGGGGGGGGGGGGCTGAAAGGTGATCTCTAGCTGGGTATTTTTAGACTTAAAATTGATCTTAATTTCTTTATCGAATTCTTCAACAAGCAGTAATGCCATATACAGGGTGTCCCAAAAACATTGACCTCGGCTTCTATTCCTTAAATATTGATTTTAGACATATATAATAAATTACAAAGTTGCGTAAAGAAAGGTACAGAATTTTATGAAATCGATTAAAATTTTCATAGGAATTAAATTTTAAGAAATACAAAATTTAATTTTTATACGGTCCCCGTACAAAAACATTTCCAGTGAGTAAAATGTGCCCCATATACTAATAAGATGATGTACAAAATTTCAGCATTTTATCATAAAAAGTTCCAGAGATATGAAAAGACAAAAATGCTGACTTAAACCACTTTTCGATGCATTGACCTGGGTTCTCAGAGGGGAAAAAACATGTCGGCATATCGCGTTTCAAGGGTCATACACAAATTACGAAAGAAAACAATGATTACATAAATAAATAATAATTTTGCTATTTATTGGTACAAAAGTATCTACACTGTGTAGAAATAATAACTTTACACAAAGATTACAAAGCCTGTTCAAAATGTTTTCCATCCCTGCCAAATATCCATTAAAGATAAGAGGCAGATATTATTTGCCTATGGTGCATTTCTGCGTTGCGTCATTTGTACTCTTGCTGTAAACATTTACATTTTAATTTGTGATTAATCGCTCACCAACTTTGTTTAAACATATCTCTGGGACTTTTTATAATAAAATGTTGAAATTTTGTACATCACCTTATCGGTGTGTGAGGCACATTTTACTCATTGGAAATATTTTCGTACGGGGGCCGTATAAAAATTTAAATTTTGTATTTCTTCAAATTTAATCTTTTGAAAATTTTTATCGATTTCATAAAATTCTGTGCCTTTTTTTACGCAACTTTGTAATTTATTATATATGTCTAAGCTCAATATTTAAGGAATAAAAGCGAAGGGACACCTCGTATATTTAATTCAAATCGTTGTACGGTGGTATTTTAGTACATCTCAGACATATAAAAGTGTGCCAAAAATGTGTAGAGTTCAAGCAGTACATTGTCGTCATGTTCACTTGGAGTACGATTACGTTAAGCATGTGGGTCAGTAAGTCCTTTCGAGAGGTTGATGGTAGGGGAAGGAGGGTACGGTCCCTGTGGATGCCTTCCCCACTGGGTTCAGGTCTAAATTGGGTGGCAATTTCTGGCCGTCCAAACAGATGCCTTATACCTTTCTGGTAGGTCGGACGGTTTGGGTCGAAAAAGAAGAAACAATACATTGGTAAATAGTCACAAAAACGACGATAGAAGGGTTTCCAAAACTAAGAATTCAACTGCAACAACGTAAAATATTTTATTCATGATCTGCCATGATCAGAACCACGTGTTGAAAGTTTCTCTTTTATATATATTTAAAAGCAAAGCTGCACATTGGACTTGACTCATTTTAACTATCTTGCAACAATGGGATTATATATTTCTATGGAAACGATAGGAGATTTCTCTCGGGTCATTTCCCCCCCAAAATGTCAGTTCTATTTTTCGAGGATCTGCCAAATTTTAATAGATTAAAATGTTCTACTGGAGTAAGCTGTGTACCAAATTTCAGATATTTAGAACGCAGGAAAGTACGTTAAAATGCCATCCAAGAAGTTGAATCAGACAGACAGATAACCATTAGTCATGAGGAATGTAATACAATATTTAAAAATCTGATGTGGGCAGCACATGACTTTCCCTGCAGACTTATATTAACGTTCTCTTTATTTCAATTAAATTTATTTCACTTTTAATTAAATTTTCGTTGTCATTCGGTAACCGGACTTATTTTCAAAGGTGGCGTAGAGAAAATACGAAAAACTAAAATATCTCGAGAACGGCTAGTCCTAGTGCAATCGGGTTGATCTTATTATTTTTGTCGTTAAAAATTACGTATTAAACGAGCATTTAATGGATATATTTGAGTATACTTAGTTCTTTAGTTCACATTTTGACGATTTTTGCGAGCTATTTTGTAAAAAAAGGCAGGTTATTTTTTTTCGAATCATACCAAAATCTAATCAGCACAAGGGTGACCCACAAGTGACTCATCTACCGAATTTTGTGAAATTCGGTCCAGTAGTTTTTCAGTTAAATTGGATACAAGCTTTTACGGGCCATTTCGCAAAAAAAGGCGGGTTCTTTTATTCCAAATCGTACCCAAAACTAATCAGCACCAGACCCGCTCACAAGTGACTTACCTCCCAAATTTTGTGAAATTCGGTCCATTAGTTTTTTTAGTTAGAGTGAATACAAAATCTGCCCAGACAGACAGACAGACACACAGACACACACACAGACGTCACGCTTAAAATGGTTTTTTCGTATTCTAGAGGTCTTGAAACGTGTAGATCCGTCGAAAACTCGAGTTGCGATTTTCCACATGATTCCAATACTTTCCCTATACATTACCATTTATTGCAGGGAAAGTAAAATATAACCACTTAATTTCAAGTAATAAAAAATAATACATAACTACGATTTGATTGCTACGAATAAATAAAGAATGAATAACAATTATTTGATAAATACAAATATGAGCAATGCTTTGATTAAAATAATGAATTGCAACTATTAAAATATGAAAAAATTATAACGATTTTATTACAACTAATAAAGAAGTAAAAAATAATAACCATTTTATTGCAAAGAATAAAGATTGACTATATCAACAATTTGATAGTATCGAATAAAGAAAGTATAAATAACAATGATATGATTGTAATGAATAAATAAATAAAAAAAATAATGATTTCATTGAAATGCACAAAGAAATAAAAAGCAACCTCTATTTGATTGTAATGACTAAGATGATATGGTAAAATAATGGTAAAATATAATATGAAATGGTAGCAGTTTTACTACAAAAAGTAAAGTAACAAAAAATAATGCAGATTTTATTGCTAAGGAAACATTATGATAAATAAAAACGATTTTACTGCTATGAATAAAGTATAAAAAACTAACAAAGATTTTACTGCAACAAATAAATTCAGCAATCAAATATCTCTCAATTGCAAAAAATATTTTTTTGCTGATTCTTTTCGCAATCCCTTTACTATAAAAAAGGATAGTGAATGGAGATTAAAAAAAAATAACAATGATTTGATTGCAACAAATAAAGAAAGGAGAAACATCAATGTTTAAACTGAAATAACAACGATTTGATGAAAACTAGTAAAGTAGGAAGAAATAATAATGATTTGATTGCAACAAATAAAGTAAAAAGTAATGAATGATTTGAATGCATGAGATAAAAATATAGATAGCAACAATTTGATTAGAATAAAGTAGCATTTATATGATCGCAACAAGTAAAGAAATAAAAAATATAAAAAATGATTTGATTGAAACTAATAAAGTAAGAAATAATAACAATGTTTTAATTAAAATAACAGCGGTTTGATTACAATTAATAAAATGAAAATATATAGTAGTGATTTAGTTGCATGAAATAAAAAAGTAAATTACAACAATTTGATTGTAATGAATAAAGAAAAAAATAGCATTTATATGATCGCAATGCGTTAAGAGAGAAAAAATATAACAACGATTTGATTAAAACGCATGAAGTAAAAAACAATAACAATGTTTAATCAAAATAACAACGATGCGACTGCATTTAATAAGATGAGAAGAAATAATATTGCAATTTTTAAAAAATTAAAACATGACCACGATTTGATTGTAACGAATAAAGGTAGATAAGATAATATAATAATGGTTTTATAGCAATAAATAAAGTAAGAAACAGTAATACAGATTTATTGTAAAAAAAAAATATATGAAAAGTAAAAGAGCAACAAATATTTTACTGCGACGAATAAAGAATTCCAAACTGATAATAATTTGATTGCAACAAATAAAGCATTCAAGCAAAACATTTGTACATAGTCTCAAAACCCGCTGTATGAAGTGCTCCCCAAATTATGAATCCAATTTGGAAAATGAATTTTTTGATTTCAACGAATAATGAAACAATTATAACAAAGATTTAATTTCTAAGAAAAACAATTGCACTGACTAGATTTTAACGAGAAAAGAAAGAAAAAATTACCATATGATTCCAAAGTTAAAGGTAGAAAAATGACGAAAAGTTAATAAAAATAGCAAGGGTTTGATTGTAATAAATAAATAAAAAACTATTTGATTGCAAAGAATAAATTTAGTATCATTTAATAAAATACTAGTAAAAACGAACAAAGTAGGAAAAACAACTACATTGCAAAGATTAAAGTAAGAAAAACTAAGAACAATTTGATTGTAGCAAATATAGAAAAAAATAACAATTAGATTGCAATGTACAAAGGAATAAAAAATAACAATTTAATTGCACTGAATTAAGTCAAATAAGATAAATTGATAACAGTATTATTGCATCAAACAGAGTAAGAAAAGATAATACAGATTTTATATTACTAATAGCATTTGAAGATAGAAAAATAATGACGATTTTTCTGCAACAAATAAAGTAATAACAATAATGATTTAATTGCAACTACGACAACAATTTTTCTTGCAACAAATAAACCAAGCGAATTAACATCGGTTTGATTGCAATGAATAAACGTTTTGATTCTTTATGCAATTCTTTCGTTCGCTATTAAAAATGGGATGAATGGTAATATCTACCAAATATTATTATTATTAGGCACATGAAAAGGTTTCATAACTTATTTATAATATTAAAACCATATATCAATATATACGAGTATTTTACAGGGATTTCCAGCCAGCGTGTAAAGTCCCTCAAAATGCCATTGATATGAATTGTTTCACAAATTTTGAACCAAATCTCAGCTAGAAAAAATATAATAATGTTTTTATTTCAACAAATAGAGAATACATAAAGTAGGTTCTTTTTTTGCTTTTGATTTTTAAATTGTTTGATTCCGTTGCTAATTTATTTTATGCTGTAATTTTAAAGAAACGTTATACAGTCATTCTCAAGATGTTGCATTTCTTTCAAATGCGTCAAAATCAGGTAAGTAATTTTTTTAAATATGATCACTAATTTTGATAGCTACTAGGAACCAATCGTTATCTAGGAATTGGAGATAATTTAATATATGAATGGTATGCGGATACAAAAAATATCTTCCATACCTTCCATATCTTCCACCAATATTTAATGTTGTTATTCAAATATGGAGACAAAGCCATTTTGAAAAGCCAGCGTGAAGATTTGAAGTTGTTACATAGATCATAAAACAGTTGATATAGATCATAAGAGAGTTGACATCCGTTTTAATATGGATATTAATAACGCTCATAATACAGGTACTTCCAATTTCATATTGGATAACATGAAACACAATAGGTTTTGGCGTACATTTTTACTGTTTATAGTAAATTCAAAATATTAAGTAAAATTATCAGTGACTTTGTTAACAAGTATCTAGCTTTAAATTTAAAGATGTGAATGCAATCAATTAATAAATTTTGTCATGAACTGCCTGTTAACAAATAATACAACTATCCATTTAAATACTGATATGATTTTCTTTTATATGTAATTTAAATAAAATAACCATAAAAATCTGATGTGGGCAACACATGTCTTTCCCTACAGACTCAAATTCATATTTTCTTTATTTCTTTAGAAATTCATTAGAGTTTAATTAAACGAAATAACACTAAATTTGCATTTTTAATTCAATTTTTTTTATTTGGTAATTGGACATTTTTCCGAAATCGGCGTAACAAATATGCAAGAAATCTCAAATATCTTGAGAACGGTTAGTCCTAAAGTATAATGGAGTGTGTTATATTATTTTCCTCTTCAAAAATTGCGTATAAAACAAGAATTTAATTGAAACATTTGAACATACACGACTTATTCTTTTTTTTTTAGATTTCGGCGGGCCATTTTGTAAAAAAAGGCGGGTTCTTCTTTTCCGAATCGTACCAAATTCTAATCAGCTCCATAGTATCCAACAAGTAACTTATCTACCAAATTTTGTGAAATTTGGTCAACTAGAGCGGATAAATGAAATTTTTACGGGCCATTTCGCAAAAAAATGCGGGTTCTGTTTTTACGAATTGTACCAAAAACTAATCATCACCAGGGTCACATCAAAGTGACTTACCAAATTTTATGAAATTCGGTCTATTAGTTTTTGAGTTAGAGTGGATACATACATTGCACAGACACACAGACAGATACACACACAGACGTCACGCTAAAAGTAGTTTTTTCGTATTCTAGAGGTCTCGAAACGTTTAGATCCGTCGAAAACTCGAGTTGCGATTTTCGACATGATTCCAATACTTTCTCTATACATCACCATGTATTGCAGGGAAAGTAAAAAGTTATTTTAATAACTAAATAATAACTAAAGTAATGAATTCTTATTTAGTCCTTATATTGAATGCAGTACTACTTCTGCATGGTTATAATACAATTTAATTCACAAGTTCTTTTACAAAACAGTTCATCATTTTTTAAAATTTGAATTTCCATTTAATTCACCATTATTATTTTCTCTATATGCATAGTGTAATGTAAGGAAAAATATTGTTATATTGTCGAAAATTCAAGTTCGACTTTTCGACGGATGAGTACGTTACAAGCATCCTAAACTTGGATTAAACATTTTTGAGACGTTGTTTACGTGTGTGTACATATATGGTGGTATGTGTATGTGAATGTATACTAGTATGTGTGTGTGCATGTATGCATGTATGTGTGTGTGCGCTTGTGTGTGTATGTTGTGACGTCACGATAACCAGTTTGTTACCATTTCTCTCACTTGCATTAAAGAATGTTTTTTTTTGTTTACTAACAATCTATTACGACTTCAGGTTTGACGGACCGAGACTAGCCAGGTCGAAACTAGCCAACCTATCACGAGACTAGCCAGGCCAGGAGGAGATTCTATATTGGGATAAAATCAAAGTTTACACCAGAACGGTTATTACTGTTCACAAAAGTTTGTGTGCGATGTTAAGATTATGGCATGTACTGTAAGTAATTACCTAGACTTGTGTGGTCAAAGATGGTAGCAAAAGCGTCTGTGAGAGTTGTTGTATATTGCATCCAGTTTGGAGGTAACATTTGATGTTTATTGAGGGTAATTTTCTCGCTGTGTTTGACACGGTTTCCGGGGCATCTAACATCTGTGGGCTGTATCTCCAGGTTGATATGACAATAACATTATACATTCTACTTCCTCAGGGCAGTTTTAAATGTGGCTCAGAAGTCTAAACAGACTGTTTTCTCTTAGCTTTCCTAGGAGATCAGGTAGTTTCCTTTTGGTTCTCTTAATGGAGCGGATAATCCACCTTAGGTTTCTGATTTCTTTCAGTTTAAAGTGTATATCCATTGCTTGGAATATTTATTAATAATTATCCGAGTTTCGAGTTCAGTCAATTTTTTTTACGCGGGGGTATTACATTTTATATCTAAAGTGTAATTTATGTGTATTTTCGGTGAATGTGCAGAGTCCACTTCGAAGATAAGGGCTTGTAATTTTGTCCCAGTAGCTCAACGGTAGAGCGTCGACTGTCCAGTTCGGAGATCCAGGGTTCGATTCCCAGTTGAGGCAACAAAGCTCTTTACAATGGCGCCCGAACAAATCAGTCCTGTAGATTAGTGCAAAGATGTCAGAGATCTGAAGACCCCAGGCTGTGCGACTGACATAGTGGGTTTAGAGTAGCTAGCTGCACGGTCGGGAACAGGAGGCACCCAAGGTCTACCATCCCGCCAAACGAGCATTTATTTAGGTCTAAAAAGATAACAGTTGATAAAAATATTGTGGTTAAACAGCCAGTTTTACATTATATTTGAACTTGACAAGTACGTCAATTTTTCAAAAATGGGAAAATGGTTATTACGAATATAGATAAAAATATCATTGAAAAATAAAATTTAGAGTGAGGTATATTAACATAATGAAAAATAGATTAAAATTAAAGAAAATAATAAAATATTAAAAGTAAAATTTAGAAAATATATAAATAGAAAATATATGAGAATGAAAAAAAAAGTAGGCACATGGAAAACAAAAACAGAAATTTAGAATAAAATTTAGAAATGAAAAGAAAAGTACAAATAAAAAGGGTCAAAAGAAAAAGAAAGAACCGAGAAAATAAGAACAGTTAACAAAGCATTTTTTTTTCTTTTTTTTAAACAGAAAATATGGAGGGAACACAATAATCCATATAAGTTAATAAGAATGAAATAATGCGATTCATTGATCAAAATTAATTGAGAGCAGAATCTACTCATAAGCTTAGGTTACTTTATTAGAAATTTCCATGGCAGCAAGAATACAGTTTTTAATTGTATCTACTGAAGAGGGATTTGAATGAACTTTGGAGAACCAAATTGGTTTATTAGACGGTAGGGGGGGGGGTTGCAGAGATGAATATTTTTAGGAAAAGGACAATCGAAAATGTAATGGTCAACCTCACTGAATATTGCAAATATTGTCGGAGGTCTGAAGACCCCAGACCGTGCGACTCACATAGTGGGTTTAGAGTAGCTAGCTGCACTGCCGGAAAAGGATACCTCCTTCACTCAGGAGGCACCCAAAGTCTACCATCCCGCCAAACGAACATTTACACCAATTGCTTTTAAATGGAAGTAAATTTTGGTGCTGCAAAGTTGTCTGCGAATCCAGCTGCACTTAAATCAGCTCCTTTTCACATCATTAAAACAGAATCAACTAAAATTTATTCGATAAGGCATTTTTTGGATGCCCCCTTTACTCAATGCTTTCCTGCAGTCCACCCTCCACTCGACCTCAAAAGAAAAGCGACGTTTTCACACCTTCTATCCGATCACCACCTAATTATCAGGTGCGGTGTCGAGCTTTGACAATTCATCAAACGTCGCGCACGCCGAACGTTTTACTCACTCCCCCTCCCTTTTCCCAATTTTTTGTACTTCTGAGTCATTAGGAGCCTTTGGACACAGTCTTCTGAGCAATTAGAGACGACCGCAAAACAGTTGGGTGACTGACTACTTAGTTCTCTAATCATCGGTTGGAGCCCTATGATGATCAACGGTCCCATGATGAATCTTTGCAGAGGAAAATGAACATCTGCTGAAGAGGTTTTGTTTCCGCATCCCAGCGCTTATTCTTCTGAGGAATATTACCATTAAGCGCGATAATTTTTCCTGGCTGACTTAGGTGTCACAAAAAAGACAAATAACACGTTGCCGAGACCTTGTTAGTCCGAAAATTTTGAGAGAAAGATGAAGAAATGCTGATCACATAGTTTGGTGTCAAAAAATGCTTTCGTGGAAGTTTTAGTCACGAAATTGCATTCTACGAGTTTAAATAAATGATTGGATTTGTCAGTAGTTTTTTGTTGTTTCTTTGCGTCCCATTTAATGAGTGGTTGGGAATTGCAGACCTGTTTTATGTTTCTGCATTGCCGCGCTAATGATGCGAGGCGTTTGGCGGCAAGTTTATTTTTCGGTTGGCTTTTTAAATTATCTGTTGCGGGGCATTTGATGCGGTCATTTATCATGTTTTTCTCAGACAAATAGTTGGTTCGAGTTAATTGATACGATTTCGAATTTTACAATTGTAGTTTTGTAAAAATGTTGGCGCATTTTCTCCTGAAATATGCAAATGGTACTAGTGCAGTTAACTCTTTTTGTTTAAATTCTGAACGATAGAAACATTTTGTGTAAGCTAATATAACCGTGTGTGATTTATATATTTTTATTCGAATCTAATGCTTCCTTTTGTTTTAGAGCGCATATTTTCTGAAGGTTTATATAGTACGCTGTCTCTCAATAGTTTTCTAAGGAAAAATTACATAGGAAATGATTATTTGCGGAATTTTATTAAAAGTTTTGATTTTTTGATAATTTTATCAAAATTTCACTCGAAAATTTAGGGAGCTCTTTTTGTTTAAATTCTGAACGATAGAAACATTTTGTGTAAACTAATATAACCGTGTGTGATTTATATATTTTTATTCGAATCTAATGCTTCCTTTTGTTTTAGAGCGCATATTTTCTGAAGGTTTATATAATACGCTGTCTCTCAATAGTTTTCTAAGGAAAAATTACATAGGAAATGATTATTTGCGTAATTTTATTAAAAGTTTTGATTTTTTGATAATTTTATCAAAATTTCACTCGAAAATTTAGGGAGCTCTTTTTGTTTAAATTCTGAACGATAGAAACATTTTGTGTAAACTAATATAACCGTGTGTGATTTACATATTTTTATTCGAATCTAATGCTTCCTTTTGTTTTAGAGCGCATATTTTCTGAAGGTTTATATAGTACGCTGTCTCTCAATAGTTTTCTAAGGAAAAATTACATAGGAAATGATTATTTGCGTAATTTTATTAAAAGTTTTGATTTTTTGATAATTTTATCAAAATTTCACTCGAAAATTTAGGAAGGTTCTGAACATTCGACTGTGTTTATAAACAATAGGCTTCCAGTATTCACGGATTGTAATTTTTGTACCAAATTTCATTCGAATCGCTCCATTCGTTTGTGAGATATCGTCTCCACAGACACACAAACAACCTTTAAAATGTTCGATTCGTGTTCAAGGATGCTTGAAACATGCTCTCCCGTAGAAAACTCGAATTTAAATTTTCAACCTTGTCACAATACTTTCCTTATACATTATACTATGTATATAAGGAAAGTAATAATTATGAACACCGCAGCTTTGAATTTGCGAAGACTGATCTCGTTTAAACAAATTAACTGCAGTTCGGCTCAACTCTACTTTCTCATATCAGAATCCATTTTTAAGTAGCTTTTATTTATGTATGTATTTATTATTTATTTATTTATTTATTTGTAAATTTTTCAAACAAAAATTTTTGAAAAATCTGTATCATTGGCTCAAATGATCACAATTATAGCATGTTACCCTTCATTTTAAAAGGCTTGAAAAATCTTTTAATTGATATTAAGTTTGGCAACGTATCCCATTGGGATGAAGAATAACTTGCCCCCTTCCCCCTAGGGGGTTAATTGTATCGCAAACACAAAAATTGTATCACGTCTATTTTTCACTACAATGAATGTAATTGTAAGTTTTGTGAACATGGAGCTATAATCCTTTTTATGCGTAATTATGTTAAATTTTATCCTATGCTGTAATGTTAAGGAAATATAAAATTTCGAATAAATTTCGAAGTTTTCGCTCGATTTAAAAAAAAATCTATCCAGTTTTAGATTTTTTCCTAACAAAAAGGAATATAAGGTTTCGTAAAAATCCATTAATATTTTTGATAGATCGCGTATACAAAAATCTGACCACAAACAGACAGTCAGACAAACATCACTCTAAATATAGTCAGCATATGTTCAGGAGGCCCTGAAACATATATAAGCATCAACATTTTGAAATTAAAAATTTTTCTGAAAACAATATTTCTCTATACTATATTCTCTATATTACATTATCTACATACTATATTCTCTACATACTATATTTGCTACATTCTTGTATGAGAAAGTAAAAATTCCCTCAAGATAAATTATAGAATTTCCGTAATAACTGCAAGCACATATGACAACTGAAATATCCGGTCTATGAGTAAGATTTTCTGCGTAGGATGAAAAGATAAAACTTGCAGATGGCTTTTTGAGTTATGCAGTGCTTTCATATTAAACTGTAACCCATACACCATCTTATACAAGTACACTGGATTTCATGAATTTTTATTGTTAGCCGATAATCGAGAAGTTAACATGTTACGAAATCTCTAATTGGGAAATTTTCGGAAAATAATGCTCTCCTTATAAAATGGTTTAAAAGGAGTAAAAATGCGATTTGCTTCATCACCTTTCTCTGCACGAATTTATTTTTACGCACTTAGCACATCTACATGTTGAATTCCCGTGCCATTGATGCACACCACTTGTCCCTATGTCGCGCCTTCTGCCCTTGCGGCGAAAAATCTTCCAAATTAGTATTCTCTAACATGTTACGAAATCTCGAATTGGGAAATTTCCGGAAAATAATGATCTCCTTATAAAATGGTATAAAAGAAGTAAAAATGCGATATGCTTCATCACCTGCCAACCTCCTTCTCTGCATGAATTTATTTTTAACCGCTTTGCACATCTACACGTTAAATTCCCGTACCACTGATGCACATCACTTGTCCCTATGTTGCGCCTTCTTTCCCCACGAAGAAAAATCTTTCAAATTAGTATTTAGGACTAACATAAAAATATTAATAATTCATAACATAGAAAATAAAATAATGCACTCTTGAATCTTCTTAACTTTCGTGAGTGATACAAGGACAAAACTGGGACTGGTACAAACTTTCACATCGACACAACAAAACAATATTCTATCATTCGTCAACATTATACGAAAACCGTTGAGTACAGCGAAACAAACATCTCCAACTTTCTCCGAAATTCCCGTCTCAACGGGATGTGGCAAAGGTTGACACTCTTTCCCCACTTCCTCCAGAAAGCTTCCAACAAAGAGCGGAAAAATTTCCATAATTCCAGAAAAGTTTCCCTTAGAACATTAGCATGAATTCATTTGACAAAAGCAGGTCCCGGAGTTAATCAGCAGGTGTCAACACAGCGAATTTTCATTGTCATGATGATGAGCGCATTCAAAGGAGACGCTTCTCTTAAATGGCGGCTTGAAGAGGGCTGATGAAAAGATGCAAGAGGGGCGTGGGCATCACACTTTTGCGAGGGCCCTTTTCGGGACAGTTTCTTCAAAAAGAATATGTGTGGAAGCGAGTGGCTGAAAGTTTTGTTATTCTATTTTATGAATAAAGGAAAACTAAACTTTTGGTTAAATTTAGACTTGGGTTTGGTTCTCTATTGTCGTCACGATTAAATTGCTCTGTTGCCACTATGAATATCGGTACCATAGCTCTGAATGCATCCCAAAATCTATTTTACATCTGACTAATGTGTTTGTGTTTATCCAGATTCTCCAGAAGCGTCCTTTTGCCCTCCTGACCCAGCAGACTAAAACTTGGCATATTTATACAGTAGACTACGGAACAGAACCTAACGAAGCCATATTTTCAATTTTACATCCCGGAGTGTAGAAAAGGGGATTATGAAGAATATTTACAGATCATCCCGAAGCCCCTTTTGATAACTTTGAAGCCCAGATATTTGCACATGTGGTAAAACCACGGGACAGAACTTAACTAAACTGAATTTTCGACCCCCCCCCCCAATAGGTGGAGAAAATGAATATTCTGGAAGGTCGTTCCGGACCTCCAAGAATGATCTAAAATGCTGAATCTTTACACACACCCTTGTATATATATGGGGCGCGGTAGCCCATTGGTTAGCGCGCTGGAGTTGCACTCAGTAGGCCCGGGTTCGATTCCAGCCACTGCCAAAACTGCCGCCGTGTTCATGCGGAGTACGATCACGTTAAACATGTGGATCCGAAAGTCCTTCCGAGAGGTTGGTGGTAGGGGAAGGAGGGTACGGTCCCTATGGATGCCTCCCCAACTGGGTTCCGGTCAAAATTGGGTGGCACTTCCCGACCGTCCAAACAGTTACCTTACACCTTTCTGGTAGGTCGGACGGTCTGGGTTTCAACAACAACAACACACCCTTGTGTAGTTGCTCAAGTTCCCAGGATGAGTCGGACGGTCTGGGTCTTCAACACACCCTTGTATGCCGCCGGGTAACTTTTAAAAAGTCTGAAAAGAGTTTTTGACTTCCCATTTTGACCGCCGTAACGGAGAAGTTGAACATCAGACTCCGTTAGGTTCTGTTCCGTGTTTGATATTAGTGCATTGATTCAATCTTGTAAGCCATACGAGGGATTCTGAGAAATACTTTTTGACCTGAGTACGAACCTTTCCTTTTCTGAGGAAGGCTGAGTACGAACTGTGTAGGGATCTCACCTGTGTGGTCATCATCCTGGAGATTTTGACTTTATACGCCTTAAGCCCAATTCTCAAAGATGACAACTTCAATTGCATTTCCGATATTATGAACAATCAAATCTTAATTGCTAAATAAAAGTACAAACACACAGAGTTTAAGAGACTAAAGAACACATTTATTTTAACTGATAATATGCGACTTTCTTAGTTAGCAGAATCAAATATACCCACATAAAAAAAACACGGGGTCACACGTTTAATTGTTTGCCCAATAATTTTTAATGGAGGATAAAACTTAAAAAAAAAAAAACTAGTGTTACCAGATTCAAGGTATGAATTGATCAACCGGAACAAAATTGTTCAGAGGAAGGGGGCAACGTAGAATTTGGAAAATAGGATAAAATCTAGGAAGTTTAGAGGTTTTGAGAACAATTTGGTAATTGAGCTTCAAACCTTCAAAACTCGTCATTGTCATTAGTCTACAATCGATTTTTTTCGAAGTAATGCCCCTTGAAAAATCTGTTGGAAATTGCATTGCTGAGTCTCCTGGCTGTACTTCTAACTCCCTTCCTGCAGACGCCTTCTCTGGAGTCACCAAAATGCTAACTCTTCCAGACCTTCACCAGTTGGTCCTCATGTCAACTGACAGTGCGGTGAAACTGGACCTCCGACTGAGGACTTGTGACTCTTCGAATGATATTCCTGTGGAACCTCAGACTGTTCTAGATTGTTTTCCTGTCCATGCTGATCTTTCGATGAATGCTGATCTTTCGAAGTATGAATAAAAATATTCTAACCAAGTGTAAAGTTTAAAAAGGATGTTCGTAGATGCGCTACGGCGTTAGAAGTCTATAGAAGAAACCCATTATAAATTCCAGATGTAGAGATACTTCCAAGTCACAAGAAGATCTTAAAGTCACAGGATGAGTCGGACGGTCTGGGTCTTCAACACACCCTTGTATGCCGCCGGGTAACTTTTAAAAAGTCTGGAAAGAGTTTTTGACTTCCCATTTTGACCGCCGTAACGGAGAAGTTGAACATCAGACTCCGTTAGGTTCTGTTTCGTGTTTGATATGCCACCTAACGTATAAGTGTCTATTTAGGGTCTGTTAAGGGTCTGTTTAAGGTAGAAGAAATACAGACATTTATTTGATTCTGCTAGGGATGGAAGGTCGTTCCGGACCTCCAAGAATGATCTAAAATGCTGAATCTTTACACACACCCTTGTATATATATGGGGCGCGGTCACACAGGTTGACACGTAATCTCTCAATTGTCATAAATCAATTAAATATAAAGTTAAATATGCATGCTTTCATATGACTCAAAATTCATTGAAAAGTTAGCAATAAAATTTATACACAATTGAGTCCTCCCATTTTCTACTGTTGAGGAGGGGGGGGGGCAGACCCTAAAGTCCGGTTTCGTTAGGCTCTATTCCTTGGACGATACTGTGTGTTGAACGTTGAAGACCCAGACCACACGACCGAGACAATAATCCTGAATCTTTACACACACAGTATTGTCTCGGTCGTGTGGTCTGGGTCTTCAACGTTCAACACACAGTATTGTCCAAGGAATAGAGAATAACGAAACCGGACTTTAGAGTCAACCCCCCCTCTCCTCCTCAACAGTAGAAAATGGGAGGTCAAAAAGTATTTCTCAGAATCCCTCGTATGGCTTACAAGATTGAATCAATGCGCCAATATCAAACACAGGACAGAACCTAACGGAGTCTGATGTTCAATTTCTCCGTTACGGAGGTCAAAATGGGAAGTCAAAAACTCTTTCCAGACTTGTTAAAAGTTACCCGGCGGCATACAAGGCTGAAACTCTGCATACTTATAGTATCAGCCTCGAAACAAAAGCTAACTCAGCCATTTTTTTTTATTAAGACGACAATTTTTGATGCTAAGTGATATGTGTTTTAAAACAAAATAAAACTAAAAAAAATAACTAAATTTTTTTAAGAGTATTTGTTTTTCCTCGCTTTAATAGGCTTAAATATTAGTCTACTTATAAATCAAAAGGTTAAGGAGCTAACCATTGTATTATATGTGAGCAGGAAGTGTGAAATCAACTTTGGGAATTATAGGCGAGTTTCGTGAGTATGAATGTGGTCGGTTGCAGCATCGTCTAGTGAAATTTTAAAGGAATTTGAAGTCGTCTATAAAAATTTGTCGGTTCCTATAAAGGTTCGCAAAATTGTGGCACATAGCAAATTATTTTGATGTTACTGCATATATGTTATTCCACGCTGACGAGCTCATTATAGTAAAACTGATCCGTAAATACTGTTATTTGCAGTGTCAACGTAATCCTAACTTAAGGATCCCCCCCCCCCATAGGCTGATTTTGCGAGAAATATAATACACTGGTAGTCACTGCTCCTCTTTTCCTTGGTTCTTTTGGGATGTTGCTGAAAATACCTGTAAACAATTGTATACTTCTGTAAATTCCAATTTACTCATTCTTAAAAATCATTGTAAATCTCTTCGGTAAATTCCAATTTTCATCCTGAATAATCACTGTAAATCTCTTCAAAATGTTAGTACACCTTCTGTTCAATCATTTCCAACCATTTTCATCCACATTCACCTATCATTTGGTATAATTATCATCATCATATCATACTTCATCATCATATGTAAATTTTTGGAAAAACTGCCATCAAAATATTCTTCATCATCTTATGTAATTCCAGGGAAAACTTTCATCCTTTTCCCATTCTGGTTATACCTGAATTTATTACTCCTGTATTTTTTGTGTACTCTGTGTTTTAATTGTGTTGTTCTATGTGTTATAAGTATCTGTGTATTTTTCTGTGTTCCTGTGATGTGATTCATTTTAATATATGTACTGTAATCTCTTGAATAAAAAAATAAAGTTCCCGGCCACACATCTTGCTACCATAAGCCTTCGGGTTGGTCGTGTGGTCTGGGTTTTCAACACTCAACACTGGTAGTCAAAATTGCTTCGCTTTCTTTTTAAATTCAGGGGGGATTTTGAGATTTCATATTACAAATGTGATAATCAAAGACTACTCAGTGCCGCCTTCTACAAATTGTGCTTTTCTCTACAAACATTTAACGCGGGGCTTCCTTCATATTTGATTTTTCTCGTTTTATAATTTTTTCATGTCTTCTCCCTCAAAAATAATTAGGAATCCGGGCTACCGGCCCCTCTACTTGAGTGGTATCCCCCCCTCTATGGGTGGCCTTGATGCTACTCTATCATCCAAGACTGTAACTAAGTTGGCGATTAGGATAATTCCATTGGCAGCACAAATGCATTGTGTATCCATTAACTACGGGTTGACTTAATGATATCTGCCATTGTAAACCATCCCCATTCTATTGTTGTCACCCCTCCCCCTGTTCTTTCCAACAGCCTAGGCTATCGTCCACCGATGATAAGAACATGAAAATTAAATGAAATAAACTACATTCGTAGTTTTGGCATAGCTGAATCCATATACATGACAACCCAATTATTCTATTACCCACTGGTGCTAAGAGAGACACAAATGCATTGTACATCTACTGGTTGACTTTATGATATCTGCCATTTCGAACTCCATTCTATTGTAGTCATCCCCCCTCTCCCCGTTCTTTCCGACAACCTATACTATCATCCACTGATGATAAGAACATGGAAATTAACTTTAAAAATTACATTCGTAGTTTTCACATAGTTGAATCCGTATACATGACAACCCAATTACTCTATTACCCACCGGTGTTAGGGAGAGTGATTTGGTTAGTTAAGGAATTAAATTCAACAACTGCGTTTGTAGCCACTAAGATACACTGATAATTTAAGAGACACTCAGCAACTGGAATCAAATATTTCCGATTTGAGAAATGTTGAGCCAATATTATGCCATGAATTTAAGTATTTTAATGAACAACATATCAAATCTTTGCGTAAGCTCTAAATTTTGATTGTGTGAATTAAGGTATTATCTAATATAATATTTGAAAGAGGGATGGCTGAATAATATAAACAGTTTATTCTGGATTTTGAGTTTACGTGCATTCCCAATGAATATCTATCAGGATTAATTCATCGAAGAAATTGGTGCATACCACTGACATTAAAAAAAAATCTGATGTGGGCAACACATGACTTTCCTTATATAATGCAATGAATTTACTACTTTTACAGTTAAAAAAATGTTATTCTCATAGTAGATACTTATATTCTTTTCAAGATATTAAATTTTCTTCAATTAGGTGCCCTTTTCATTGATTTAGCGTCATTTTTATCAATTTGGCGAGATTTTTGTTAATTTGGTAACATTTCAAAAAGTCGCCAAGTTGGCGACATTCCGCTAAATTGGTCGCCAAAATCTCGCCAAGCGTTATGGACGGAGAAATAAGTTATTCTTACAGCAGATAAATGACTATTGGCGTTCAAATACAAAAGTATTACTCAAAGTGTCTTTTTTCATAAATGGAACGAACTAGATCCACGAGAATGATATCACCCAATTTATCGCATGGTATTACATATGAAAAGGGAACATGTTTCTCAATAGGAAATTTTTTTTTTCATTTTATATAACTTTTTGATAATTTTTTTTTAAAATGTTCAATATCTCGAGAACGGTTCAGGTTAGCGTTCTAAAATTTATGTCAATCGTTTTCTAATGAAAAATTACATAAGAAATGTCTATTTGCGTAACTTTATTAGCGGTTTTGATTTTTTGACGATTTTTTCGAAATTTCATTCGAAAATTTAGGGGGGTTCTGAACATTCGATTGCGTATAAAAACAAAAGACTTCCAGTGTTTACGGATTGTGATTTTTGTACCAAATTTGGTTCGAATCGGTCCATTCGTTCGTCAGTTATCGTCTCCACAGACTCACTGACACACACATACTTTCACACACACACAGAGACATCACTTCAAAAATGTTTGATTCGTGATCAGGGATGCTTGAAACGTGCTCTCCCGTCGAAAACTCGATTTCGAATTTTCGACCCCGTCACAATACTTTCCTTATACATTATGTATATAAGGAAAATAAAAATGTAAGGAATAGAAGATTTGTATTTTTAGCTAGTGATGAAGATATTTTTTAAGGAAGAATGTCTTACTACAGATCTTTCTAAAGTCAAGTCCACCACATTTTTGTTATGTTCACAAAGAAAAGAAGAAAGCTAAATTTATTTAGTTCGATACGTGAACGTCAGATATCTGTAGAATTATACGGGTAACCCGCTGTTGGCACAATCTAGAAGCAGATAGCATTTTTTCTTCTAAAACTTGCGTCCACCATTGGCCCATTTCTTCTAAACCAGTGACGTATCAGACAAGAATTGACAGAAATATCAAATGTTCTTCAGCTAAATTGGTACGTAAATATGCGATCAATTAGCATCTCTTCTGTCATACGTGTAAAAATCGCATGTATCAGCGGAGGACAACAGAACCCCCGATTTTTGGTCTATCCATTAAGCAACTGGAACAATTATCCTTTATCGTATATTGAAAGTGGATCTTACACATTATACAAACAAATCCATCCTATTTTACATATCCAAAGATTGGAATCATGGTAGATCCCATAAACAGTGAAATATCGTTATTCAAACAATCAGTAGAGGGAAACTTGCTTGTAGCGCAATTTTACAGGTACATGTGGTAACGAACATAGTCTGCCTTTCAATGATAGCTTTACAGAAGTCCACACCGCCTCATATTGTTAAAGCTTGAAATTCTTTGAATTTGATGCCAGCTTCTATTTACTTTGTAACATGTCGAAATAAGCGCTTCTAAATATCTTTATGGACTACAATATCTTCACTATGGCACAGCATAATTGAAAAATTTTCACATATATGCTATTTGGCATTTTTAGGAACACACATTACAAGACTTCTTCTCTTCAGTGGTCCAGAGCAAATAGCCTTATTCAAACTAAAATTTTGCTATACTGTGGAAATGTAAGTTACATAATCAAGAACTTCTATTTAAAATTCCTTTCATATTACTTTCCTTATATACATAATGTATAAGGAAAGTTTTGTGACGGGGTCGAAAATTCGAATTCGAGTTTTCGACGGGAGAGCACGTTTCAAGCATCCCTGATCACGAATCAAACATTTTTGAAGTGATGTCTGTGTGTGTGTGTGTGTGTGTGTGTGTGTCAGTGGGCCTGTGGAGACGATAACTGACGAACGAATGGACCGATTCGAACCAAATTTGGTACAAAAATCACAATCTGTAAACACTGGAAGCCTATTGTTTTTATACGCAATCGAATGTTCAGAACCCCCCTAAATTTTCGAATGAAATTTTGAAAAAATCGTCAAAAAATCAAAACCAATATTAAAGTTACGCAAATAGACATTTCTTATGTAATTTTTCATTAGAAAACGATTGACATAAATTTTATAACGCTAACATGAACCGTTCTCGAGATATTGCACATTTTTCAAAAAAATTATCAAAAAGTCATATAAAATAGAAAAAAAAAAATTTCCTATTGAGAAACATGTTCACTTTTCATATATAATATCATGCGATAAATTGGGTGACATCATTCTCGTGGATCTAGCTCGTTCCATTCATGAAAAAAGATACTTCGAGTAATACTTTTGCATTTGAACGCCAATTTATCTGCTATAAGAACAACTTATTTCTTCGTCCATAACGCTTGGCGAGATTTTGGCGACGAAATTGGCGGAATGTCGCCAACTTGGCGACTTTTTGAAATGTTGCCAAATTAACGAAAATCTCGCCAAATAGATAAAAATGACGCTAAATCAATGAAAATGATGACTAATTGTCGAAAATTCAATATCTTGCAAAGGATATTAGTATCTACTAGAAGAAAAACCTATTTATTTTACTCTAAAAGTAGTAAATTCATTTCATTATATAAGGAAAGTCATTATATAAGGAAAGTTCATTATATAAGGAAAGTTGCCCACATCAGATTTTTTTGAATATGTTACCAACAAAAATTATCTATTGGTATTTGCTCACAAATATATATGTTGACACATTTAGAAACACACATCACGGTAACAGCATCTTCCCAGCGGCACAGAACAAACACCTTATATAAACTACCGCCGCAAATCAAGGACTGTCGCAGCTTCATTACTCGGCCTGGGCTATAAGGAAAACATTGGCCCTCATAGATCAACCCCGCTGTCAACGTGGTCAAATATTCCTGGTCACGTTGCGCCCCAGCGTAACACGTCACAGGTGTCCCCTTGCACTAATTAGGGATCGCAAACAGTCACCTTCTTCACACCCCTTCTTGTCGTTATAACTTAAAAGGGGTACACATCATTCCGAGCGCCGCTTTCTTGAGTTATGGCGCGAATTTACATATTCAGACACATTTTATATGCACGGGTCGGGAATTTGTGTGTTTGGTTTTGCCGCGGAAATTGACGGTGGGTATATTTTAAAGGGGGGTGTTTAATGCTATGAAATATTTCGTCTGCGTGGATTTAGAATGTAGTTCAGAGGTTGCTGTTCAAGAGAGGGGGGATTTAATTCCTCAAGATTTCAGGCAAATTGAATGGTTGTTATTGCAGATCCTACTTAATTTATGGTTGCCAAGTAGGATTCTTAAGCTCGGATCAGGATTAAGACTCCTTGAAACTCGAAGCTCTGAAAACTTTGGTGCCAATTCCACTTTTATTTCAATATTGACAGAATTTCTACATGTTACTGAGGTTAAAATTTAGATTTCCTTATACCTAGATTATAATCACCTTTTTCAACCTCTCTATATATTGTAAAAATCTGATGTGGGCAACACATGACTTTCCTTATATAATGTAATGAATTTACTACTTTTATAGTAAAAAAAAAAGTTTTTCTTATAGTAAATACTAATATTCTTTCCAAGACATTGAATTTTCGACAATTAGTCGTCATTTTCATTGATTTAGAGTCATTTTTATCCATTTGGCGAGATTTTCGTTAATTTGGCAACATTTCAAAAAGTCGCCAAGTTGGCGACATTCCGCCAAATCCGTCGCCAAAATCTCGACAAGCGTTATGGACGAAGAAATAAGTTGTTCTTACAGCAGATAAATGACTATTGGCGTTCAAATACAAAAGTATTACTCAAAGTATCTTTTTTCATGAATGGAACGAGCTAGATCCACGAGAATGATGTCACCCAATTTATCCCATGGTATTACATATGAAGAGTGAACATGTTTCTCAATAGGAAATATTTTTTTTTTCATTTTATATGACTTTTAATAATTTTTTTGAAAAATGTTCAATATCTCGAGAACGGTTCAGGTTAGCGTTCTAAAATTTATGTCAATCGTTTTCTAATGAAACATTACTTAAGAAATGTCTATTTGCGTAACTTTATTAGTGGTTTTGATTTTTTGACGATTTTTTCAAAATTTTATTCGAAAATTTAGGGGGGTTCTGAACATTCGATTACGTATAAAAGCAATAGGCTTCCAGTGCTTACGGATTGTGATTTTTGTACCAAATTTGGTTCGAATCGGTCCATTCCTTCGTCAGTTATCGTCTCCACAGACTCACTGACACACACACACACACACACACACACACAGACATCACTTCAAAAATGTTTGATTCGTGATCAGGGATGCTTGAAACGTGCTCTCCCGTCGAAAACTCAATTTCGAATTTTCGACCCCGTCACAATACATTCCTTATACATTATGTATATAAGGAAAGTCAAAAGTAGCTAACGTCACCCCTGCTTGACAAATTTCTAGTTCCTCTGCTTTGCACAGCAAAAACTATACCATATAGAAATATAAAATTTAGTAGATTTGTAGAGAAAGGTTTGAGAAATACGCTGAAATAAGCCATTTTTAACACTTTACAACAAAGTTGAAAAGTGTTTATGACTTTGTTCATTCTGTCTGTCTGTCTGTCTGTCTGTCTGTCTGTCTGTCTGTCCGTTAGCACGATAACTGCCGTAAAAATGACTTAATCAAAATGAAATTTTAGTATGTTGTTCAGACGGTCTATAGGACCTATGGGAATATAAATGAATAATATCACACAATTAGTTTTGGATTGAACCCGGGTTGAAAAAATGGAATACATTGAGCCCTATGGGACCTAATTTTTCAAGCATTTTTTAAGCGGATTTAAAATTCACAAATTGCTTCGAAAATTTTAGGCAATACTCAAATTGTTCCATAAAATATATAAAAAAAAATTCAGCGAAATATATTCAGTAGTTTTTTAAATAAAAATTAAAATAATAATAACACCTCTTATATGAAGCGATCACGTGTCCATGTTATGAAACGATCACATGACCCACTTCAAAATGATATATGGCATCCATCTTGTGTCAAAATCGTGATTTTTAAAGTTCTTTTTAATTCATATTGAGTGTTGTATCCGTCTTAAAACTACTTTATTTTTGCCTAAATTCTGTGCATCTACATACTAAAACAGCGGAATGACAATATATTTCAGTTTAAATGCTCATCCAAATATGATTATTTCTACTATTAAGCCTATTTTTCACCTATGTAAAATGTAAACAGCAAAATATATAGAATGAGTTGTATTAGAATCGCTGTAATTCTTTAACACAAAATAATTTAGTCCATGGAGTCTGCTTAGCTGATATGAATGAAATATTCATTGATTTTAGAAAGAGAAGGACGATATTTTTCGCTGAAGTTTTACGCATAGAAATTACTTACTTGTAGCTCAATGGTCTTAATTTTTTAAATAAAATAAATTATTATAGTATTGTGATAAATGACATGAATGGGGGAATTATTTATGAATGAAATGTTGCTTTTATAGAGAGAGGCGGGCGTGTTATTTTTTTATGACGTCATTTGAATGAATTTCAGTTGTTTTCGATGAAGTTTTCAAATATAATAAGTTATCGTAGTATTATGATAATTCTAAAATTATTACCGAGGAATGTATCACATTTTAGAGATATTTAAACCAGGCAATTTATACTTTAATGCCGTCATTTGAATGAAGTTAATTTTTTTCGATGAAGATTTAAGGTTTCAAATATAATAAATTAATGTAGTATTGTGATAAGTTTTAAAATATTATCGAGGACTGTATTGCATTTTAGACATGTTTAAATAAAATTGCATTGAAGTTGGAAAGTGTTTCATAATCAATGCTTTAAGCATGATTGATCTTTCTTGTTCGAAATATATTGTAGTTTAAGAAATATTTAATGTCAAAATCAAAGACAAAATATTGGAGCTGCGAGTTCGCTTCCTGGATAGACTATCAGTAACAAGACCACGATTTTTAGCAGGCAGGTATCTACATAGTTGAATTTTTGTAGGACGGGGCCCTTTTTTTAATTTCGATGTAGTTTACGAAATATTTTACTTTTTATGCTCTTCTGAAGAGTAAAATGTTCTTTCGTATCGGCGCGTCCATGGATTTTCTCTGTTTTGTACCGCAAAATCTATAGCACAGAAAATATGAAATTTGGTACATTTATTGAGAAGTATTAGAGTAATACGATGAAATCAACCGTTTACCGTTACCAACCGTTACCGTAATAGCTCGCGAAGCGAGCTATTTCAAGCCAAGTCAAGCGAGATTCTTGAAGCGAGTTAAAAGCATTGTCAAGCGATCGTCTTGAAGCGAGTTAACGGGGTTGGCGAATGAAATAAAAAAAGAAACGAATTAGATTTTTCCAGCTTTGATCCTAACTGTGGAATAAAAATTCTGATGTGGGCAGCACATAACTTTCCCTGCAGACTTATATTTACGCTCTCTGTATTTCTTCAATAATTCATTATATTGAGTTTAATTGCACAAAATAATGTCCATAATTATTTAAAATGACACTGAATTTACACTTTTAATTCAATTTTCGTTCTCAGTTGGTAACTGGCTTTTTTTCAATGGTGACGTAACGAAAATGCGAAAAGACTAAAATATCTCGAGAACGGCTAGCCCTAGTGTAATGGGGTTGATCTTATTCTTTTCATCATTAAAAAGTACTTATAAAACAAGCATTTAATTGATATATTTGAGTATACTTAGTTTTTATATTAGATTTTGACGATTTTTGCGGGCCATTTCGCAAGAAAAAGGCAGTGTATCTTTTTCCGAATCGTACCAAAATCTAATCAGCACCAATCTAATCCACAAGTGACTTATCTACCAAATTTTGTAAAATTTGGTAAATCTATTATTTTATCCTGAATCGTATCAAAAACAAATCAGCGCCAGGGCCACACACAAGTAACTTACCTACCAAATTTTATGAAATTCTGTCCATTAGTTTTTGAGTTAGAGTGGATACATACATTGCACAGACAGATAGACAGAGAGCCACATAGCCGTCAGGCTAAAAATAGTGTTTTCGTGTTCTAGAGATTCCGAAACATGTAGATCCGTCCAATACTCGAGTTGCGATTTTTGGAATGATTCCCTATACATTACCATGTATTGCAGGGAAAGTAAAAATTTGTTTGTCCTACTGAATTAGTTATGTATTATTACTGTTAATTAAGTAGTTATGTCTATCGAAAATTTATAAAATTAAAATTATCATATATATTTATATCTGAACACCTTTATATTTTTATGCAAATTCAAAATTCTAGAGAGTAATTACTCTTTCCTCCAAAAAAATTAGTATTGAAGAATCTTGGAAAATGCTGTGTTGGTAAAAAAAAAAAGTAAAAAAGGTCATATCAGACAATAGGGTGGGTATCAGCAGGTTGAAAGAGGAATTCACTACAAGCATATATTTTGAAACTACATGCTAACATGCATTGACATTACATAATTTATTTAGATAATTTAAAAAATACGTGCATTTTAATACTTTTTATTATTTTTAGAATATTTAAATATAAAGACTTCAAAATTTTCTTTCTAAGTTACATTTTTGTGCATTGCTTTCCTTCCTTTTTAGTGTCATTACTTTGATGATCTCATCAGCACGTTCTTAGATTGGAAATAAATTGGCAGCATGCAAAAAATTAGCTGGAATATGGGCCAACTCGACTTTCTCATACCAGAATCCATTTTCAGTAGCTTCATTTTTTCAAATTTTACAAGAAAAATTTTGAAAAATCGGTATCATAGATCCAAATGATTGCAATTATAGTGTGTTATTCTTCACTTTAAAGGGCTTGAAAAAAATTTTCGATTGATACTATAATACATGACAATGCACCCACTGGGTGAGGGTAACTTAGCCCTCGAGGAAGGACTAATGACGTCACGAATTAAAAAATCTGACGTGAGCAGCACATGACTTTCCCTGCAGACTCAAATTCATTTCTTCATTATTTCTTTAATAATTCGTTAGATTGAGTTTAATTGCACAAAATAACACTAAATTTGCATTTTTAATTCCATTTCTGTTTTTATTTGGTGACTGGAAATTTTTCCGAAAGCGACCTAACAACAATGCAAGAAATATCAAATATCTTGAGAACAGTTAGTCCTAAAGTATAATTGAGTGTGTTATATTCTTTTTCTCGTCAAAAATTGCGTATGAAACAAGAATTTAATTGATACTTTTCAGCATATGTTTTTCTTTTATTTTTTCGGCTACTTTTGCGGGCCATTTCGTAAAAAAAGCAGGTTGCTCTTTTCCGAATTGTACCAAAATCTAATCAGCACCAGAGTATCCCACAAGTAACTTATCTACCAAATTTAGTGAAATTTGGTCAATTAGTATTTTAGCTAAATTGGATATATGAAATTTTTGCGGGACATTTCGTAAAAAAAGGCGGGTTCTTCTTTTCCGAATCATACCAAAATCTAGTCAACGCTAGAGTATCCCACAAGTAACTTATCTACCAAATTTTGTGAAATTTGGTCTATTAGTATTTTAGCTAGAGTGGATAAATGACATTTTTACGGGCCATTTCGCAAAAAAAAAAGGCGGGTTCTGTTTTTACGAATCGTACCAAAAACTAATCAGCACCAGTCTATTAGTTATTAAGTTAGAGTGGATACATACATTGCACAGACAGACAGACACACAGACACACAGACAGACAAACAGACACAGACGTCACGCTAAAAATGGTTTTTTCATATTCTAGAGGTCTCAAAACGTGTAGATCCGTCGAAAACTCGAGTTGCGATTTTCGGCATGATTCCAATACTTTCCCTATACATTACCATGTATTGCAGGGAAAGTAAAAATCTGATGTGGGCAGCACATGACTTTCCCTGCAGACTTATATCCATGTTCTCTTTATTTTAATTAAATTTATTTCACTTTTAATTCAATTTTCGTTCTCATTCGGTAACCGGACTTATTTTCAAAGGTGGCGTAGAGAAAATACGAAAAACTAAAATATCTCGAGAACGGCTAGTCCTAATGTAATGGGGTTGGTCTTATTCTTTTCTTCGCTAAAAATTACGTAATAAACAAGTATATAATGGATATATTTGAGCATACGTAGTTCTTTAATTTAGATTTGGACGATTTTTGCGGGCTATTCTGCAAAAAAAGGCAGGTTATTTTTTTCTGAATCGTACCAAAATCTAATCAGCACCAGAGTGACCTATACGTGACTTATCTACCGAATTTTGTGAAATTCGGTCCATTAGTTCTTCAGCTACAGTGGATACAAGCTTTTGCGGACCATTTCACAAAAAAGGCGGGTTCTTTTATTCCGAATCGTACCCAAAACTAATCAGCACCAGCCCCTCCCACAAGTGACTTACCTACAAAATTTTGTGAAATTCGGTCCATTAGTTTTTAGTTAGAGTGGATACAAAATCTGCCCAGACAGACACACAGACACAGAGACAGACAGACACACACACAGACGTCACGCTAAAAATGGTTTTTTCGTATTCTAGAGGTCTTGAAACGTGTAGATCCGTCGAAAACTCGAGTTGCGATTTTCGACATGATTCCAATACTTTCCCTATACATTACCATGTATTGCAGGGAAAGTAAAAATTGTATCACGGCGATTTTTTACAGCAATAATTGAAACTATATAGTCTGGTTGAGCCATATCATTGAGCCATAAATAAACTATTTTATGCTTGCTTGTGTCAAACTTTGTCCTATGCTGCCATATTAAAAATATATAAATTTTCGCTGGAATTTAAAAAGATTCTATCTAGTTTGAGATTTTTTTATAACAATGCCGGATATAAAGTTTCGTGAAAATCCATTAACATTTGTGGCCGCTATCGTGTGCACCGGAAATCGACCACATATATGAGACACATACACCGACAGACGGACATCCCACCAAAAATAGTCAAAAGGTATTCAGGAGATCTCAGAACATATATTGGCATCAAAATCTCGAAATTAAAAAATTTTCGTGAAAACAATATTTTCTGCGTATGAGAAAATAAAGCTAGAAGGTCCACTTACTTCTTATTACCTTTAACTAATATTAACTTTTGTATTCCATCTAAATATTTTACCTTGTTCCTAACTAATCATGGTATTTCCCCCTCATTTTTTGTTCACAAACTAAACAAATCCCCAAATTGTATTTGTAACATAGGTGAAGGAATAAGTCAATACACTTTCTTCTTGATTGTCCGCTAACAAAATATCCCCACTTAAAGAAACCATCCATAACAGATTTTCAACTTGGATAAATAAACCATTAAATAAAAAATATATTCAAAATAAAATAAACTATCTTACGGCCTTACTACAAGAAAACGAATTAGATTTTCCCAGCCATGATCCTAATACTATTTGATGCATTCTAGATTCATTATGTAGTAGTATTACACTTATTCTTTATAAATTTCATATTTATTCATCACCACAGCAAAAGGATGTTAATGCTTAAAATAGATGTTTATTTAAAAGATATAATGTTTAAAATAGTTTATTAAAATAGTATCTTGTGCTGCGTAGAGGAAAATTAATCAATCTACCGACAGTAGGTATAGGGACAGCTGAGCTCAAGGGACGTTGTACCTTGAGATATTTTTTTACAATTTTCAATTAGTTTAAAAATGCTAAACATTTAAAATCGATATTCGGTTGAAATTTCACCATTTAAAAATCAAATTTATTGAGCAGACGATTTTTCGAGACATGAACTTAAATTGCAGACAGGTGTCTACTGTTGGGGGAGTTCGCAAGCGGGTGATGGTTTTAATATCTAAAAGTCTAACTTCTTGAATTTCAGAGATATCGTTTTCATTTTTAAAGGTTCCATTGTTTTATAATTATAAGTATCGCGCTTAAAAATGTCGAATATTGCACCAAAATTCAAATTTAATTATTAAATTATATTTCTCTCGATATAAAAACTTATTGTGATTTCAAGAATATTTATTCATTATTGAGAACGTAGTGTTTAATTTAAGCACGTTTATCATCCGCAATTTACATGCGCCCCTCGTGCTCATTTAGGACATATTAACAGAGTTTTTGAATGGCGTATTACGATCGCGTTGTACAATTGGCATGATACTTCATAAAAAAAATCTGATGTGGGCAACACATGACTTTCCTTATATAATGCAATGAATTTACTACTTTTACAGTAAAAAAAAAAGTTTTTCTTATATTAGATACTTATATTCTTTCAAAGATATTGAATTTTCATCAATTAGTCGTCATTTTTATCCATTTGGCGAGATATTCGTTAATTTGGCAGATTGGGTTGATTTGATTTGGTTTTGTTTTTCAGAATGTTGCTAAGTTGGCGACATTCCGCCAAATTCGTCGCCGAAATCTCGCCAAGCTTTATGGACGGAAAGTTATTCTTATAGCAGATAAATGACTATTGGCGTTCAAATAGAAAAGTATTACTCAAAGTATCTTTTCTCATGAATGGAACGAGCTAGATCCACGAGAATGATGTCACCCAATTTATCGCATGTTATTTCATATGAAAAGTGAACATGTTTCTCAAAAGTTAATATTTTTTTTTAATTTGTGGGATTTTTTGATAAATTTATTTGAAAAATGCGCAATATTTCGAGAAAGTTTCATGCTGGCATTCTAAAGTATATGTCAATCGTTTTCTAAGGAAAAGTTACATAAAAAAAAATCTATTTGCTTAACTTTATTAAAGGTTTCGATTTTTGATGATTTTTTCAAAATTTCACTCGAAAATTTAAGGGGGGGGGGGTCTGAACATTCGGTTACGTTTAAAAACAATAGGCTTCCAGTATTCACGAATTGTGATTTTTGTGCCAAATTTCATTCTAATCATTTCATTCGTTCGTGAGATATCGTCTCCACAGGCTCACTGACACACACACACACACATACTTTCACACACACGTAAAAATGTCGCTAAATCAATGAAAATAAAGACTAATTGTCGAAAATTCAATATCTTGGAAAGAATATAAATATCTACTATAAGATAAACCTATTTTTTTATTGTAAAAGAACTAAATTCATTGCATTATATAAGGAAAGTCATGTGTTGCCCACATCAGATATTTTATTATTTGTGCAGACTTTATATGCAAACAACTCATTTTTACAAACTACATAGAGAACGCTCTACAATTTTGTAATTAAAAAATATGATGTGGGCAGCACATGCCTTTCCTTATATAATGCAATGAATTTACTACTTTTACAGTAAAAAAAAAGATTATTTTTATAGTATATCTATTCCAAAATATTGAATTTTCGTCGAGTCGTCATTTTCATTGATTTAGCGTCATTTTTATCCATTTGGCGAGTTTTTCGTTAATTTAGCAACATTTAAAAAGTCGCCAAGTTGGCGACATTCCACCAAATTCGTCGCCAAAATATCGCCAAGCGTTATGGACGAAGAAACAAGTTATTCCTACAGCAAATAAAAGACTATTGGCGTTCAAATACAAAATTATATCTCAAAATAGCTTTTCTCATGAATGGAACGTGCTAGATCCCAGAGAATGATGTCACCAAATGTATCGCATGGCATTACATATGAAAAGTGAGCATGTTTCTCAATAGGGAATCTATTTTTTTATTTTATATGATTTTTTGATATTTTTTTATATAAATGTGCAATATTTCGAGAACTGTTCAGCGTTCTAAAATTTATGTCAATCGTTTTCTAATGAAAAATTACATAAGAAATTTCTATTTGCGTAACTTTATTAGAGGTTTTGATTTTTTGACGATTTTTTCAAAATTTCACTCGAAAATTTTGGGGGGATTCTGAGCATTTGATCGTGTATAAAAACAATAGACTTCCAGTGTTTATGGATTGTAATTTTTGTACCAAATTGCGTTTGAATCGGTCCATTCGTTCATCAGTTATCATCTCCACAGGCTCACTGACACACACACACACACACACACACACATACTTTCACACACACTCACACACACACAAAGACATCAATTAAAAAATGTTTGGTTCGTGATCAGGGATGCTTCAAACGTGCTCTTCCGTCGAAAACTCGAATTCGAATTTTCGATCCCGTCACAATACTTTCCTTATACATTATTGTATATAAGGAAAGTAAAAATGCGCGAAGAATTTCGGCACACTATCGGAGGCAATTTCTTCTTATATATTTATTCCCTTTTTCACCGCCAAACAAGAATCGTCGGTGGTCTTCTTCCCAGAAAACTAACGAAGTCAGAATAATCCTGTCAACTATTGCTTCGTTTACACCACAACCGGTCGTAATTCCTAACACATTTCGAGTTTTTTCCTTCCCTCGTGGGCAATAAATTTGGTGTCTCCCACCCTCCAACCACGATGTGAACATGCCCGGATATTAATCAGGCCGCTATTGGATTAACTCGAGTTTATATGAGGCCCAGAGCAAATTATTCGCCTCTAGGAGACATATTTTCAAGGCCTCGTGTGTCTTAGAGGGGCAGCAAATTAACAAGGAGAAGGTAAAGGACATGAAATATGGAGCCAAGCCTAGTTAAGGTTTCCTATTCTTGCTAAATAGCGAAATATTTTTTGTGTGGCGAATTTCCTAACATAACCTGATGTTTCGAAGCAAGCTAGTCCCCGACGTATGCCAGGACCATGGGCTGAACTGTTATACCACGAAACTTCTTAATGAGGGACTGCTCAGAGCAGTACTCTGAGGGTTAAAATACTATCGATGAAAGATAAAAAACGTTTTAGTATAATTATTATTACACTGATTTTTTTTCTTTGTCATATTATTGTAATTGCCGTAGAGAAACTTTTCGATACCGAGATTTAAACCTAGCCTTTTAATACCTCCTGAACCTGTTGAGACTTTTAAACTGCTCTCTCTCTCCCTCTCTCCTCCTCTCTCTTCCCTCTCTCCTCCTCTTTCTTCCCTCTCTCCTCGTCTCTCTTCCCTCTCTCCCCCCCTCTCTCTCTCACACACACGCACACATTTATATACACAAATAGACATATACACACTTTTTTGTCATCATTTTCAAACCACACATTCTTTATCTCTTTATTTCGAACATCATGGTGCGCACAGCCGAATCTTATAGAGGGAGACTACCATTGAATGACGAAATTTAAAGCACTAGATATTTCGCTTTTAATATCAACCTATGAACCATATACAGCAGTGTTTCTCAACCTTTATGAGACCGAGATCCGTAAAATATTTTTTACATTAGACAAGGGCTCGGTTCCAACAAATTGACTAGTAAATACCTCTCTATTTTTAACACTTTACAACAAAGTTGGGAAGTTTTTATGACTTTGTTCATTCTGTCTGTCTGTCTGTCTGTCCGTTAGCGCGATAACTGCCGTGAAAATGACTTAATCAAAATGAAATTTTAGTATGTTGTTGAGACGGTCTGTAGGACCTATGGGAATATAAATGAAAAATATCACCCAATTAGTTTTAGATTGAACCCGGGTTGAAAAAATGAAATACATTGAGCCCAATCGGACCTAATTTTTCAAACATTTTTTAAGCGGATTTAAAATTCACAAATTTCTTCGAAAATTTTAGGTAATATTTAAATTGTTCTAAAAAATATATATAAAAAAATCAGGGACGTATAATCAGTAGTTTTTTAAATAAACATTAAAATAATAATAACACCCCTCATATGAAGCTATCACGTGACCATGATATGAAAAATCACGTGACCCACTTCAAAATAAAATAATGGCATCCATCTTGTCTCAAAATCGTGATTTTTAAAGTTCTTTTTAATTCATATTGAGTGTTGTTTCCGTCCTAAAACCACTTTATTTTTGCTTAAATTCTGTGCATCTACATACTGAAACAACGCAATTACAATATATTTGAGTTTAAATGCTCATCCAAATTTGATTATTTCTACAACGAAGCCAATTTTTCACTTATGTAAAATGTAAACCGCAAAATATGTAGAATAAGTTGTATTAGAATTGCTGTATTTCTTTAAAACAAAACCATTTAGTTCATGAAGTCTGCATAGCTGATATGAATGAAATATTCATTGATTTTACAAAGAGAAGGACGATTTTTTTCGATGAAGTTTTACGCATAGAGTTTAAGTACTTGTAGCTTCATGATCTTATTTTTTAAATAAAATAAATTATTATAGATTGTGAATGACATGAATGGGAAATTATTTATGAATGAAATACTGCTTTTATGGAGAGAGCCAGGCGTGTTATTTTTTCTATGACGTCATTTGAATGAATTTTAGTTTGTTTTCGATGAAGTTTTCAAATATAATAAATTATCGTAGTATTATGATAATTCTAAAATTATTACCGAAGAATGTATCACATTTTAGAGATGTTTTAACCAGACAATTTATATTTCAATGCCGTCATTTGAATGAAGATAATTTTTTCGATGAAGATTTAAGTTTTCATATATAATAAATTAATGTAGTATTGTGATAAGTTTTCAAATATTACCGAGAAATGTATTGCATTTTAGACAAGTTTAAGTAAAATTGCATTGAAGTTGGAAAGTGTTTCATAATCAATGCTTTAAGCATGATTGATCTTTCTTGTTTTTAAGTTCATACATTAAACTAACATAGGTATTAATAATTAATCATGGCATAATCATAAAGCGCATTAGTAACGGTTGTGTATACGGTGTGGCATGTAGATAAATATAAATTTACATTTAAATAAGTTATAAGTCACTGGTTTGATGACATCGTGTAACATATTGTAATTTCATCAAGCCAACAACATTCAATTAATCAGTGCTGATTTTCATTGACGGTGCTGATTTTCATTGACGGTGCTGATTTTCATTGACGGTACCCTTTCTGATCACCCATCTGATAATATTATTCGGTATAAAATTGATTATTGTATTATTAAATTGATTTTACTTATGTTGGTTTGAGAAAAAAAACCGGTATTGAGCAAAATATGTATCCATTGTAGTTCACCATAAAAGTCGGCTGAGAAGACTCTTAATACACTCATTGAAAATAAAAATTTACGCACCAAGAAAGAGTTGTCAGAATCGAACGAAATTTTATATATGTGAATGCAACGTTGAAATAAGTAAGTGATACAAAAATCAAGGCAAAAGGATCATTTATTACAGAAAAAACTACAAATGAATGAAGGTTCTAGTATCCTGTTGGGTTACCTCTAGCGTGAATACACGATGCGACATGGGAGGGCTTCACCCGGCCGTCCAAACGGTTACCTTACACCTTTCTGGTAGGTCGGACGGTCTGGGTCTCAACAACAACACCGGGAGGGCTTTAGGCATACAGGTCCCGTATGGTGTCATATGTCATCTCATTCCACAGTTGTTGTAAGCGCGCTTCTAGTTCGAACAAACTCGTAGGCTGTCCAACTTGCCGTCGATATGCTGGATCGGTGACAAATTTGGGGATCGGGCAGGCCAGGGAAGGGTGGTAATATGGCGAAAGCATTCCCGTGACACCCTTGCTGTGTGTGGCCGAGCATTGTCCTGCTGAAAAATGCCTCCTGGGAGCCCTGCCATGAGTGGCACCACATGTGGCTGAAGGATGTCACGAACGTACCGCTGATCTGCCATAGTACCGTGGATCAATATTAGAGGTGACCGGCTGTTGTATTCGACGGCACCTATACCATCACGTCAGCTGTGGGAGCGGTGTGCCGCTGTAAAGCGAAGGCAGGATTGAGGCGTTTACCACGCGGCCTCCACACACGTATACGGTTGTGATGACTGACAAAATTGAATCTCCATTCGTCGCTGAAGACGACTTGGTTCCATTCGGTTGCGGTCCAATCCCGTCGAGCGCGACACCACTCCACACGTAGGCAACGGTGGGTGGGGTCATTAGCAGCATACGTAAGGAGTGTCATGATACCAAATGTCTTTCAGCCAGGTGCCTCGCGGTGATACGGATAGACATAGGGACCTGTAATGAAGGTGATGCCTGTGTCCGAATGGCGGACAATGATGCAGTTGGTGCTGTGCGTACGTGTCGGGTGATGTGACGATCTTCTCGGTTATTGGTCTGCCGATGGCGTCCTGAACCTGGCCACCTTGTATGCGACCTCTCTCTCGCCCACTTGTCCCAAGGTCTCCTCACAGTAAAGTCAGAACGGCCTAGGTGGCAGGCTACTGGCCCTGCTCACCACCCGGCTTCCATCATCCCGATGATTCTTCCCTTCTCGAACTCTGACAGCTGATCATATTGTCTTCGATGGCGGCGTAACAGCATCCCTGATGAAAAAGCGTCCCTCTGCAACAGATTAAGTACAGGTAAAAAGCCTCTGCGTACTTTTTTTCTGCGTCAGGGAGAACGAAGTTCAACGCCCTCTGGTGGCATTACGCAATGCGCAATCACGCTGCATTTCTAACCATTTGCATATCTGCCTGACACGTTTTGTTACGATCATGCCACGTTTTACCTTCATGCCACATTTTGTTACGATCCCGGACCGCGGCCTGGCGGTTGAGAAACGCTGCTATAGAGAACCTGTAGAATTTTTTTTACCAATTTGTCACACTTCTTCCAATCCCATTTTTCTCTACCAATTTCACCACACCCTTATATCTTAAATGCTCACCCTATCGATATCCAGCCAGCACTCTACCGATTGAGATTCGGGAGAGAATTTCACAGTTCTATTGTAATATGTACACAGATAAGCGACAACGGAAAAATCTGATGTGGGCAGCACATGACTTTTCCTCCAGACTAAAATCCATTTCATTTTTGTTTCATTAATAATTCATTAAATTGAGTTTAACTAAATGACACGCATAATTAATTGAAATTACAGTAAATTTACACATTTAATTTCGTTTTCATTTGTTAACTGGACATCATCTCAAAACTGCCGTAGCAAGAATGCGAAAAAATTAAAATATCTTGAGAAACCCAGAGTAATAGGGTTGGTATTATTCTTTTGATCGTCAAAAATTACGTATAAAACAAGTATTTAATTGGTGCATTTGAGCATACGTAGTCTTTTATTTTATATTTTGACGATTTTTGCTGGCCATTTCGCAAAAAAAGGTTTTTTCCGAATCGTACTAAAATCTAATCAGCATCAGGTTAACCCACAAGTGACTGATCCACCAAACTTTGTAAAATTAGATCTATTAGTTATTCAACTAGAGTGAATACAGGCGATCTTTGCTGGCTATTACGCAAAAAACGGCTGGTTCTTTTATCTCGAATCGTACCAAAATCTAATCAGCACCAGAGTAACGTACAAGAGACTTATCTACCAAATGTTGTTTGTGGCATTTGATCAATTAGTTTTTCAGTTAGCGTGGATACAGATAATTTTTGGGGGCCATTTCGCAAAAAAATGCAGATTCTTTTATCTCGAATCGTTCTAAAATATAATCAGCACCAGGGTCACCCACAAAGTGCCTTACCTACCAAATTTTATGATATTTTTTCAATTAATTTTTGAGTTAGAGTGGATACATACATTGCACAGACCACAGACAGTCACACCGACAGACAGACAGACAGAATTACACAAACACACACGCACGCATACACACAGAGACGTCATGCTAAAAACAGTTTTTTCTTGTTCTAGAGGTCCCGAAACGTGTAGATTCGTCGTAAACCCGATTTGCGATTTTCGGCATGATTCCAATATTTTCCCTATACATTACCAAGGATTGCAGGGAAAGTAAAAGTTAGTCTGTCCTATTGAATTAGTTATGCATTACTGTTAATTAAGTAGCTATGTCTATCGAAAATTTATAAAATTAAAATTATCGTATATATTTATATCTGAACACCTTTATATTTTTTCTGAACACCTTTATATCTGAATAACTTTATATTAGTCCTAAATCATGGCACCATCAGGAGAGAACGAAGCTTTATTTATATTTATATTTTTTCTTCACTTGGTTTGGAAAAATTCCCCTTCCTCATGAATTATTTTTGCATTCAGGGTCTAAATATGTGTAAATAAGACATAAACGCAAATAAATCGTCACGCGATCTTAGATTTTCTATTGATGTAGAACACTTGCGCAGTCATTCTTTTAGTTAATGGCAACAGCAAAATTGAATACAGAGGAGATTTTCCCGGTTTTACTAGAAAATTATATGCTGTGTTTAGGAAGCTGTAATTTTGGTTTCGACAACGCTTAGACAGAGGTAAAATACAGTATTTAATGCATTACTGGACTACAGGTATCAATCAATAAATGCCAGATAAATGTATGGTGAGTTTGAGATTGATCTAGAAACGCATTTTGAGTAGGGGAAACTCGGGTAATTCAGCAAGTTAGCTGTAATGGAATGGCGCATCCAAGGATTTATTTCTAAGGAAAATGTCGTATTGCACAAACGGATACTATTAGCTACGTATACGAGGGTGTTAATTTAGATGCACAATTTTGTGACTTTCTAAGTTCAAAATATGGTTTTAACATAATCTTATAAAATGTCTTACATTTTGCATCTCGGTGGGGGAGGAAGAATACGGATTTTTTTTTAATGACTTGGTCGTGGAATCCAAGTTCTAATTCAGAATTATGCAATCGGCGGTCATTGAGCAAGGATAATGCTTACATTAGATAACATATTTAAAATTAATTAAATTACTGAAATTTATTAAAAAAAATAGCAAATATGGATCCTTAATGAAATACACGCCTTTAATAAAATGCGATGCATAAATATTTCAGAAATAATTTTCATCGACAGCAAAAATAGTTTGCTCAATTTTACTTTCATTTATGTAGAAGTTGAGCAGGAGTGGTATAAAGCGTGAAAGTTTTAATTATGTGTTTATATGTCACTGCTATTTTTCGTTTTGGAGATGAATCATTAATTCATACACACAAAACGTACTTCGGCCACACAAACAGCTGCCATAAGCCTTCGGGTTGGTCGTGTGGTCTGGGCTTTCTACACAAAACGTACTGGGGGCGCCATAGCCCAGTGATTAGCGCGCGGGAGTTGCACTCGGCAGGCCCGCGATCGATTTCCTCGCAGCCATAACTGCCGCCGTGTTCACGCGGAGTACGATCACGTTAAACATGTGGGTCCGTAAGTTCTTCCGAGAAGTTAATGGTAGGCGAAGGAGGGTACGGTCCTTGTGGATGCCTCCCCCACTGGGTTCCGGTCTAAATTGGGTAGCTCTTCCCGGCCGTCCAAACAGTTACCGTACACCTTTCTAGTAGGTCGGATGGTCTGGATCTCAACAACAACAATAACGCAAAACGTACTGTGGACTTTTCACCAAATAAAAAGGCTTAACTTACAAGAATAGTCTTCAATCCGAACTCTCTTCAACTTTAATAAAATATTTACCGACATTATAGAATACATAAAATTAATCATTATGAAAATATATATCCTCAAAATCTCAATAATAGCACTGAAAATAATTAAAGTTTTCTCTACTGCATAAATTCCAGTTTCGTACTGTATAACCTGCATATACTGCACTTGTACTCGTCAAAAGACGAATTTGCATAATTGCGATGTAGTATGATAGTTATTACAACAACCTATAAGAACCTCTTATTCAAAGGTAAAATGATTCTATAACTTTATTCTCAATTTATTTTCACTTATTTAACTGTATTACAAAGCAGAGTTATCACATCTAATAACATTCTAATTTAAAGTTTTACTGCGGGTATATATGTTTGAAAGTCAGTTTGTTATAAATGCGTATGCTTCGACTATATAGTATTGTGCGTATGCTTCGGCACTTGACGCGAGGATGCTTCGGCAACCTGACGAGACGACCAAGGGCACAATTATTGGAATGTGTCAATCTGGCAAAAACATGAGGGAGATTACAGGGATTTTACAAATCTCACATAAAACAGTGTCTAGATGGATTAATAGGTGAGTGTTGTGATATAACCATTCAAAAGACTTAATTAAAGAATAATAAAATCAATTGAACGATCACATCTCAACACCTGATTGGGTCGGACACTCACATACAATTAAAAGGGAAATTAATTATTAATATTTAATGTAATGGGACCGTATAGTGGGGAATAAATTTTAGAATATAATATCAATGCGTTGTGTTATTTAAAATATTAAACCATACTTGTATGTGAGCGCCTTAAAATTACTTACCTGTTTCAGGACCTAAAATCAAATATAAATATAACTCAATATTAAGATTGTTGTACTTCACATTGGTTGCTAGCAGTTATTTGTTGTAAAAAAAAAAATATAGTTCTTCAAACTAAAAAATCCATGATGCTCATAAAATACACTCAGGTACAAGATAAATGTTCTTTATTTATTTATTTTTTTTAAATATTTCTATATGTGCAAGTATAGATGTAAATGATGCAATCATTTCACAAAATAAGACTCTCAAGGTGTAATTTTTTTATATCACCACTTGTGATATATATATATATGAAAGTATGGAATAACAATGCATTCCTTTTCATCAAGATAAGAATCTCAAAGTGTAAACTTTATATCATCACTTGTGCACTACTGCAGAAAGAAATATATATATATATATATAGTTGTAATATTTGTACTCATGAAGGACATATAGACCTGTATTTCAATCATCAGCAAATTCTTAGCTCATCAGAGCTCTGACAAAACATAATCTTCAAAAGGTGCCTTTACTTGGAATACATATCTATATATACATATCCAGCCACTCAATTGTGCATTCACTCGTGCATTAATGAATTTCTTTATACACATATTTCTGAAGAGATAATTGTGCAACACAGTTGGCTGATTCAAGTGCAATTCTTTCTGAATTATATCACAAAATCACTAGACACAGATCCAAAATATAATCACATATTTTGACAGATTGAGATGTTTTGATTCACTATAAAAAGTATTAATATTTTTTGTATACCTGGAGTTTAGATTATTAAAGATGATAAAATAAATGGTTGGGGCACGAGGCATCCCCCCTAAAGGGGACCCCACCAATATCACGACCTTCACTTCACCAGAATTTTCAAGAGAAGAGAGCGAGTCAGCACTTATTGCACAGAGAAAGAAGTTCCCGCCTAACCTGGCACGCTGTGATTGGCTGAAGCCACACACACCGTTGCCATGCCGGATAAAACAAACTCCTGCTCAACCAGGGAGGTCAAGTGAGACAGAAGAAAACAAGTTTCCGTGTCTCGCCTGAAACGAGATCTACCAATTGAAAAGGTGTGCGCGTATCGAGTCATTTTTAAAAGGGGCGTACACTGTACGAATAAAAACCTGAACTGATAGCAGCACGTATAATTTAATTTAATAAAAGAATCAATTGGTCTATTAATGAGTATATAAAATAAAAGCAATTTTGAATAGAATAATTTGGAATAATAAATTAAGTAAAATAAAAATATTTAATGATTTATAAAAAAAATGTTAATTTGGAATAATAAAATAAAGTGTTGTGACGTGTCACAACAGTGAGAAATGTTAGTGGCTGTTGATTGATGATGTTTTTAACATGCTAGGCTAGACTTATATGACAATTTCAATTCAAATTGGAAAATGAATGTTTCTATGTGAATTTATATTGTTTGTAGGTAGTATATAGTTTGTACGAAGTGACAGTGGTCGTCTTTCCGATTTTAACTGGCGATGAGTCTCGAAAGGTTGTTGCGGTAGCTGTAACGGACCTATTTATGAATTCGGTTCAAATTAGGAATGAGCTGCAATTGGACGTAAGATAACTTTTAATGTCGATATATTGGCTATATTTACGGTTGCTCCTTAAGCTATATTGTAACTTTCATTTTATTAGGTTACACCATGCACTATACGTAACACTCTCTATGAAGGAGGTCTCCAAAGCTGGGTGGCAGCCCGAAAACCAACACTAACTGGTGACCAATGACGCCACAGACGGTGTTTTGCAACAGTCCATCTCAACTGGACCATTTCTGATTGGGGTTCAGTTCTGTTTACAGATGAAAGCTGCGCCCAATCATTCAAACATGCTGCTGTTACAGTGTACCGACCGAAGGATTATAGATTTGACCAACGGTATACACACAATATTAATCGCAGCGGAAGAATATATGGTTCGGTGAGGGGTTGTATGTCTGCTCAAGGCATTGGTACTCTGAACCGGATTCAATGACGATTGAACGGACCATCTTACTGCGACATACTAGAGCACGTTATGATTCATGATGTCCTGGACAACCATATCTAAGATGGCAGTTTTCTCTTTCAGCAGGTAATATTATGGATTTTATTGTTTAATACATCATGCCATTTGCCTTGACGAAGAGTGGATATTTCCTCCCGGTCTTCATCATCAATTATAATTCTCCACTCTTTTACAAAAATTTATACCGAACTTAAAAAGAATCAACGAAGGCTAAGAAAATAGCGGAAGTGCATCATTTATGTATGCAACGCTACAATAGGTCGATCTGCAAGGGAGGTAATATTTGGCGTGCAGGGCTTACAAAGAGGAAATGGGCCGCATTTGCTTAGTATTCTGGAAAATCCAAGGACAATTTAATATACTCACCAGGGGACATGTAATTTAAGGTAGATTTCAAACCACTACAAACATATGTGTACTAAAGTAAGTATACAGCATAACATTCCCCGGAAATCGAGCCTGCCACTTTTGGGTTCGAAATTCCTAATAATATTAAACATTATCGTGATAAACTATTATTTTCCCACCTTTAAATTGTGTTTTTTTTTTATTTGCACAACAACAGCCAGATCCACACGAGCACTGTGGCTAAAACGTGGTGTCAAGAACACGAAATCAGGGAATTGGACTGACCTAGCAATGCCGCAGATCTGAATCCCATTGAAAATGTTTAGGAGCTGTTTGAAACACCATATGTGTATGGATGGGATTAGAACCATTGATCAACTTTGGAGATCTGCTACTAGATCATGGGATGCAATAAAACAAGACCCGGATATTGTTTACAGCCTCATGCAATCCATGCCCCGCAGACTACAAGCGGTGATTGATAATGACGGAGGTTGCATACACCGAATTGATACTTTTAAATTCGTCACCAAGTTCCAACGGAGTTGTTTTGTCGAATGATCTGCAGATATTTGTTAGTTTCATAAATTGTTTTTGAAACAGCATTATAAAATAATATTTGAAAATAAACATTTCATTCTTCTTCATTTTTTCTTTCTTTTATTGACTCTGGCAGAATGCCCTATTAGTTTTTAGCAACGTACCCAGTACGGCTTTTTACCCCTAATAATCGTGCCCTATTTGAGGCTCACATAATCCTACTCATTACAGGCCCATTTCCTTAGTAACACACACACACACACACAAGACAACACCACACCCAGCCATGAAAATGCTCATCCTCTCATGCAGGAATCGAACCTGCGACCCTTTGGCTGTGAGGTAAGCCATAATGCTGAATGTCAAGAGGATAGTTCAATAATTTACAACAGTGCTATGGTCAATTAACGAAACATCGCCCTTCAAATTGCGGTTTTCAATATGGAGCTGATCCCCGAAAATTGCACATTCCGGAATATAGAATATCTTCGGATATAAAGATAGAAACGTCGTGAAAATTTGAATGTGGACTATTTGGGGGGTCTAGAATTTGTGGGTGACGTCAAAATTTGGTGTTGCCATTGAAAATTTCAAAGTTTGTGAGCTTTTAGATATGAAGACGGCCCCTTATGTAAATTTTACGTACATTAATTTGTAGAGGATGTTATTCCTAATCGAATGGTATCGTTCAATTTTCTCTACGATGAACGATGCTCGATTAACAGAGGGTGGGGCGTTTTAATTTCTGCAGATGTACATTTACAGAAAATTCCAGTTTAATCCCATATTACCGATAAGTGTGTTTCTCCTCGAAAAATTTGGTGTACAGCATCTAATACAATGTGAATTTTCATAAACTTTGATTTTTTAAATTAATTTCATCTATATTTGTCTATGACGTAATGTCTGTTATCATGTAGGTCAAGTTTAGGATTCTAATTTTGGGGGAAATTTACTCTATAGGTACCCAGTCTCTGAGGGTCTGTTGCATCCTCGTGCAGTTTCAGCTCAATCTTTAAAAATATTATGACGATTGTAGGGTAGAACTGGATTTGTCGGTCTATAAAATTCGATTCGTAAAATTGTGACACATACAAAATTTTCTTACGAGCGAAATCAGTCTACGCTGTTATCTTCGAGTACAATGGGAACACGATCCTAACCTTGGAAACGCCCTCTATAGATGGGTTCTGTGAGTTTGTATATCTTGATTATGATGTTCCTGCCCATGATGAGACTCTATGTGGTATTTTCTATATCAGAGATTCGTTTGAACTTGTTCAAATAGCGAAGGAAATGATTCTGGAGGTTAGAAAATACAAATGTCTTTATAAAGAAATTCTGGGTCTAATAGCCCATGTTTAATAATCTGAGAAGTGTCATTAAGAAATGAATTGATCTCTCTAATATTAGTATTGTTTGAAGTTAGAGTACGGATATTGGTGACTGTACCTTTGAAAGATATAAGTATTAAGTTGAATAAAACTGCATGACAGTTAAATGCTTGGTAAAAATATTTTTAATGGTATTACTTACTACAGATTTCACTTCGACGTTAAGCTTACAATTCCATTCCAGTATTTTAACGGTAGAGCATCGGTTTTCCAGCACGAAGATCTATGGTTCGCCTGGACAAATTAACCTTGTAGGTTAGTGCAAAGATATCAGAGGCCTGAAAGTGACCCTAGTACTACTAGCACGGATTCAGTGAACTCTGTGAACTATATTGTACTACTAACCCTAGTACTACTAACACGGATTCAGTGAACTATATTGAGCTTCGATTTCAAATTGGGAGGATAACGACTAACCAGGAAGCTAACAGGGAGGATAAAAATAGCAGCACGAGACTAACATGAGGGAAAAAGAGCAAAAGGTGGTCAGTCAGAGTGTCAGTTGTTCTTCGGTCTCACATGAGAGGCCCGAGGGTGGAGAATGCAAAGTTCACTTCGACGATAAGAGCTTGTAATTCGGTCCCAGTGTGGCGGAGAGGATGTTGCCAGGCCCGAACCAGGGACCTGGTGCTTACAAGACCGACATTATAATCATAGGGCAAAAGCTAGCTTCTCCTCCGTTCATATAACTCGGGTACAGGTTCCAAACATCTTTGATCCGATGTTTTTGCCGCCACACACTCCCTCACCTGATGAGAAGGCTACGGTCAAATTTCGGCGAGGAAGGGGGCCGCTGAGAAAACCCTCACGTGTCCCCATCCAAAAACTTAGTTGAGGGGCTGAAGGCCGGGAGCCGTGTCGCCTCGGGCGTGACGTCAGTTATGGTCAACCAGGAAGGGAGTGGCAAGGCCTCTGACTCCGTGCGGTGCTGCCATCTTGTGTTGAGAGGTGAGATCGTTGGCGTGAGAAGGTTGCGTGTTTCAAACGTCCAGTCATCATTGTGGTGGGAAGGATGTTGCCAGGCCCGAACCAGGGACCTGGTGCTTACAAGACCGACATTACAATCATAGAGCAAAAGCTAGTTTCTCTTCCGTTCTTATAATTCGGGTACAGGTTCCAAGCATCTTTGATCAGATGTCTTTGCTGCTGCACCAGTAACTCATCTATAGAGCATCGGCTGACCAGTACGAAAATCCATGGTTCGATTCCCGGTTGGGGAAACAAGGTTCTTTACAACACACAGCGTATCACATTAGTTTCTTCTATTCAGAGCTAATTTTCTTAGTTCAGTCATCATGCTAAACTTTAAATTGCGGCAAATGTATTTGAAATTTTTAAGGATCAAATCAGACCCAAATTTGCGGATAGCAATCTTTTAAAAGCTTACTTAAATTTTAGCAATGCTTAAAATTAATTGCGGCTGCATTTCCTTGCGAAGACTACAGTACTTTGAATAATTACCACACAGGAAAGTTAAAATATAAGCTAGGTCAATTTATCGCGAACAAATATAGTTTTTATGCGTCATATATAATTTTAAAAGCCAAGTACATGACTGACACCTTTTCCACAAAACACAGAAGTAACATTTTTTTGGTGGATTTCAGATTACTTTAAGTGAACTGGAAAGTGAACATATCATATTTTAATAACTTAGAATAACTTGAAGCTGTCGGTAAGTCGAACGACAACTTCTTAATTAAAAAGTCCGCTGGCGAATTTCCATCTAAGCATGTGTTTGCAGAACTTTTTTCTGCATCCCTTGAACTCCCCATCCTTCTTAACATGCACTTTTTTCGACGCCATGTTTGAAGTCGTATTAGAAGTGTATATTTAATTATTAAAAAAATAAACCCACCTTCGCCAGCTTTCACGCTTAATTTCTTCTGACGTGTACAGTATATTGAAAATTAAGGAAAGAAGAAGAAAAAAATGACTGTTCTTAATATCCAGAATAAGATTGTTGACATTGACTGAGTCTTCCATCTTCAAAGAACATGAGCTCGAAACTTCGCTCATGAAAGGACCAGGTTTTTGGAATTTTTTATCGACTTCTCATACTTTAAAAGCTCGACAGGGCTTGTTTGATGTGCCAAAAGTCTTAAATTTGACAACTTCGAGAACCTTGTTAATTAACTACATTTTTTGGAAAGAACGAAATATTTTGGATTGGTAATTTTTAAAACTCTAACTGAAAGTGTAAGAGTTGAAAATGCATGATTTTAGAAATATTTCACTCTTTGAAACAAAATTCAAAATAAAGTTTAATCAGAGATTGTGTTTTTAACAGTCATATTTTACTCCGTTTATAATAAGACAATATTAAAACTTGGTTTAAAAAAAAAAAGTTTATTTTGGTCGGTCAAAGAGAATCTTAGTAATAATATTTTACGTAGATAATATATTTTGCATAGATATTTTAGTTAATAATATTTTACAGTCAGTATCATTTTATACATTTTCAATTCAAAAATTCAAAAATTTAAATAATCAATATCTAAAATTAATTTAATTTTGCATCTTCCGCATTCATTTAATACTTTAAGTTAAAACTATAGAATCGACTTTATTCAACACTCAAGAGACTGTTAAAACATTCATTAGAGGAAATTGTCCTACGACTGAACAGTTTTTTCCCAGTAGGTGTTTACACATTCTTACGTTTGGTGACGGCAGGTGGTGGTTACATATTGTGAATTGAAAAACTGTAATATTTAAAGAAATATTACAATGCATATTGTATTGTTTAATAGTATTGCCATAAATTTAAGTAAAATAATGTTACACTGTAAAACATTTGCAAACACGTTACTGATAGTTTCAGGGGAATCATCTGTCTGTAATGGGGAATAAGGTTCTTGATTGTTATGACAACATATCTGTATATATATATACTAATTGCCAAGTGTCCGTCTGTCTGCCTGTCCGTCACGCTTTTTTTAGGCACTTGCCGAATAGCTAGAGACTTGCAATTTGGTACACGGCTCGATCGTTCGATAAAACCCAAGGAAAAATCGAATTTTTCGAAAACGTTCTCTAGAGGGGGTGCCCCACACCAAAACGGTCGAAAAGTGAAATGATGGGAAAGCATGCTTTGCGATGAGATAGAGACTTCAAATTTGGTATATGGGTAAATCGTTTGAAAGGAAGAAAGTGTGCAATTTTAAATTTCCAATATTTTCTACTTAGAGGGTGCCGCACACCAAAACGTTCGAAAAGTGAAATGATAGGAAATCATGCTTTGCAATGAGATAGAGACTTCAAATTTAATGTATGGGTAAAACGTTCGAAAGGAAGAAAGTGTGCAATTTCAGATTTCCAATATTTTCTATACTTAAGGGGGTGCCGCACACCTAAATGTTTGATTTACCGAATAAATGAGAAAGGCTCCTTTAAAATTCGATAAAGGCTTGAAATTTGGTATATTGGCTAATTATTTGACGGAAACACCCAAGAGGAATATAGTTTTTGAAAAATGTTCGTTTAAGGGGGTGTTCCAGAGTAAAACGTTCGAAAAGTGAATTGATAAAAAAAAACATGCTTCGGAATGAGATAGAGATGTCAAATTTGGTGTAAGGGTAGATAGCTTGGAAGGAAGAAAGTGTACAATTTCAGTTTACCAATATTTTCTACGTTAGGGGGTGCCGCACACCAAAATGTTCAATTTTCGGAATAAAGGAGAAACGCCCCTTTTAAAACGTGATAGAGGCTTGATATTTGGTATATGGGCAAATCATCTGATGGAAATCACAAAAAGAATAGAGTTTTTCAAAAATGTATATTTAAGGGGGTGGGTACTCCACACAAAAGCATTCGAAAGATGAAATGCTAGAAAAGCATGCTTCGCGATGAGATAGAGACTTAGGTAATATAAAGGAAGAAAGTGTGCAATTTCAATTTCTCAACATTTGCTATTGTAGGGTGTGCCGCTCACTAAAATGCTCGATTTGCTGAACAAATGAAAAACGCCTCCTTTACAATGTGATAGAGACTTGAAATTTAGTATATGGGTTAACCATTTAACAAAAAAAACCAAAGATGAATACAGTTTGACAAAAATGTTCATTAACGGGGTGCTATACAGAAAAACGTTCGAAAGGTGAAGAGTTAGAAAAAACATGGTTCTCGATAGGATAGAGATTTCAAATTTGGTGTACGGGTGGATAGTTTGCAAGGAAGAAAGTGTGAAATTTCAGATTTCCAATATTTGCTACTTTAAGGGATGCCGCACACTAATATGTTCGATTTTCGGAATAAATGAGGCACGCTTCCTTTTAAATGTGATAGAGGCTTGATATTTGGGCCAATCATCTGATAAAAACCCAAGATAAACATAGTTTTTAAAAAATGTTCATTTATGGATGTGCTTCACAGAAAACAGTTCCAAAGGAGAAATAATAAAATAGGGGTGTCTCGGGATGAGATAGACTTTAATGTGGTGTACGGGTAAATAATTCGAAAGGAAGAAAGGCGCAAATTAATTTTCCCAATATTTTCTTCTTTAGAGGGGTTCTGCACACCAAAATATTCGATTTGTCGAATAAATGTGGAACGCGAATTATTAAAAAATTTACATTATTCGGGGGTTGCTTATTGTGAGACCGTTGATTTTCAACTGGTATTCGGCTAGTATATATATAAATACAGAAATAACGCTTCGGCAGACGATATATAGCTGGATATTTCAGAAATGAATCTGGAATTTTCATGAACGCCTGTAATCGCAGCTTTTCTGATAGTTTACCGAAATTATCAACGAAGTAAGCTGAAAAAAAATGAGCAAAGATTGCAGAATGTTTTACAGTGTACGCATGGTATTTGTCGTGCCTTTATTTTAATTCCCAATGCCACAATCAAACGAATTGTGAAACGTAGTAAATTCGGTAAAGTATGCATATGAAAAATACAAAGTAATAAATACCAGCATGACAAACCCGGAATTAGATATCCTAAATACAACTACCATCGTCATACAACTGTGAATAAAACAATATCTTAGGATTATAAAAACTCATTACCCCAGAGGAACCCCTAGCAGGTGAGACCTACTGGCTAACCGGATCAAGATACCGAAACGTGAAACCTCTATGATTGGCCGCCAATTAATTGTACCCCAAAGAGGCGAAAGATTTAACAATCCCACCCTCTGGAGTATTTAACGTCATTTGTATGCAGTGGACCCTCTTCCAATTCAACGGAAATTCAGGAGGCAGAATTGTCAATGGCTTATCTCTTTTGTAGCTTCTGGTCTTGGATTTGAATCTTATTTGTCGTGCTTGTAATAGATGAGGCTGGGCTGAAGCAATTATGAAGCGCGATATCTGATTCTGATTTGATCAGGATTGGTTAACGCTGTATATAGCCATCTAATTGGTCGAAATTTCAGAAGTGTGTATTGCGTAACTGTGATTGACAGTTATTATACTAAAGTAGTTTATTTAGTGGTTTACGAGTTTTGGTGTTGTGAATTATTCAATGATTGTAAGTACATCGAAAATAAAAATGAAACAAAAGGTAGAGTATGTAAACGGTACAGCTACAGTAAGTAGATTCTAGTCTTATACCTGAATCAAATTTGGCGTATCAGAAATGGATGAGGCTGAGGAATTATTAAATAATTAGGTAAGGTATCTTGTTCTGATTTAATGAAGATTGGTAACTCAATTATATCATTATAATTGGTCGGAATCTGAGTAGATATGTGTAATTGTGTTAAAGAGTTATGCTCCCAAAACAAGTGAATAAATTGTTAGCAAGCATTTAAAATGCAGAATTATTTCAAGGTATCTCTCTATGCCTTCATAAATGATCTAACAAACATTTAGGAACTACTAGTATTATCAAGAGCACACCTATTTAACACCAACTCTAGATCGATGAAGTGTAACCAGAAGAAAATCCAGAATCTCCGGAGTTACGACGGTTTAGTGGTACGACCATGGACAAGTCTGTAGGTACGACCAGTGATGTATTTGGGTCCAGTGTTGTATTTAGGTCCAGTGGTTTAGGGTCCAGAACGCACTGAAACGGCGTTCCTGTACATTTCTGCAGAGACGGAACGTGTTTTGGAACATTTTTCTAAATGTTATAAGAGAAAATCATTAAATTTATATACCTAATATTGTGAAACGATGGCATAATTAAGGAGGAGGGAGAAATAATATATATTTTATCCATTGCTACTAAAAATATATAGTAAAAGTAGCCTTTAAAATTAATAGATTTCTTTTAAAATTTATTTAAAACCGAAAATATAAATTTTGTATTTGAACGTTTCTTGTACAATATGCAAGATAAAATTTAGAATTCACAAATTTAGTTCTGATGTCCGATGTGTTGTTTAATTTATCGGTTTTTCCAGAGTCATTGAATAAAAAATATAAAAAACATAGATACGACAATATTATGTGCAGGAGGTGGGACAGCCCCGTGGTTAGTGCGCGAGAATTGCACTCGGACTTGCCGAGTTCGATTCCCACCTATGTCCAAACTGACCCCGTTTTCACGCAGACTATGGGCACGTTAAATATCTGGATCCGTAGTCCTTTGAAGAGGTTGGTGGTAGGGGAAGGCAGGTACGGTCCCTGTGGTGCCTTTACTGGGTTCCAGTCTAAATTGGGTGGCACGTCTCGGTCGTTCAAACAGATACCTTACAAGCAATTTTCATTCTCGTTTAGGCCGTATCACGCCTGTTGAGTAGTTGTATATGGATTATATAAGCGGACTCAGCTATCACTGCGCCATCTAAGCGACCGCTTGCTAACAAAAGCCGCGTATCAGCTAAAACGCCTCCTGGCCGTCCAAACAGATACGTTACACCTTCAGGTAAGTCGGACGATCTGAGTCAAAGAAGAAGAAGAATAGTATATGCTGACAAATAGATTCGTTGTATAATTTGTTACTTTGAAATTTTAAAAGATCCTTCAAAAGGAAAATAGTTGTTAGAAGCCTCAGAAGCTATTAAAAAATGCAATTATTTTCATTAACATTAACGGGAAATAACAAAGTAACATTGATTCATAGAAATAAATTTTTTAACAGTATTATTACTAATATGAATCATAGACTGACCGTTAGTACAGATTTTTCTGTAGTTACTGAAGGAATTTCAACTTCAGACGGTTATAAAAGAGATCGAATTCTTAAACCAAGCGAATATCCTTCTGAAATTGAGTTTGGATTGAAAAAATGAAATATAATATTTCTGTAAACGTTTTTAATTTCTCTTTCGCGAAATGTTTGAACGCTTACAGTGATTACTTAGCAAACGGTGGTCATAACTTGACCACAGATTTGGAAGATTTAAATACTTATTAAATTATAATTGACAGACATTCTCTGAAAGCGAGCGTGGCTTCATCAATATGCATTTAATATTATTTGAAAAAAAATATTCCGCATTCTTGTCGAACATGTGGAAAGTTTGTTGTTTATTAAACTACACTTCCATCAATTAGAATTATGGAATCCAAACTTTTATGTCCGAACTTGGCTACGATCTCATCTATGGAAGTAAAAGTAAGGAGGCAAACTTCTTATTAAGAAAACGCCAATATCGCTTGAGATTATAATTCAGATGGCGCTGAGATAAGTAGTCCTGCTCTGTACGCATGCATTTCTATAACGAAAGGCCTAAAATATTTATCTAAACTGTAAATTTCGTAAAAATAAATTGCTATTAGCGTAATGCAAAGTAGAACTAAAACAATAAATAATATTCCTACGTATTCAAAATTATTTTACGTTTCAATTTATTTTTATCTCCCTATATTCTGTACTCTGTACAATTATAAATAAATACTTGTTAATTGTACTCATAATTATGAAACCTTTAATGTAAAAATAATCAAAAATACATATAATAAATACTACGCCTTTCTGCTGTGTCAGCTAACAATAGCAGCTACTTTACTAACACCAGCGACACCTAGATATAATTCTTCTCAAAGCGTTAAGGTATTTTCAAGCGTTTCATCCATAGGAGTTTCATCTTCTTCTTTCTAACTCCATCGTCTCATCGTTCCGTTGTTGACCCACAGGCAAAAATACATAGTCGATCCTGTTTGGGAATTTCTATGATTCCTCTAAACAGAAGTGCTTATATTATTTTGGATTTTTTGTTCTCGCTTCTTACTTTTCTGATTTTGCCTTTCCTTTACGATATATGGTAATGTATTGGGAAAATATTGGAATCCTATTGAAAATCGCAACACGAGTTTTAGATAGAGCTACACGCTTCAAGCATTCTAGAACACGATAAAACTATTTGAAGCGTAACGTCTGTGTGTGTGTGTGTGTATCTGTCTGTCGGTGCAATCTATCCTCAAAATTTAAACGGCCAAATTTAGAAAAATTTTATAGATAAGTCAGTTGTAGATTATTCTGATTCTGATAAGATTTTGAAACGATTCGAAGGGGGGGGGGGATTCTTCTTCCTCCTTTTTTTTTTTTTTTTTTTTGCTAACAGGCCCCCAAAACTATGAAATAAAAGACTACACATGATGAAATGCATCAATTAAATGCTTGTTTTATACGTAATTTTTTATGATGAAAAGAATAAGACCCCCATAACGTTAGGACCAACCGTTCTTTATTTTTTTTCGTATTATTTTCGCAACATCGCCTTAGAAAATATGTCCAGTCGCTAAATAAAAACATAAATTTAATTAAAATTACGCATTCAGTGTAATTTCAAATAATTTTCTGTGTCATCATCATCATCATAATTCATCGTGCCTAGTGGCACATAAGGCCTACAGCTTGCGTCGCCACCCTGGTCGATCCTGTGCCGCAGTCCTTACTTCTGACCAGCTCGCCCATCCCATCAAATTTCTCTCTTGTTCTACCTGTCTCCTCCAAGTTAGCTTGGGTCGACCCCGAGATCTTTTCCCTTCAGGCGACCAAATAAGTGCCACAGCAGGGATGTTATGCTGCGGCTTAAGACATGTCCAGTTCATTTCCATTTACGTTTTTTACTTTCCCTGCAATACATGGTAATGTATAGGGAAAGTATTGGAATCATGTCGAAAATCGCAACTCGAGTTTTCGACGGATCTACACGTTTCGAGACCTCTAGAATACGAAAAAACTATTTTTAGCGTGACGTCTGTGTGTGTGTCTGTGTGTCTGTGTGTGCAGATTTTGTATCCACTCTAACTAAAAAACTATTTGACCGAATTTCATAAAATGTGGTAGGTAAGTCACTTGTTGGCGAGTCTGGTACTGATTAGTTTTGGGTACGATTCGAGATAAAAGAACCCGCCTTTTTTTGCGAAATGACCCTCAAAAGCTTGTATCCACTCTAGCTGAAAATTTAATGGACTAAATTTCACAAAATTTGGTAGATAAGTCGCTCGTGGATCACCCTGGTGCTGATTAGATTTTGGTACGATTCGAAAAAAAATAACCTGCCTTTTTTTGCAAAATGGTCCTCAAAAATCGACAAAATCTAAAATAAAAAACTACGTATGCTGACATATATCCATTAAATGCTTGTTTCATGCGTAATTTTTAACGAAGGAAAGAATAAGACCAACCCCATTACACTAGGACTAGCTGTTCTCGAGATATATTCGTTTTTTCGTTTTTTCTCTCGCCAACTTTAAAATGACTCCAGTTACTAAATGAGAACGAAAATTGAATTAAAAGTGAATTAAATGTAATTAAAATAAAGAGAACGTGAATATAAGTCTGCAGGGAAACTCATGTGCTGCCCACATCAGATTTTTTATTTCCATCTCAATTGCTTCTTGTTCGGTACTCCTGTAAAGAATTTTCTGTGTAATTTCATACAATTAAATTCAATTTCACGAATTATGTAAGAAATAAAGAAAAAATTAGTTTAAGGCAGTAGAGAAAGTTAAATTTATGTTTTCGTTTTTATTTATAAGATTTCTATTTAATAGTTATAAATAAATACTGAACAAATACTATAATCTTTGACTTATTTATTTCTGCGAAATAAAAAAAAAGCGTAGGTAATTTTTGTTGTTAATCGACGAGCGTTCCGGTAACATTAATTTAACTAACTTCTAATTGTAACTATTTATTTAGCAATTCACTAGTGGATACGACCGAAAACGAAAGGGAGAGGAGTTATAGTGCTGAATTCCATTTTTCATTATGGACACTTTGGATAATTAATGTATTTTTACAAATGAGGGGGGGTTGTACAATTCCTGTGTCTCTGCTTACGCCGGCTTCTGTGACTATATTGATCCCCACATTTGCAAACCACCTCACCAGGAATTCTTATTTTTTAAACTAAGTTCTAAAGAATACATACTTCTTATGCGTTTTGAATAGATTTTGACATCATATGTAACGCATTTAATAGTTTCATTTTAAATGTTGTGAGCACAGGAGGACCAGGGTTGGTGTGACATTAAATTTTGAACTCTGAAACTGACAGAGACTGACAGAGGGACAAACTTCCGCAGCCCAGACCTGAGGACTCGCCAGTAAGGCTGAGCATCCAAATCTCGGGCCGGAGAGGGACAAACTGTAGCAACAGCCAATCTGAAAAGGTGATATTATATAATCGCGCAAACAATGAACTTTATGACCAAATTTACAGCCAACACAACTGGCTGACCCCCAGTAAGCGGTGAATTAGTGCGTCATTCTTACATTATGCTGTTCTGCACCTCAAATAACATCTAAGGGCGCATGGAAATTTATTGAAATCAAGCAGTGCATTAAGCTGGTCCTTCAGGAAGTCTTGTTCAAAACAAAAAAGCCCCAACAATATTTCTAAAATCGGTCCCACGGCAACTTGGTGGTTTTTAAGTATAAATCTTATTGTGCCGATAATATATGAAACTGTGTTTAAATAATTATAGAGCCAGGTATCTGATTTTTATTTGATTGGTCTACATAAACACTTTTCATAGACATAACATTTGCCAAAATTTGAACAGAAATATACATTGCATATCTTTGTTAAACAATATGTTAATAATAAAATACAAAACTGCTGCTTGGGAGAATAACAATTTTAGTACTTCCTTAAGAAGCTTCATCAATCGCAAGCTTCAATCTTCTCTTTCCATGTTAATGTATGGCCGTTTTAGTGCTGTTACTGGATAGCATAGCTCCTCCATAAATCAACATATTTCGATTTTGTTTTCAGGATCTCAAAGCTAAAGAAATTTAAGTTTAATTTGAGTTTTACTTTTCGTTTAAATTATTGTTAAGTATATTTGACAATTTATTGAAGTCGAGAGTCACCAATAAAAGTCAAAACTAAAAGTTTAACCGACTTTTATCAATTTGCATTTCATAATACTCGAAATTAGAAAACGCAGTACCTATGAATAGAATTCTAGCTTTCGCTAGATGCCTAAATTTTTGCGTTACCATAAATAGATTTCCAGCAATTTTTAATTAAAGTAAATATTGATCAGAAAAAAATTGTATTTTGTTTCCCCCCCCCTTACTTATTTCTTTCAGGGGTCGACAGGACCACTGTGGGGAAAAGTTGTTTATGGTGCACAGGTACTCTAGTTTATGGCGGTCATGAATGGAAGAAGGGTAAAGAATGTGAAAATTGTACTCGCATTATTTGGAAAGGCATTTCGAGTTGCGAATAGAAAACGGTTTAGATACTGGACCTTTTCATTTCAGTATGCTTACTCAATGTAGAGCAGAACGCAATTGAAAGCAAACATGCGTAAATTACATGACAACAGTTATTTTGAGGAGTTTGGATGCCTTATAATCAGGTCAAAACAGTGTCCAAGAATTTCATTAACCCGTGTCTTTTTGTTGCATTTCTTCCTCTCGGCGCTTGTGTGGACTGAAGTGAGTCCGTTTATCGCTCGGTGTTGATATTTGGGTTGTGATGATCGGGGTCTGGTTCCGATGTCTGTTACAACGCTACGAATCCGCTTTTGGGGTATTCCAAATATACGTATCCTGCTGTTTTTTGGCCTGCCACCTTACAGTTTGTTAAATGAAGATACTATTTTAACATGATGAAGAGTGATCCAAACTCCCTCAAAACAATTGTTGTCACGTAATTTGCACGTCTTCTTTTTTTAAGGAGGTAGTAAAAGTGTTGATATGTTAGTAAATTAGAAAAAAATTGTGGCTATAAACTTTCAGGTTTTAGAATTATTTCTAAGAAAAGAATGTATGGTGCAGCGACTAGTAGCTTTTGGGTCTAAATCTGATCTATCGTTTGAATCTGTCGGTAAAGATAAGGCTTGGCTAAAGCAATTATAGCAAGGTATATCAATTAGATTCGGGATAGCAATTATAGCACTCACTTGATTGGGATTATCTAAAGACTATTGCTACGATTGCCTTACATGTCTTCTCTGCATACTGTATGTCCCCGAAGGAAAATAGCATTTATAAGCAATCATTGCTATTATTTCAATGTCCGGGTCGTTTGATATTGACAACAACTTTGGTGATTTTTGTAGCAAATGTGGCAATATATCACCAACCTGTCAACTTTTGGCGAGTTTGAGAAAATTCTCGACCTTTGTAGCTTAGTCAAGAATTTCAAGAGTTGCGTCGATTTTTCGAAATCTGCCACTGTATATATCGGCTATTTCAAACTGACGAGGTCATAATAAACACAAAACCAGTTTATTAATGCTGTTATCTGCAACGGGAGCTTATTCGAAATTTTGGAGGGCAACCCGGCAGTCGGACTTTGTGATTATGACAATAAAAATATGTCTGTTGCTAACTACACTATTGATCATGAGAAAATAAAGTTCCTAAAAATAACTTCTTCAGCACCGAATTCAATCTCACTTCACAAATTGTTTCCATACATCCCCCCCCCCTCCTCCGCCTCCTAGAATTTAAGAACCGCCCTCACCTTCAAGATAAAAACACCGCAAAACACATAAAAACAGAAAGCATTTGTGAAAAAAGAACGAAAAAAGAACACTACCGGAGGATCTCAATTAATGAAAGAGTGGTTGCCAGTTGACAACGTGACCCTGCGATCTTTTACCTCAGCCAACCAACGGAGCTAAGCCGATTGTGGAGGTCCGCCCACCGAGCTTCCCAATTAAATTGTGGCCGCGAAAATAAAGCCTTCAGAGGACCACCTTTATTTATTTATACACACGTATCAGCGGGAAAAAAGGTCGGAAAATAAAGCCGCGGTATAATAGATTAAAAAATGGGATCCTGGTTGTTTCAACAGGTTTTGCTGCTTAAGACGGTGAGACGGAAGATGATATTTGAGCAAAAGAAAAAAGAGGGGATATTAGATGGAAGGAGAAAATTTAGCGAGCTTTTATTTCGATTTTTTTCCGCCGACTTGTGTCGAGTATGTATTTGTGTTATATTATAAGATATATTGCAGTGACAAAAAGCGAATAAATGCTTGAGAAATATAAATACAGCTGAATCCGCGCAAAACCGGCCCACGGGATTCTGGATTTAACGAGGATGTTATGAACTTTTAAGGCGTTACGATGTTAATTTAAGCCTGATTTGAACGCTTTAACGAGGTAATGGTTTAGTTCCTCGGATTTAACGAGCATTCGAAATTGTTAAACATTTCAACAAAACATTGAGATGGGGATGTTTCTCGAAAATTTCGATCCCCTGTGAAGAAAAAAGTTGAACTAAATCCTGTTCAATGTGCAGGTTTCGCACAATCAGCTGCTTGGCCAATAGGTCCAAGGGTTGGTAATGTTAGTAAAATATTCTAACGAGCTACGTACGTTTGCGATCCGGGTGCAGCAGCGTAATCGGCGTGATAGGCCCAGAAAAAAGTGTCTTCGTGTCAGGTGCTTTAGCCGATACGCAGCCTTTGTTAGCAAGGGGCCACTTAACGAGCGCAGTGATAGTTCATTCCGCTTATGCAATCCATATCTACCTATGCAGCGGCCGTGATACGCCCTAAACGAGAGTGAAAATTGACTGTTAATCGGAGAAATAGCGGCTAAGATAGTTCTGCTTCTTCGACTCAGAGCATCCGACTTACCCGAAGGTGTGAGGTATCTGTTTGGATGATCGAAAAATGCCACTCAATTTATACCGGAACCCAGTGGGGGCGGCATCCACAGGGGACGTATCCAGTAGGATTCTTCGTCTCTACGTGTCATCTGTAATTCCAAAGTATATGCACTCATATGGTTTAAGGTGAACACTGGGGCGCGACAACCCAGTGGTTAGCCCGCGGGAATTGCACTCGATCGCCCGGGTTCGATTCCCGCCACTGCCAAAACCGCCGTCGTGTTCACGTGGAGTACGATCACGTTAAACACATGGGTTCGTAAGTCCTTCCGAGAGGTTGGTGGTAGGGAAAGGAGGGTACGATCCCTGTGGACACCTCCCCCACTTGGTTCCAGTCTGAATTGGGTAGCACTTCCCGTCCGTCCAAACAGATACCTTGTACCTTTCTGGTAGGCCGGACGGTCTGGGTCGAAGAAGGAGATGAAGAAGGTAAACAAGATGTGATCCTGCGCAGATAGAACACGCCATCGGTGAAATAAATTTGTCTAGGAATTTGCCAGAAGAGGTAGAAATATAGTTTCCAGAGACCATTTCGACGATAAGAGTTTGCAATTTCGTCCCAATAGCTCAACTGTAGAACGTCGGCTGGCCAGTTCGGAGATCCAGGGTTTGAATCCCGATTGGGGCAGCAAGACTCTTTACAATGGCGCCCGAACAAATTAACCCTGTAAGTTACAACAAAGGTGTCGGAAGTCTGAAGACCCCAGACCATGCGACTCACACAGTGGGTTTAGAGTAGTTAGCTGCACGGCCGGGAAAGGATACCTCCTGTTCTCAGGAGGTACAAAAGGTCTACCATCCCGCCAAACGAACATTTATTTAGATCTAAAAAGATAACAATTGATGAAAAATATTGTGATTAAACAGACAGTTTCACATTATATTTGAACTTGACAAGTACATCCATTTTTCAAAAATGGGAAAAGGGTTATTGCAAATATAGATAAAAAGATCATTGAAAATGAAATTTAGAGTGAGGTATATAAACATAATGAAAAATAGATTAAAATTAAAGAAAATAATAAAATTTTAAAAGTAAAATTTAGAAAATATATAAAAAGAAAATATATGAAAGAGACAAAAATATAGGCACATAAAAAACAAAAACAGAAATTTAGAATAAAATTTAGAAAAGAAAAATTAGAAAAAATACAAATAAAAAGGGTCAAAAGAAAAAGAAAGAACCGAGAAAATAAGAACAGTTAACATAGCTTTTTTTTTTCCTTTTTTTTTAAACATAAAATATGGAGGGAACACAATAAGTTCATATAAGTTAATAAGATAATAAAAATGAAATAAAGGGATTCATTGATCAAAATTAATTGAGAGCAGAATCTACTCATAAGCTTAGGTCACTTTATTAGAAATTTCCATGGCAACAAGAATACAGTTTTTAATTTTATCTACTGAAGAGGGATTTGAACGAACTTTGGAGAACCAAATTGGTTTATCAATGGGGGAGGGTGTGCAGAGATGAAATTTTTTAGAAAAAGGACAAGAATTTTAGAGAAAGGACAAGGATGAAAGTGGCCCTAGATCGGCTAGTACGGATTCAGTGAACACTGGAAGATGGAGCGCCGATTTCAAATCGAGAGAATAACGACCACGCAGGATAAATAGTATTATCAGGGGGCTAACCTGGGGGTAAAAATAGCAGGTAGTGGTCAGTCAGGTTGTCAGTTGCCCGCCAATCTGACATTAGAGGGTGGAGAATGCAGAGTCCACTTCGACGATAAGAACTTGCAATTTCATCCCATTAACTCAACGGTAGAGCATCAGCTGGCCAGTTCGAAGATCTAGGGTTCGATTCCCGGTTGAGGCAGCAAGGCTCTTTACAAGTTGACAAGATGATACAAAGAAATACACATTTTTCACATACTGAGAACTTTTTTTTGGCCAGATAAAAGAGATTTAAAGAATTTTCTTACAGATCAAAGAAACATCAAACAATGAGCACTTCGTATAATTTGTGAAACTTATGACATAGATATGCAAATTAAAAATACAGTAAGGGCATTTAAAATTCTCTCAATAGACTTTGATGCTGATGACTACGTCAGTTTGAATATAGGCAACACTCCACCAATACTTTCACATTTTGCTAGGGATGAAATTGTTAGTTTGATAAACAAACCTGATGAAAATTCTAAAGATGTTTCAAAATATCCCTCTTGTACACAAGCAACAGAAACGTAGTGATAAAACTGGTGACAGAATTTTCAGATATAGTATGTGGGAAGGAACAAAGGTTTAATAAATACCAGAATAAACCAGACTCTAATTAAAACATTTAACACGAAACGAGAATTTTCCCTTCAGGATGCATACAGATACGAATTATTTTATTTCTCATAGAATCAATGCTAAGTACAAGAATGTTCTTTTTGAGTTTATTTCAAGATATACGTAAAAATTAAAAATTCATTGTTGAATAAAATGCGTTTTATGTGAAAACGTAAGTCCTTTTTAAATTATACAAATATGTATGTTGAGGTACCTAAAAAAAATCTGACATGGGCAGCACATGACTTTCCTTATATAATGCATTGAATTTGTTACTTTTACAGTAAAAAAAATCTGATATGGGCAACACATGACTTTCCTTATATAATGCATTGAATTTGTTACTTTTACAGTAAAAAAAATCTGATATGGGCAACACATGACTTTTCTTATATAATGCGATGAATCTACTACTTTAACAGTTAAAAAAATCTGATATGAGCAACACATGACTTTCCTTATATAATGCAATGAATTAACTACTTTTACAGTTTAAAGAAATGTTATTCTTATAGTAGATACTTATATTCTTTCCAAGATATTGAATTTTCGTCAATGAGTCGTCATTTTCATTGATTTAGCGTCATTTTTATCCATTTGGCGAAATTTTTGTTAATTTGGAAACAATTAAAAATGTCTCCAAGTTGGCGATATTCCGCCAAATTCGTCGTCCAAATATCGCCAAGCGTTATGGACGGAGAAATAAGTTATTCTTATAGCAGATAAATGACTATTGGAGTTCAAATACAAAAGTATTACTAAAAGTATCTTTTTTCATGAATAGAACGAGCTAGTTCCACGAGAATGATGTCACCGAATTTATCGCATGGTATTACATATGAAAAGTGAAAATGTTTCTCAATAGGAAATATATTCTTTTTATTAACATTTTACAACAAAGTTGAAAAGTGTTTATGACTTTGTTCATTCTGTCTGTCTGTCTGTCTGTCTGTCTGTCTGGCTGTCTGTCTGTCCGTTAGCACGATAACTGCCGTAAAAATGACTTAATCAAAATGAAATTTTAGTATGTTGTTCAGACGGTCTATAGGACCTATGGGAATATAAATGAATAATATCACCCAATTAGTTTTGGATTGAACCCGGGTTGAAAAAATGGAATACATTGAGCCCTATGGGACCTAATTTTTCAAACATTTTTTAAGCGGATTTAAAATTCACAAATTGCTTCGAAAATTTTAGGCAATATTTAAATAGTTCCATAAAATATACAAAAAAAAAATTCAGCGAAATATATTTAGTTGTTTTTTAAATAAAAATTAAAATAATAATAACACCTCTTATATGAAGCGATCACGTGTCCATGATATGAAACGATCACATGACCCACTTAAAAATGATATATGGCATCCATCTTGTGTCAAAATCGTGATTTTAAAAGTTCTTTTTAATTCATATTGAGTGTTGTATCCGTCCTAACACTACTTTATTTTTGCCTAAATTCTGTGTATCTACATACTGAAACAACGCAATGACAATATATTTCAGTTTAAATGCTCTTTCAAATTTGATTATTTCTACTATTGAGCCTATTTTTCACCTATGTAAAATGTAAACAGCAAAATATGTAGAATGAGTTGTATTAGAATCGCTGTAATTCTTTAACACAAATTCATTCAGTCCATGGAGTCTGCTTAGCTGATGTGAATGAAATATTCATTGATTTTAGAAAGAGACGGACGATATTTTTCGATGAAGTTTTACGCATAGAGTTTATTTTCTTGTAGCTCAATGGTCTTAATTTTTAAATAAAATAAATTATTATAGTATTGTGATGAATGACATGAATGGGGGAATTATTTATGAATGAAATGTTGCTTTTATAGAGAGAGCCAGGCGTGTTATTTTTTTATGACGTCATTTGAATGAATTTCAGTTGTTTTCGATGAAGTTTTCAAATATTATAAATTATCGTAGTATTATGATAATTCTAAAATTATTACCGAGGAATGTATCACATTTTAGAGATGTTTAAACCAGGCAATTTATACTTTAATGCCGTCATTTGAATGAAGTTAATTTTTTTCGATGAAGGTTTAAGGTTTCAAATATAATAAACTACTGTAGTATTGTGATAAGTTTTAAAATATTACCGAGGAATGTATTGCATTTTAGAGATGTTTGTATAAAATTGCATTGAAGTTGGAAAGTGTTTCATAATCAATGCTTTAAGCATGATTGATCTTTCTTGTTTTTTTTTTATCTAGAACAAGTTTCTCTACACGACATATTCCAAATATTCTTGGTTCCTAGAAAAGTTCCTCAAGCACACAAATAACTATACAGAAAGGCCCATAAGTGTATATATTAGGATTTTATATAGAAAAGTGACTATGCCCAATCAAATGAAAGGGATTGTAACGCCCCTAGCGGAAAATTTAAGAAGTTTGTGTGGTGAAATCGGCAAGAGAGCGTGATAGACTAAAGAGCATATTACAAAACTAGAGAGCATTGTAATCAACCATACAAATGTCACAAAACCATTTATTAACACTTTACAACAAAGTTGGAAAGTGTTTATGACTTTGTTCATTCTGTCTGTCTGTCTGTCTGTCCGTTAGCACGATAACTGCCGTAAAAATGACATAATCAAAATGAAATTTTAGTATGTTGTTCAGAGGGTCTGTAGGACCTATGGGAATATAAATGAATAATATCACCCAATTAGTTTTGGATTGAACCCGGGTTGAAAAAATGAAATACATTGAGCCCTATGGGACCTAATTTTTCAAACATTTTTTAAGCGGATTTAAAATTCATAAATTGCTTCGAAATTTTTAGGTAATATTCAAATTGTTCCATAAAATATATAAAAAAAAATCAGCGAAATATATTCAGTAGTTTTTTAAATAAAAATTAAAATAATAATAACACCTCTTATATGAAACGATCACGTGACCATGATATGAAAGTATCACGTGATCCACTTCAAAATGATATATGGCATCCATCTTGTCTCAAAATCGTGATTTTTAAAGTTCTTTTTATTTCATATTGAATGTTGTATCCGTCCTAAAACCACTTTATTTTGGTTTAAATTCTGTGCATCTACATACTAAATCAACGCAATTACAATATATATGAGTTTAAATGCTCATCCAAATTTGATCATTTCAACGAAGCCTATTTTTCACTTATGTAAAATGTAAACAGCAAAATATATAGGATGAGTTGTATAGGAATTGCTGTATTTTTTTAACGCAAAAGAATTTAGCTCATGGAGTCTGCATAGCTGATATGAAAGAAATATTCATTGACTTTACCGAGAGAAGGACGATTTTTCTCGATGAAGGTTTAAGCATAGAGTTAAATTACATGTAGCTCCATGGTCTTAATTTTTAAATAAAATAAATTATTATAGTATTGTGATGAATAACATGAATGGGAAATTATTTATGAATGAAATGCTGCTTTTTTAGGGAGAGCCAGGCGTGTTATTTTTTCTATGACGTCATTTGAATGAATTTCAGTTGTTTTCGATGAAGTTTTTAAATATAATAAATTATCGTAGTATTATAATAATTCTAGAATTATTATCGAGTAATATATCACATTTTAGAGATGTTTAAACCAGGCAATTTATATTTCAATGCCGTCATTTGAATGAAGTTCATTTTTTTCGATGAAGGTTTAAGTTTTCAAATATAATAAATCAGTAGTGGTGTTTGATCACTTCTGGAATAATTTCTTATACTTTATACCCGTTAACTTCAGATGAGTGTTATATGACCGTATGAGAGTTAACGGGTATAAAGTATAAGAATTTATACCAGAAGTGATCAAACACCACTAATGAATTTATAACCCCTAACCTAATAGGAGATGAAGTACTTAAACCTACTATAAGTATTAATAAATTTTATACTTACTCAGACTGAAGATCTTCTGACGATGTTATTATCAAACAACCGATATCTTCATCCTCTTATACTTGCGATAAAGATACGTCACATCCTCAATGTGGAGAAATGTTTTTCTAATCTATTTTTGAAAAGCGGGAGGCAGACTGGCGATATCCGATCTCTTTTTAAAACTGATTAAATACTATTACTAGCGAATATATATTTTAAAAAGATACTAGATCTCGAGATGTGAGGGTGCTCCTCTCATTTTATTATTATTATTAATATTTGAACAATGTTTAAACTAAAACATCCGAGTTCGTGTTTGATCGTAGGACCTTCTCAATCGGGAAAAACCTCTCTCGTTCTAAAAATGATTAAAAACAAAATTTACGAGTCTGAAATTCAGAGAATCAAATGGTGTTATTTATATACAGCTCCATGGTTTTTGGATGAACCAAACATTGAATTCATTCGAGGTGTACCAGAAACATTTGAAAATGGAGATTTGATAATCATTGATGATCTGATGCATGATTTGAATGAAAGAATTGCTATCATGTTCACAGCCGCATCACATCATTGTAATATGAGCATTATTTTAATATTACAAAATTTATTTCCGCGAATAAAAGTTATGAGAGATATTAGCTTAAATGCTCATTACATAATATTATTTAAAAATGCTAGAGACACCGGTCAGATTAATTGTTTGGGTCGACAACTATATCCGCAAAAGACCAAATATTTTCTGGATGCTTATATAAAAGCCACAAGAGAGTTGTACAAATATTTAGTTATCGATTTGCATCCTCAGACAACAGAGGAATATCGTTTACGTGAAAATCTTTTTCCCAGTTCTGAGGGGATCTATTGGATATATCAACCACAATGAAAAATTTGAAAAAGAACTATCATTTTCTGCATGTGTTGGCAAAATCTACACCTTTACAGAAACGTGCATTATTGAAAACGGCGAATCATTCACAAGTGTCAGCAGTGTGTGAAATTTGTTTAAATATTTTAGCTGGAAATCTTCCTATAAATATAACAAGATTGGAAAAGTATAAACATATTATGCGAAAACTTGCAAAGCGGTCACTTGGTGTTCAGAGTAAAAAAAAAATTCTGTTAACGAACCAGGTTGGTGGATTTTTACCGGCGATAGCTCCAATCATATTGTCAGCATTAGCAGGGGTTGTCGGTCGTGTTATAGGGAACAAAATTGTTAAAGAATAAAAACACAGATGATAAGAAATACCAACGATAACATTATAATTGTATATAAATTATATTAAAATTACTGTGATATATTTTGATTAAGTGATAAAAATATTGAAAAAATTGTGGGGGGTTAATTTTTGTTGATATCATGGCTAGGAAAATGGCTCTCATTCCAGAAGAATTAATGTCTTCCCATCATTCTCAGAGACCTGAATTACGGGTAGAAGATGAAATAACTGCTTTGTTAGAACGTGAAAAGCTGCCTAATGATATGAAAGTAAAACTCTTGGGTCAGCTTGTTATGAGATATCAAAAAATGATGCATATCCCTCCAGACCCTATATCCGTCCGCATCGCAAATGATCAGTTTTCTCAGGTTAACCATCCGATTGAAATACAGGACCATGAAATAAAACCCAAAGAGGAAAAAGAAGATATGGTTTTGAAAGATATCTTGATATCTGCACCAAAGAAATATGTCAAATTTGTCCCCCTGATTATGGAGAAACTGAAAACTAGACAATATACCTGGAACAATCTTGGTGAAATAACACGTGACAATGTTCCTATAAAAGGATCGAGAATGGTAGATTTTTTTGGATATATCTTTCGAAATACAAAATCACAAATAGAACCAACACATTTTAACGTGTTTTTAAAAGCATTGCGAGAAATCAATATCCCAAATTCATGGATTGAAAATAAGACTGTATTAGAACAAATAAAAAAGAAGGCGTCAAGTGATCGAGACGATGACAACGTATTTTTAAGCGAAGATCGGTATATATCACCTGCAAATGAGAGAATAGTAACTAGGAAAAAGGATCAACGGATCGCTAGAGAACGACAATTATCCAAGAAACGAGGATTGAGGAGTCAAGCCGTTTTTCCGACTGCTTCCAGAGAAACTCCATGGAGATCGAGAAGCCAATCACCACGAAAAAAGTGGCTAGAATATTAGAAAAATATTATTACAACATTGAAAATCCTGCATCATTTGGAGGAATATTAAAATTGTCTAAAGCAACTGGAATACCACCCAAAAAAATAAGAAATTGGTTAATAACGCAAGATGTGTATACTCTGCATAAACCAGTGAGATATAAATTTAAACGTCGAAAGGTTTTATCATATGGTATTGGAGAACTCATCCAATGCGACTTGGTGGAAATGATGAAGTTTTCCAAATACAACAAAGGAATCAAATATCTACTTGTTGCAATAGATGTGTTCTCTAAGTATGGGTATGTAATTCCAATTAAAAGAAAAAATGCTGAGTGTTTGGTTGATGGTTTTAAAAAACTATTTAAACAGATGAAAACCCATCCTCATCTTATTCAAACAGACAGGGGTAAAGAGTTCTATAATAAACAGGTACAGCAGTTGTTTCAGAAAAATAATATCCATCATTATTCTTCTCACAGCGAGTATAAAGCTAGTGTGGTCGAACGCTTCAACCGAACGTTAAAATCGAAGTTATATAGAATATTCACATATCGGAATTCCTATAAATATCTAGATGTTTTAAAGGATGTCTTAAAAAGCTACAACACCACCAAACACAATAGTATCGGATTAGCACCCGTTGAAGTTAGACCAGAATTAGAACCGTTAATTTTTCAAAAGCTATATGGTTATAGAATAGAGTCAAAATATAAATTTAATATTGGTGAGCAAGTGAGAATATCGAAAACGAGAAAAGTATTTCAAAGAGGGTATTTACCTAATTGGACTGATGAGATCTTCATTGTGCATAAACAGTATCCCACAACTCCTCCTACCTATGTCTTAAAAGATTTGAAAGATATGATTTTAAAAGGAAGGTTCTATGAAGAGGAAATTCAAACAGTTGTGAAAACCACACATGATTTTTGGAGAGTGGAAAAAATTTTGAAAACGAAAGGAACAGGTGAAAATAGAGAGTTTTACATAAAGTGGAAAGGATTTGACAATCGCTTCAACTCTTGGGTCAAAGCATCATGGATGAAATCCTAACAGACTTCTATGTGACATTACCCAGCAATTCTAGCATGGGTTACTTTCCTCAAAACACGCAGGCATCATATAGAACAAAATTATCATCGGCGTTAGTGTTATCAGGTCGATGGGAGGTAGGATTATCAGAAATTTTCATACCAAGAAACTGGTTTAATATAGCAGGCCATAACAATAGTTATAAAATTGAAATGATAAAAGAAGAAAATTTACCGTCTAACATAATGCAATATGACATAGAATTACCTCATGAGATAGGAGTAAATATCAATGATTTTTGGGTGAACATCAATCGCGAAATTGAAAAAATCGTGAATATTCAACCAAGTATACGATTCGCAACGGATGAAATCAATACAAATATTATCGTTGAAATATCTAAGGGGTTTGAAATATTGATAGGAAAAATTAACGGATCGAAATTATTGTATATGTTGCATTTACCGGAGGAAGATATTGTTATAACAAAATCAAGTGTGTTTAAGTTTAGACGGTCGACACAATCTCTTAATGGTCAATCATTTGCAATTATTAACAGAAATCCCAAACATATATCGACACACATTATCCCATTAACTCGTATAAAAAAAAATAATAATAATAATAACGATAAATTTGATGAGAGGGTTTTTAATATAATAAATGACAATATAGCGATATTAGAACTACAAAATTATTTAAAATTTATTTATGAACCTATAAGAAATGAACTGGAAATTGTGGTATCTGATTATGCTGAATTATGTATGACAAAAGAGTTTGCTAGATCGTTTTTACAAAAAATAAATTTAAGAGAGGATACCGTAGTAAAAGGAACAGCAAAATATGTTGTAAACCCTCTAATTGATACAATAGCAGGAGAGTTAATCAAATTAGAAATTAAAGAATATTATAAAACAAAAACACATACCACACATTCAGAATATTTAACTTTAAACGAAGGGATGTACAAGAATGCTGATCATTTGTTTCAAGAATTTAAATATGTGAAACTCAGACAATTACCAAATTTAAAAGTACATTTGCACATACCGCCAAAATGTGAAATGATGTTTGACAAAGGATTAGCAGATCTATTGGGTTTTACTAGAAATATCAGTTTTAAAACCGGGGATTATGTCAGTGATTATCCTATAGAATTAGATGCTGGAATAACCGAAATATTTGTGTATACTGATCTAATAGCTCCACACCATGTAGGTGATTCATTTTCACCAGTCCTTCGTGCTATTCCTTGTGTAAACGAGAAAGGAGATCAGATTGTGAATCACTATGATGTACCTGTTTATTTTCCCGTGCGCAAAAATTTTGTTGAAACTATTGAAATAGAACTTAAAACAAGTTCGGGCAACAACATTGTATTTATGGGAGGGAAAACTTTTGTGATGCTTTCCTTCAGACGCAAAAAGCTATAAATTCATCGTCATAAATTTTGGTTCATCATTCTGTATGTAACCATGCACTTAAACATCAAAGATTGTGAAGCGTATTATTGTAATCAAGTGGGAGGTGGAGGACCTTATTTTCAGGGTATCCCACACCAACGAGGTTATGGATTTTTCGGTGATTTGGGTCGATACCTCACACCGTTGGCTATTAAAGCCTCACGATATTTAGGAGGACGATTATTAGATACTGGAAAAAATGTCTTAGCAGATGTGGCATCTGGAAGCTCGTTTAGAGATGCAACCCGCAATAGATTTGGTGAAACTTCTACAAAAATTAAAAAGGATATTTTTAATAAATTGCAACAACATGGTCGAGGAAAAAAAAGGGGTATAAAAAGAAAATACAGCGGAAAATCATCACACTCAACAACAAAACGTTGTAAAACACAACGCGATATTTTTTCATGATGGATACCAACAACGTTATATGTCTCAAAAGCGAACTAGATTTGTTCAATAATGTTGCAATTCAACTAGGGATTGATTCGTCTACGTTTTTAGAAATCCATCCAGTGGCTTCCCTAACAGATACAACACCTCTAGAGTTTTATATTAGCGGAAATGGAGAACACTATTTGGATTTATCTCACACAATTTTACATCTCCAAGTAAAAGTTATAAAGAAAAACGGATCGAATCTGGTTGATGCAGATGATGTTGCTCCTATTAATTATTTTTTAAATACTATGTTTTCAGAATGTGCTGTGTTTTTAAATGATAAACAAATAGCTTCACAAGCAAATTATGGTTATCGTGCTTTGTTAGAAAGTTTGCTGTTTTCATCAAAATCATCACAAGAGACTATGTATAGAGCTGGTTTGTTTCATAAGGATACCTCTTCGAAACATGATGATGTGAAGAAAAGCGGAGCAAACGAAGGATATAAGAACAGACAATTAGCATGCGAAAAAAGCGATGTTATGGATCTTATAGGAACGTTGCATTTCGATTTAGCAACACAACCGAAATTATTAATAAACGGTGTTAATGTCCGCATAAAATTGCAACGAAACAAAGACATATTTTCTTTAATGTCTGAAAATGATTCATTTAAAGTTGTAATTCAGTCAGCGAGTCTGTATGTAAGAAAAGTCTGTGTTGGTTCATCTATCATGCTAGCTCATGAAAAAGCGTTGGAAAAAGGGGTAGTGAAATTAGCTATCCGACGAATTGAAGTAAAAGCTTTTGCATTATCAAGTGGTTTACAATCATCCACAATAGCTAATGCTTTCATTGGCCAGTTACCCACACGGTTAATTCTAGGATTTGTATCCAATGATGGTTATAACGGAAACATAAAAAAAAACCCCTTCAATTTCTTGCATTATAACTTAAATTATTTGACAGTCTTAAATGGTGGTTTGATGATACCAGCAAAACCATTTCAACCTAATTTTAATAATAATACCTATGCAAGGTGTTATCTAAGTTTGTTTACGGATTTAAATCGATATCATAATTCTCAAAACATAAATATTAATTATTTGGAATATAAAGACGGTTATACGCTATATTGTGTGGATTTGACTCCTGATCTCGCTGCAAATGACACACATACCAGTGTCAATAAAACCGGAAATATTGCTCTAGATATGAAATTTGCAACACCCCTTCCTGAAACTGTTACGTTGATTGTTTTTGCAGAATATCGCAATACTATCGAACTAGATAAATCAAGAAGCGTGTTCACCGATTATTAAACAGCTGTTATTATATATAAAAAAAAAAAACATTTTTCGCACGTAACTCAATACAAAAATGAACACAATTTCACTGTGTAGATTGGCATGTAGTGATTACAGGTTAAAGAATGGATTTGCAGGGGTTTATGCATCTGATAGTTTACCACATGGAAAAACTCATTTTAAATCATTTATTGTAAACTTAGATCCAAGAACATTATCAGGTAGTCATTGGATTGCTATATATTTTCATAATAATATAGCATACTACTTTGATAGTTATGGAATACCACCACGAAATAAACACATGGTTTCTTTTATGAAAAAAAATTCTAACGTTATTAAATACAACCATATATGTTTTCAAGATGTTCGGACAACAACTTGCGGGTTGTTTTGTTTATACTTCCTTTTTCAAAGTTCACGTCAATTACAAATGTATCATCTGCATATTAGACACAGAGACAAAAACGAAAAGTTTATCAAGATGTTTGTGAAAAATAATTTTTTCCTATCAACATGTTGTCACACCTTCCATGCAAAGGAACAGACCTGTGTACCACTTTTAAACATGATATCTAGATAATCACATCAATTACTTCACTAGATCTACAATGGAGCGGTATGGATTCTTGCTCTCTGATTCAGAACTAGGAAATTTTATATATGTGCACCCATCACTTTTCAAAAATTTATATAACTGTATGCAATCAGCAATAGAATGGAAATCTAGCGAACAACGATTTTATTTCAAAATCTTAAATAACTGTGATATAATAAATTGTATTCATAAAAGACAGCATGATAAGAAATTTGGATATGTATTTCTATGTGAAGATTGTTTAACTAACCAGTATTTAATATGTTCATGGTCACAAAACTTTTATAATGATCTGTTGGAGTGTGTTGCTGGTGAAAAGAATCGACATATCGATGGAATTGATGTAACTGATTTCAGAAATAATAAGAAAAAAATTGGATATTTTTTTATATTGAATAATGATGAACTTGTTGCTGAATTACATGCATACACCAATATACCATAATATTTTGTCTTCTATCAATAGTTTGGAAACATGTTTAGAAACAATATTGATGTAATTTCACACATCCTATGCGATGTGATATGTTTTTCGCTGTAATATTGTGTTTATTAAAATAATAAATATATTTTAACATATGTATGTTTCATTTTTTAAAATCTATATAATTTCACATACTAATAACACACAAAATATATATATATATATATATATATATATATATATATATATATATATATATATATATATATATATATATATTCATTTTAAAGAAACAACTTTAATCAACTATTAATTATTTTGTTTAAAAATAAACCAGAACAGACAACGATGTTAAGAAATGGTAAAAACGATATTATTAGTAATTATATATATATATATATATATATATATTTTGTGGAAATATAGAGCCTTCTTAAAGAAACACTTCCAAGAAAGGAGAATATTATTGAAAAAGGATGTTTTCACTGCAAGTTCTTCAGAAGTTTATTATTAGTATGAGAGAAAGTATATAACCTCAGTGCTAGAGATCAGTTCTAACATACAACATGGTTGTATTAGAAAAAGTGGTGTTCATCTCATCAGGAATATCCCTAATTTTCGGAGGGATTTTCATCATTTACTCGGTTGCTATAGAGTAAAATATCGGTAAGTTAATTTTTTATTTTTACAATCAGTTCAAAAGTTTAATAGAGAGAGAGAAGAAGATCTTGATCAGATAAAGGTAAGATGAAAGTTGTAGGGTCATAAGGCAGAATAGGAGATGAAGTTCTCGCACCGGTACCTCAAGTGGTTAGACTCTCGTCTGGTTAGTCAAAGATCTATGGTTCAATTCCGGTTGGATGTAAGAAGGTTAAAACTTTAAATTATCTGTTATTGGATTATGCTGTGAATTTTTTTATTTTTACAATCACTTCAAAAGTTTGAGAGAGAGAGAGAGAGGAAGATCTCGATCAGATAAAGGTAAGATGATAGTTGTGACTATAAAGCAGAATAGGAGATGAAGTTCTCACACCACTACCTCAAGTGGTTAGAGCGTTGTCTGGCTAGTCGGAGATCCCTGGTTCGATTCCCGGTTGGGAAAGTGAGTCCTTTACATAGCAGTCTAATTGTTCTTTTTATCAAATTGTATGTTTAACAAAGATGTATCAAATCCTATAATATAGATATATGAAGATTAAAATTTTAAATTATCTTTTATTGTGAATGGAAAAATTTATAATGAAAGATTATTTATATTTATATTTGCAGGAATAGGAATAGGACAATATTAAAAAACTAAAGAAAATCGGTAAGTGGAAATCAGATTGTTAAGATTTGAAATACAATCTCTTCTTTAACTTTAGAAAAAAACCGCTAAATGGTTTTTTTTTTCATTATGCCTTGTTTTTTTTTCTTGTGTTTCTATTGTGAGAAATATGTTGGTTTTCATTGTAAACAAACTTACATCTGATTTTCACTTACAGGTAGTTATTTGTTAATATTGAATGATAAAGAACACGAAAAAAAAATGAATTCATTTACAAGTAAGTATCCTAAAACTAGTAATCATAATGTTTACATGTGAACGTAAAAATAATTTTCTGATAGTTTCCAGCTTCTTTTTTAGATTTTGATCATATTATTGGCGAAGAACATGAAAAAACATTGAAGAGAAAAAGAAACGATGGTATCTTCAAGAAAGAAAAGAACCCGAGAAAGAATTTACCTGAACCATCTGACTGTTATAATGAGACAGATTCTGTTTTATCAAACGGTATAATAACGTATTTTTATTTTTTTTTCCGAGATTTAAAAGACAATTCATGTAGAATTAAAAAAATTATTTCATTATTTTTCAAATTATCTACTATTTTTTAGATGTAACTGGAACACAACAACCACCAATAAAGGAAATGAAAATAAAGAAAAGGAAACACTCCGTAAAAGAATTCGAAATTACACCTTCAATTTCAAGTCATCCATCTCATGATCCAGAACCTCAACCTGCATCCAAATATGATGTGGTGTTGAGTCACGATAGCGAAGGTAAAAAATTGATTCCTGATTATTCCGTTTACTTAGGTAACGGTCTCAGTATTCAAATAAAAGAATTTAGGAAATCGAATTACATATGTCTAACCCGCGAATATGAAAATGTAGTGAAAAATCGGTTTAATATTCCTATAACTGCATTAGACAATCTTATAAAAGGAATGCAATTTATTATTTCATTTATAAAATCTTGTGATAAATAACCTTATTATTACTGTTATTTCTCATCTTTTGATTTATATGTTTTATTTGAAGGAATACTCATTTCAGAATTATGTTCAAACATTTCGTACCGATTTGGAAAATTATTCTGATCCATTAACTGCGTTAATAGATAATAAAAATGAAATTTTTAACTTATTAAATAATAGCGTATCTTTAAGAATACGTTTTATTATATGTGAATGTGTTGAATTCATTAAATATGAAAATATAGAAAAAAATGAATATATAAAACAAGAATTTTATTTTTCATCATTTTGCGAAAGATTATTATCACAATATCAAATAGATGAAAAAATAGATAACGCTATCAAAAAAATAATATCTTCAATTGAAAACTTTTTACGATTAGGTAGTGGGTGGATCATTAATGATATTAAATATATTGAGGTGCATTTAGGGTTATATAGTGAACCAAACGGAGGGTGTGGGTTTGTAATACTACCAAAAATATTGAAAGCTAAAAAATGTGTCATCCATGTTAAAAATTCTGATCTAAAGTGTTTTTTATATTCTGTTTTAGCTGGAATATTTCCTATGATAAATAATAAATCCAACCCTACTTCATTTAAAAAATATTTAAAATATTTAGATTTCAATTTTCTTAATTACCCTGTTAAAATAACTCAAATACCCGAATTTGAAAGAAAGAATAATCTTAAAATTAACGTCTATGGGTATGAAAATAATCTATTCCCGATATATATTAGTAAAATTAAAAATAAGAAAGAAATAGATTTGATGTTATATAAAAATCATTATTTTTTTATTTCTAATTTCAACAGATTGTTATGTGTGAAAAATGGATTACATTTTCATTGTAAAAATTGCCTTTCATCATTTCAAAGAAAAGATACTTTAAACACCCATCAATTATTTTGTTTAGAGAACAAACCCGAACGCATAAGAATGCCAAAAGACGGTGAAAACTTTATGAGATTTAAATCCTTTCAAAAATTATTGAAAACAAATTTTGTGATTTATGCAGATTTTGAAAGTTTGATCATACCTCTCGAAACAGTATTCCCTTCACAAAAACAAAGTTATACAGTTAAAACTCAAGTCCATGAACCTATCTGCTATGCATTGTTTATTATAACTGATGATAAAAAAATTGTTTATCATAAATATTATAGAGGTGGTGATTGTGTGGAAAATTTTCTTACAACTTTGCAAAAAATAGAGAATACTTTATCTAACTCTCTGCAAAGAAATGTTCCAATGATCGATTCTGATTTTTCAAAAAGTTCGAAATGTTATATTTGCGGTAAACAGTTTAAAACAGGAGATATAATTTCTAGAGACCATAACCATATAACGGGACGATTTAACGGATTATGTCACTCCTCCCCATGCAATTTAAATTTACAAATATCGCCTTTTATACCTGTTGTTATTCATAATTTAACTGGATATGATTCTCATTTGATTTTTAAAAAAATTTCAAACAGATTTGCCAAAAATATTCGTGTTATACCAATAAACAATGAAAAATTTACTACCTTCACAATTGACCGATTAAAATTTTTAGATAGTTATAATTTTTTAAGTTCACCTCTATCAAAGCTGGTTGATACTTTAAATATATCAGATTATAATTTCCCTATTTTTAATGAATTCTTCCCCTCAAAAAAGAAATATCAGTTATTAAGAAGAAAAGGTGTTTTTCCTTATTCATATTTAAATAGTGAAATAAAATTAAATGGTGTTGAACTCCCCTCTAAAAAATGTTTTTTCAATGATCTCACAAACGAGCACATAACTGAAGAAGAATATATGTTTGCGAAAAAAATTTGGAAAAAATTTAAATGTAAAACTTTTGAAGATTATCTTAAATTATATTTATTTTGTGATTGTATACTATTAGCAGAAGTGTTTGAAAGTTTTAGAGATATCACTATGAAAATCTATAATTTAGAAGCATTGGAATTCATATCAGCAGCCGATTTAACTTGGAGTGCAGGACTTAAAATGACAGATTGCACCCTTGAACTCATTAAAGATGTAGATATGTATCTGTTACTTGAACATGGAATACGAGGAGGGGTGTGTATGGTTGGTAAAAGATTCAGCGAAGCAAATAATATTTATATTCCAAAAACATATAACCCTGATTTAGAAGAAAAATACATAATATCTTTAGATGTGACTAACCTTTACGGATATGTTATGTCGAGTTATTTACCAATAGGGGATTTTAAATGGTTGAGTTCTAAGGAAATAGAACAATTTAATATATTTAAAGTTACACCCGATTCAGATATCGGATATATATTAGAAGTAGACTTATCCTATCCAGAATCCTTACACGATGAACATGAATCTTTTCCTTTGGCAGCGGAACACGTTGAAGTTACTTATGATGATTTATCACCATATCAAAAACATTTATTACATCAGTTTAATTTAAAGTTTAATAAAACAAAAAAGCTTATTCCAAATTTAAACGATAAAAAAAGTTATGTAGTTCATTATTTAAACTTACAATTTTATTTAAAACAGGGAATGATTTTAAAACAAATTCATAGAATAGTTTCCTTTCGCCAAACACCATGGTTGAAACCCTATATCGAATTGAATAATAACGAACGCAAGAAGGCGAAAGGAAACTTTTTTAAAAATTTTTTCAAATTAATGAATAACGCATTTTTTGGTCGTACGTTATTAAATGTTAGAAAACTAAGAAACGTTTCAATCGGTATTACCGAAAAAGAATGCAAAAAACACTTACAAAGTTCGTGTTTAGATTATTTTCAACCGATTAACGAACATTGTGTTTTATTTAAAAAAAAACGTAGTACTTTATGTTTAAATAAACCGATTTATATTGGATTTACTGTATTGGAATTAAGCAAACTTCACATGCATCGAATTTACTATGAAGTTTTTAAAAAATATTACAATGATAAAGTCACATTATTATATACAGACACTGATAGTCTGTGTTTAGAAATAAAAACTCATGATATTTATGAAGATATGGCAACAGAACTCCCTAATATCTTCGATTTTTCGAATTATGAACAAGATCATTTCTTGTATAATACTGGGAACTATATGCGGTTAGGGTTTTTAAAAGATGAAACAAGAGGTTTACCTATTAAAGAGTTTTGTGGTTTGAAACCAAAAATGTATTCATATATTTTTGGAACGGAATGTAAAAAAACAGCAAAAGGAATAAAAGCTAGTGTTTTGAAAACTCTTCAACATGATAATTTTATCAAAACATTACGAAATGATGATTTATTACGAAATAAACAATCTCAAATTATTAGTAAAAATCATGAGTTGTGTACTGTTAACCTAAATAAAATTTCGTTAAGTAGTTTCTATGATAAGAAATATATATTAGATGATAAAATTACATGTTTGTCTTACGGACATTATATGATAAAAAGTATAAAACAGGAAGAATAATTTTCAATTAAACTACACGGAATTAAAATACTTGATCTCACACTACATGAGAGAAATACACAAATCATGATTTTTAATTTTAGTGATAATTTTTATAAATAATTTTTTTTTATCTTTTTAAAGTATATGTTTTTAACTATATATCTTTTTAAAGTATATCTTTTTAACTATATATCTTATAAACATTTTAATAAGATAGAATATGTGACTGTTTCTACTCAGATGAAAGAAGTCAGAATGTGATGAACTCTTCTAGTCAAATGGAATGACTATATTTTGTATGTTATAAATAATGTGTTAACAAAAAATAAATGGTGTTTTTATTTTATATGGTGTGTAGTGTATATTATTCAAATAATTAAAAGGTTAAAAACTTTCCAATTTGAAATGATGTGGTGATAACTTAGACGTCAAAATAGAAACACGAATTCATAATCATGGGTGGTGTGCCTCCTAACAGTGGGGCTTGGTCGACGAGTTCTTTCGTTCTAAAATAATCATTTTTTTTTTCAGATAACTCGCAGGAAGTTTATGCATACTAACAGGAAATTCCTAATCGTATTTCTTCTGGGATAAGAATATATCTAAAATTGTATCAAGGTTGTTGAATAGAGCTGGACTGAAACACGAGATTATTTCTGTATTATCAAAAAACACAACTATTTATAAAATGGAAATACATTTCTCTAGAAAACGAGTTATCAAAATACATTATCGATCTGTATATAAGAATTCACTCTTAGTTATCATTTAATCATCATGAGTCGACATGGTCCTACTTGTAGGGGGTGTCGATATAATGGTGTTAATTGTAGAACGTCTGCTTCAAACTTACATCAGCCAACATTCTGGAACGATAGTATCTGTGCTATTTGTTTGGAAGGCCAGGCAGATTGGACGATATTCTGCGGGCATACATTTCACCAAAGTTGTATTAGTGAATGGTTCAGAATAAAATTCAGCTGTCCTGTCTGCAGACGCACACTAATTAATATGAGGAGAGGGAGGAGATAGATATATGATTTAAGATGTATGACGATGTATTCAACGAATACATCTAAAAACACAATCATGAGATGTACATTCAGAACATTAAAGGTTAGGGGTTATAAATTCTTATACTTTATACCCGTTAACTCTCATACGGTCATATAACACTCATCTGAAGTTAACGGGTATAAAGTATAAGAAATTATTCCAGAAGTGATCAAACACCACTACTTAAATCAATGTAGTATTGTGAGAAGTTTTAAAATATTACCGAGGAATGTATTGCATTTTAGACATGTTTAAATAAAATTGCATTGCTGTTGGAAAGTGTTTCATAATCAATGCTTTAAGCATGATTGATCTTTCTTGTTTTATATGACTTTTTGATAATTTTTTTGAAAAAGGCGCAATATCTGGAGAACGGTTCATGTTAGCGTTTTAAAATTTATGTCAATCGTTTTCTAATGAAACATTATATAAGAAATGTCTATTTGCGTAACTTTATTAGTGGTTTTGATTTTTTGGCGATTTTTTCAAAATTTCACTCGAAAATTTAGGGGGGTTCTGAACATTCGATTGCGTATAAAAACAATAGGCTTCCAGTGTTTACGGATTGTGATTTTTGTACCGAATTTCATTCGAATAGGTCCGTCCATTCGTTCGTCAGTTATCGTCTCCACACACACACACACACACAGGCATCATTTAAAAATGTTTAATTCGTGATCAGGGATTCTTGAAACGTTCTCTCACGTCGAAAACTCGAATTCGAATTTTCGACCCCGTACAATACTTTCCTTATACATTATGCATATAAGGAAAGCAAAAAATGTTATTCTTATGGTAGATACTTATATTCTTTCAAATATATTGAATTTTCTTGAATTGGTCGTTATTTTTTTTTATTTAGCGTCATTTTTATCCATTTGGCGAGATTTTCGTTAATTTGGCAACATTTAGAAATGTCGCCAAGTTGGTGACATTTCACCAAATTCGTCTCCAAAATCTCGCCAAGCGTTATGGAAATAAGTTATTCTTACAGCAGATAATGACTATTGACGTTCAAATACAAAAGTATTACTCAAAGTATCTTTTCTCGTGAATGGAACAAGTTATATCCACAAGAATGATGCCACCCAATTTATAGCATGATATTACATATGAAAAGTGAACATGTTTCTTAACAGTTAATATATTTTTTTTAATTTATGGGGCTTTTTGATAAATTTATTTGAAAAATGTGCAATATCTCGAGAACGGTTCAAGCTAGCGTTCTAAAATTTATGTCAATCGTTTTCTAAGGAAAAATTACATAAGAAATGTCTATTTGCGTAAGGTTTTGATTTTTTGATGATTTTTTTTTCAAAATTTCACTCGAAAATTTAGGAGGGTTCTGAATATTCGATTGTGTTTTAAAACAATAAGCTTCCAGTATTAATGGATTGTGATTTTTGTACCAAATTTCATTCGAATCGTTCCATTCGTTCGTGAAATATCGTCTCCACAGACTCACTGACACACACACAAACACACACACAGACATCACTACAAAAATATTCGATTCGCGATCAGGGATGCTTGAAACGTGCTTTCCCGTCGAAATCTCGAATTCAAATTTTCGATCCCGTCCGTCACAACACTTTCCTTATACATTATGTATATAAGGAAAGTAATACAAAACAATTTCATGTTCATTTTAGTCTGAGATTGTGCAGTTGCCATCGTTTATAAGGAAATCGCTTAGAGTTATTTTCTACTTACAACCATGGACTTAGAGTGAACTAGACTAGACTCTTACAGATGAAAAGCATGAAACTAGAACAAGGGTTTGAGAATTAAATCTTGGTGTTGTTTTTATCGTTGAATTGTATTGGTGGCAAATTGTATGTACGTAATTTTTGCTGCAATATTGTTATCTTTTGAATACTTATTTTGCATAGTCAGATGAATTTCTATTAGTGGCATCTCCAGAACCAGAGGTGAAAATCACCCTCCTCAAGAATTCTATTGAATCCATATCAGTCATCATCTAAGCCATATCTATAGCCAATCCTGAGAAATACAGGTTTTAAGAAAATCTTTTGTGAAAATCCTTTAGTGAAAATCATCACCCCCTACTCCCACCAGATTTTGTTTCTGAATTCATGTGAGTCATCATCTAAGCTCTATCTACTGCCAATCTTTAAGACTGTGAATTCTTAGTGAAATATAGAAATAACTAGTGAGAAGGGAAATTCCCAGTGACCCGAAATTTGATTCTGAATGCATATCAGTCATCATCTAACCTATATCTACAACATATCTCAAGAAATAGATGTTTCGTGAAAAATGTAAACTTTTTAATCGGATGTGACATCTCCAGAAACGAGAAAAGGAAATGCTTAGTGAGTGCTTTAAAGCTCTTCAGAATTTGATGCTAAACCTATATCAGTCATTATCTAATCTCTATCTCTAGTCAATCCTGAGAAATAGATGTTTCAAACGAAATGGGAATTTTTGAACCGAAAATGGGAAAAAAGCCGGAAATAGAAATCCTTTGTGAATCACCAACTTCCTCCGAAATTCCATGCCAAATCTACGTCAGTCATTATCTACCTTCTAGCTATAGCGGATCATGACAAATAAATAATTTAATGAAAACTGTTTAGTAAAAATAACAGCATGAGACAATATTTGCCACTACTAACATATATTTGATAGGCATAAATTAAATAGCGAAAAAAAAAAATAAAATACAGCGGCAAAACTTCTAAGTAAAAATTCAAAGAACAAAACAAGTGTCTTACCAGTATTATGTCAAATATTAATTAGTGACATATCCCATACAAAATTTTATGCGACGCTCTCGTAGATGTTACAAATACAAGAAAGCGTTTTTCTGTCGTCATATCAACGAAATTAAAATGCTCAAGTTGTATAAGGGATATAAATCAGAAAATTGTTCTAAAAGGACGAGATTATCAGTGTTATCGGACGGTGCTTAAAATAATTGTATTGGCAAGTAAGCAAGTTATTGGGATTATACTCCCAATGCGGCAACCATCATTGATGGCCGGTTTCGTATATTAGAGCTAATCAGCTCAGCATAACATTGTAGTTACTGTAATAGCAGCAGACGAATTGTTATCAGCTAGAATTTTGTAAATCTCTATAGTGACCAAAGAAATTAATCATACCACAAAATTGGAATAAAACTCATAGCTGCCTGAGATGGCAAGACAAACTCCAAGATAAATAATAATTTGATAATAGTGGTTTCTAAATTTGAAATCGCGCTCTCAGTGCAGTAATAACTATTCATTGCAGTAATAATTATGTGCAGTAATAATTATGCCGGTGAGCTCTGTGTAGAGCGACACCAGTTCACTTATGTCGGATGCTTCACTGAGATCATAATTCAAAAATGAGCTGCCACCAATGGGTATGTTTTGTGACTTAGCAGTTTTACGTTCGATTGCAGAGCCTCTAGGAAGAAAGTATCACTACTAAATTGCATATTTAAGAGTAATGCTCGCAGATTGTAATTCCAATTAATAAACATGCAGCCAATTAATAGCATGTAACTTATCGCAGCTTTATCATCAAGCTCCCTTGCATTTACAATCTGCCTCGCGTTTCATTAATATATTCTGCTAAATTTTCAGTTTTTGAAGTGAAACTTCTTTTAACGGAGTAAGTGTAGGTTTGCTCGGACGAGACGAAAACTGAAACGTTCCCTTCCACAAGAAAGAAGCCGAGAGTGAAGGGAAGGTGGGTGGGAATGTTCCTACTCTAGGTTGAGCGATTTTGGTATTTGTTGACATATGTTCTTTGAAAGTCATGAAATTTTGTTAGTTTTAATATGCATACAGTGTATTTATGAGGCTTAGTTACTTTCCTTATACACATAATGTATAAGGAAAATATTGTGACAGGGTCGAAAATTCCAATTTGAGTTTTCGACGGGAGAGTACGTTTCAAGCATCCCTGATCGCGAATCAAACATTTTTGAAGTGATGTCTCTCTCTCTCTGTGTGTGTGTGTGTGTGTGTATCAGTGAGACTGTGGAGACGATAACTGACGAACGAATGGACCGATTTGAACGAAATTTGGTACAAAAATCACAATCCGTAAACACTGGAAGCCTATTTTTGTTATACGCAATCGAATGTTTAAAACCCCCCTAAATTTTCGAGTGAAATTTTGAAAAAAATGTCAAAAAATCAAAACCGCTAATAAAGTTACGCAAATAGACATTTCTTACGTAATTTTTCATTAGAAAACGATTGATATAAATTTTAGAACATTAACATGAACCATTCTAAAGATATTGCACATTTTTCAAAAAAATTATCAAAAAGTCATATAAAATAAAAAAAAATATTTCCTATTGAGAAACATGTTCACTTTTCATATGTAATACCATGCGATAAATTGGATGACATCATTCTCGGGGATCTAACTCGTTCCATTCATGAAAAAAAGATACTTTGAGTAATACTTTTGTATTTGAACGTCAATAGTCATTTATCTGCTGTAAGAATAACTTATTTCTTCGTCCATAACGCTTGGCGAGATTTTGGAGACGAATTTGGTGGAATGTCGCCAACTTGGCGATTTTTTTCAATGTTGCTAAATTAACGAAAAACTCGCCAAATGGATAAAAATGACGCTAAATCAATGAAAATGACGACTCATTGACGAAAAGAATATAAATATCTACTATATAAGACTATACTACTAAATCTACTAAAGAATATAAATATCTACTATAATAATAATCTCTATAATCTCTTACTGTAAAAGTAGTAAATTCATTGCATTATATAAGGAAAGTCATGTGCTGCCCACATCAGATTTTTTCATGTTGTTGACAAGTGTTTGTTGAAAATTATGAATTTTCGTGAAAATTATGAATATGGCAAAACAAAAGAGCAGTGACCGCGTCCGAACGTTGTGGGTGTCCAATCCACAGGAATTGGTGATCTTTGTAGAGCCTAATATCGACTGGAAAATGAGCAAAGGATTCTCAGAGTCATTATCAACATATCGCCGAACAGAAACGTTGATTAAATCATGGGATTTATTTCCCGAAGTTTTTTTTTGCCATGCACTATTGGCACTGAGGGTGCAAAATTGTTGTAGAAGAAATCTGAACAAATCACCAATGATTTTCAGTGGTGATTTCAACATCAATTTTAGTTCAGAAGAAGCACAACCACTGATCACATGCTTCTAGGAAACATTCAAATTGAAATTAAATACTGATAGGAATGAATCCACTACCAGTTCGGGCACTGCGGTCGATGCAGTATTTACTAGATGTTTAGATAAATTATAGTCGAAAATATTTATATCATATTTTCGTTATCAAAAGCTAATAACATTATTCTTGGAGTATGAATCAATGGAGACTATTGAATAAAAATTAAAATATTTAATTGCATTGAGTTTACTTAATTTATATACTTCATTATTGTCTCCTAATCTTAATATCGTCAAACTTATTCACATTAGAAAAAAAATCTGATGTGGGCAGGACATGAACTTCCTTACATAATGCAATGAATTTACTACTTTTACAGTAAAAAAATAGAATATTATTATAGTAGATATTTATATTCTTTCCAAAATATTGAATTTTCGTCAATGAGTCGTCATTTTCATTGATTTAGCGTCATTTTTAACACTTTACAACATAGTTGAAAAGTGTTTATGACTTTATTCATTCTGTCTGTCTGTCCGTTAGCACGATAACTACCATAAAAATGACTTTATCAAAATGAAATTTTAGTAAGTTGTTCAAACGGTTTGTGGGAACTGTGGAAATATAAATGAATAATAAAATCACCCAATTAGTTTTGGATTGAACCCGGGTTGAAGAAATGAAATACATTGAACCCTATGGGACCTAATTTTTCAAATATTTTTTAAGCGAATTTAAAATTCACAAATTGCTTCGAAAGTTTTAGAAAATATTCAAATTATCCCATAAAATATATAAAAAAAACTTCAACAAAATATATTCAGTAGCTTATTAAATAAAAATTAAAATAATAATTAGACCATTTATATGAAGAGATCACGTGACCCACTTCAAAATAAAATATGGCATCCATCTTGTATCAAAATCGTGATTTTTAAAGTTCTTTTTAATTCATATTTAGTGTTGTATCCGCCCTAAAACCGCTTTACTTTTGCTTATTCTGTGCATCGATATATTGAAACAACGCAATTACAATGTATTTGAGTTTAAATGATCATCAAACTTACATCTACAACAAAGCCTAAATTTCAATTAAATACAACGAAGCCTAATTTTCATTTATCTACAACGAAACCTAATTTTCACTTATTACTCAAAGTATATTTTTTCATGAATGGAACGAGCTAGATCCACGAGAATGGTGTCACCAAATTTATCGCATGGTATTACATATGAAAAGTAAACATGTTTCTGAATAGGAAATGTTTTTCTTTATATTGTATGATTTTTTGATAATTTTTTTGAAAAATGTGCAATATCTCGAGAAAGGCTTATGTTAGCGTTTTAAAATTTATGTTAATCGTTTTCTAATGAAAAATTGTATAAGAAATGTCTATTTGAGTAACTTTATTAGAGGTTTTGAATTTTTGACGACTTTTTCAAAATTTCACTCAAAAATTTAGTGGGGGAGGAGGGTCTGAACATTCGATTGCGTATAAAAACAATAGGCTTCCAGTGTTTACGAATTGTAATTTTTGTACCAAATTTCATTCGAATAGGTCCATTCGTTCGTCAGTTATCGTCTCCACAGACTCACTGACACACACACACAAACACACACACACATCACTTCAAAAATGTTCGATTCGTGATCAGGGATGCTTGAAATGTGCTCTCCCGTCGAAAACTCGAATTCGCATTTTCGACTAGTCACAATACTTTCCTTATATATATTATTGTATATAAGGAAAGTAATAACGGTTTTGATATTTAATATAATTGATGTTAAAATGTTTCACTTCCAACGCATGAGTGTTCCACACATAAGTTTTTTAACACTTCACAACTTAGTTGAAAAGTGTTTATGACTTTGTTCATTCATTCTATCTGTCTGTCTGTCTGTTTGTCTGCCCGTGAGCACGATAACTGCCGTGAAAATGACTTTATCAAAATGAAATTTTAGTATGTTTTTCAGACGGTCTGTGGGACCTATGGGAATATAAATAAATAATATCACCCAATTAGTTTTTATTGAACCCGGGTTGAAAAAATGAAATACATTGGACCCTATGGGACCTAATTTTTCAAACATTTTTTAAGCAAATTTAAAATTCACAAATTGCTTCGAAATGGTTAGGAAATGTTCACATTATCCCATAAAATATACAAAAAAAATTTCAGTAAAATATGTTAAGTAGTTTTTTAATTAAAAATTATTTAATATAGGGAAAAAAACAAATTCAATTAAATTCTGACTTTTGGGATACCCTCCAGAAAGAAAAAAGAGGTATATTATATAATAAATATCTTTCCAAGTGTTTGATCATTTTGTATATGAGAGAGGCTACACATTTTAAAATAAATTTGGTAGATAACAATTTTTCAAATTTTCTTTTAATTTTATATAAGTCTTCATGGTATACTTATTTGATGGCATTTTTAATGCACTTTCCTACGTCCTAGAGAGTTAAAATTTGGTACACAGCTTAAATTTGTTGAACATTTTATTCTACAAAAATTTGGTGGATCTTTAAATATAGATCATACATTTGGCATCAAATGGCCTGCAAATAATACCCGTTCACTTTGATAAAATATTGTTGTAATATTGTTAAAAATTCTGATGCGGGCAGCACATGTCTTTCCCTGAAGATTCATATTCACGTTCTCTTTATTTCTTCAATAATAATTTGAGTTTATCTGCACAAAATAACAGCCATAAGTATTTTAAATGACATTGAATTTGCACGTTAAACTTAAATTTGGTTCTCATTTGATATGTGGACTTATTGTCAAAGGTGGCGTAACGAAAACGCGAAAAAACTAGAATATCTCAAGAACGGCTTGTTCTAGAGTAATGGGGTTAGTCTTATTCTTTTTGTTGTCAAAAATCACGTATAAAATTGGAATTTAATTGATATAATTGAGCACACGTAGTCTTTTATTTTTATATTTAACGATTTTTGCGTGCCATTTCGCAAAAATAGACCGTTCCTTTTTCCCGAATAGTACTAGAATAACATACAAATGATTTATATACCAAATTTTGTTGAATTTGGTATATAAATCACTTGTAGGTTAATGAAATATTATACACCAAATTTTGTTAAATTTGTTCCATTAGTTTTTAGCTAAAGTGGATATAGGCAATTTCTGCCGGCCATTTCGCAAAGAAGGCAGATTCTTTTATTACGAATCGTACTATAATCTAATGAACATCAGGATTTCCCACAAAAAACATACCTACCAAATTTTATGATATTCGATCCATTAGTTTTTCAATTAGAGTGGATGTAATATCCTCACAGACACACTGAACATACACAGATACACCCTTACACACACAGACGTCTTCCTAAAAATATTTTTTTTGTGTTCTAGAAGTCCCAAAACGTGTAGATCCTTCGAAAATTCTAGTTCCGATCTTCGGCATGATTTTAATACTTTGAATACATACACACATACACACACATATATTATATGTGTATCTGTGTATTATCTGTGTATCTAAATTCCGTGCCTATGCAATTACAATAGTTGTGAGTTTAAATGATCCCTAAACTTTTATTATTTCTTCAATTTTAACATATGCAGAATGCAAATATCTCAAGCGATTGTAAGGTGAGTTACATAAGAATTGCTGAATTTTTTTCACACAAAATTATTTAGCTCTGGAGTCTGGAATATAAGTTATATGAATGAAATATTCATTGATTTTGAATAGAGAATCAGATGATTTATATTTCGATACAGTTTTAAATATTTAAGTATAATAAATTACTGTAGTACTGTGATAATGTAAAAGAGATATCACCACTGAATGTATCACATTTTAGAAATTTTTAAATGAAATTGCATTTCAGGTGGAAAGTGTTTCATAATCAATGCTTATGCATGATTGATCTGTCTTGTTGCTTTTCTCCTCGTATTAAAACCATGGAGGTAAAAGTAAGGAGTTAAAACTTCGTACTTAAAAAAAACGCCAATATCGTTTGAATTATTGTAAATTGGAGTATAGCCTTTATCGTAATTCAGGTGGCACTGAGATAAAATAAGTTGTCCTGCATTGTTTGCATTTCTACGACCTAAAATATTTATATAAACTGTCAATTTTGTAAAAATAATGTATTAGCGCAATGCAAAGTAGAACTTAAACAATAAAGAATATTCCTATACGTATTCAAAATTATTTTACTTTTTAATTTATTTTTATCTTCCGATATTCTGTACTCTATTCCACAACTATGAAAAATACTCGTTAATTATACTCATAATTAGGGAAACCTTAATTTAAAAAGAATTAAAAATTTATATATACCAATTGCCACGTGCCCGTCTGTCTGTCTGCCCGTCAAACTCTTTTTAGGCATTTCACGAATAGTTAGAGATTTGTAATTTGGTACATGACTCGAAAGTTCGATAAAAAAAAACCTGGAAAAAATTGTATTTTCTGAAAATGTTCTGTAGAGAGGGTGTTCCACACTAAACCGTTCGGAAAGCGAAATGATGGAAAAGCACGCTTTGCGATAAGATAGAGACTTCAAATTTGGTGTATTGGTAAATCGTTCGAAAGGAAGAAAGTGTGCAATTTCAGATTTCCAATATTTTCTACTTAAGGGGGTGCCGCACACCAAAACGTTAGATATGATGAAGAAATAAGAAGCTCCGCTAAAATTTGATTGATGCTTGAAATTTGGTATATGAGCTTGTGGCGGTTAACTATTGCCAGTTATGCCACCTGCACCAAAACGAACTAGAAGCGGCTTTTCTCAGTGTATCTGATAACTGAGGAAACCGCATACCATTTCCTGTTTTGGGACGTCTGACTTTCAAAGATTCCCGATGGGCAGGGCCGATCCTAGGGTGTCGGCCGCCCGCGTGCAAAGACCTAATGTGCCGCCCCCCCTAGAGAATGTTTCATATTTTGACTAATACTTAACGTTGACGTTATAAATTCATCTACCTGTATAAGAGTAAAAAGTTAAACATTAATAAAAATGCAAATAAAATTTGAAGTGCAAAATTTTATTTTTTGGTCAGCTAACAGGTTATAATAGCGACAAAATACTTTAACAAAATAATAAACAAACAAAAATATTACCTTTGAAATAAAAATTGACATTTTATAATTAGAAATGCAAAACAACAGTATTTACTCAGAAAATAGAATCTAATAAAAAAATGTACTAAAGCATAAATCTCGTGAAACGAAAAGTATATAAATGAGTCCTTCTACAAAGACTACCTAATAATTAACTATAAAATAACTTTTCGGGCTTTCTGAGAAGCAAATTTGTCAATAATTTCGGTGAAATCAATTTTTTCAGAGATTTCGGATTCAATAGAGATGACTCCCAAATCTGAAAGCCTTTCTTGTGTCGCATTATTTCTCAAGTAATTTTTAATGATTTTTAATTTACTAATACTTCTTTCACCTGAAGCCGCAGAAACAGGTAAGGTTAAAAACATTCTTATTGCTAGAGCAAAATTTGGAAAACAGGGAATGAGATCATTTTTGACTATAACTTCTAATATCTCAATTGGCTGTTTTTTACCTGGAAAAATATCTTTGAATGAAGTTATTTCATTAAAGAGTTGTATACCGTCTATATCTTTCACAATACTTCCTTCCTCCTGTACCTGTAACTTAATATCTAAGTCCATGCAGGCTTTCATGAGATCATCATTAGAAATGTTGTGAAACTCATACAGAAAGCAGAATATTGAATGGAATTCAGATAATAAGGTAAATCTTTCATTTACCGAAGAAATCGCGTGATCAAGAATTGCAAAATAGAAAGCAGTCTTGAATTGTTGGAAGGGATTTGAAACTGGTTCATCACTGCCCTCGCAATCAAATAAACGGACCTTTTTCCTGAGCTTCGACATGGGAAATTCGGGATCAATACCTAAATCTCTAGCAAGTGTTGTTGCTGAATCGACAAATATTTTTAAATTATCGTCAGATCTTTGGGAAACTAAATATTTTGTAAGATTATCTGAGCCTTCAATGCATTCCGCGATGTTTAATTTAAGATTTTGAAGCATTTCACTCAATACATCAATTCTTAATAATAAATCATGCCAAATTAAAATTGAACACAAAAATTTAAATGTTTCAAGACTTTTAATTATTGATTCAGCACCCATTTTTGTTTTCGTGTCTCTGGTAGTATCTTCAATTAAGGCATTTAGTGCGGTCATAATGTTTTTTAGGTCTTGTTTTAGAGGTCTAATAGCATTGATACGACTTTCCCACCTTGTTTCACTAAATGATTTTAAAGTTAGACTTTTCACGTGTTTTTTTAGTAAATCCCATCGATATGGGGACGCAGAAAAGTAATTATATACCTCTTGTACCATATCAAAAAAACCAGAAATTTCACCACTGGGGCTGGCAGCGTCATTAACGACGAGATTTAATGTATGAGCCGCACACGCCACGTATGATGTCGTGCTCTAGGATTGATATCGAGAATCCGTTTCTGAAGCCCTATATTTTTCCCCTTCATGTTCGATCCATTGTCGTAGCCCTGACCCCGTATATCTTTAACTTCGAGCTGCAGACTAGGTAATAACTTCTTTAATAGAAAATTGCACAGACATTCTTCAGTGGTATTAGTTACTGGAAAAAATCCTAGAAAAAATTCTAAAATATCTATCTTACCATCAGTATTGTTCACACATCTAATTACAAACATTATTTGTTCTGTGTGGCAAATATCTGGTGTAGAGTCAAGAATTATAGTGTAATATTTGGCTTTTTTGACAATGCGTGTTATCTCATTACAAATAGATTCGGCTAAAATATTAATTATTTCATTTTGAAAATACTGCCGTAAGTAGTGTGGAATACGTGTTTTGTTATCTTTGTATTTACTGACATTATTAAGGTGTTCTGAAATAACTGGATCAAATTTGACCGACATCTCCACTGTCTTTAAAAAATTACCATTATCTCTATGATACAACTTCGTACTAGTTCCTCTGAATGCCAAATTTTGACTGGCTAAAAATTGTACTACAGCAATCATTCTTTCATTGATGGCGGGTCATCGCTTTTTCTCTCGATTGTAAACATTTTGTTGTTCCGCGTCAATAGTACAATTTTTTTCCAGCCTCGTCTTTATTTCGCACCACGATCTTATAGAGTTTGTTTTAGAGTATTTTCATGCTTATTAAGGTAATCCAAACAATGACGACAATCAGAAAAGTCAGTACTTAGAAGTTGTGTTGAACTATCTTTACCAAACAATTTACATGCAAAACAAAAAATACGATTTATTTTTATGGAATATCAGAGCCACGCGCGATTTATTTTCTCCCCGTTCACTAAAGTTTTGTCATAATATGAACAGCTAAATTTTCTGCCACTCTCATCGACCGGAAATTTAAAATTTGCTACTTGTTTAGGACCATGTTCTACCAATAAATCAAAATTTTTTTCGTTAAAGTGTTAGGCCAAGAATATTACGTTACCTTCATTTTACTCTTGATAGTAATGCCCAAAAACTAGATAAATTGGAACCCGTTTTAGATGCATTAGTTTCAAAATTTAAATCTGTATAGACTCCTGATAACTGATTTAAATCTATATACACTCCTGATTAACTGATAACTATTTTATTCAAGGTAAGTTATCATTTTTAATACGCTAAAATTTTTAATATTTTGATAAAAGAAAATTTGAAAGAAAAATATACATCAAATAGAAAATAAGAATTTCCTTTATTCCTGAAAATAGTAGAATGATGTGTTGAACGTGTGATTTTTAGTGAATTTTCTTCGGGAGTTAGGCTTAGCGCAATAAAATTGCCGTCTCCTGGGAACAGTTCGAAAAAGAAGCGCTCCGTCCTTTGGACCGCCACAGTTCCGGAATGCCGCCGTCGCGAAAGGGTTAACTTTGCCGAAATAATTCAGTTCTAATCTACAAAGGAGACCGCTAAAATAAAGTTTCTTTTGACCATTGATCTGCGAGCCGCGTACCGACCGTGGTATACATAAATAAGCTGCCGCACAGTGGAACGAAACATCCTTAGCCGTCTCAAAAATATGCCCCTTGGTTATTTGTTTAGATAGAAATTTAAAATTTGGTATCCTTTTCTATGACGTATTGCCGGCTCTGCCACGAATTTTGCTATCAAATGAAGGACCAACAATGGACCAACACACTGTGCACTAACATTCTATTTTTCTTAAACTATGGGGCTTATTTTGATTTTTCAATAACTATTTAAAATTCAGCATATTTATTCGACTTATAAGTTTAAAAAAAATTTGCTTGATTAATAGAACTATATGCGGCCTGCGGCCGCCCCTTGTTTTGGCCGCTCGCGTGCGGTGCACTCGCTGCACACCTGCTAGGATCGGCCCTGCCGATGGGGATGTACACATAACTTTAACGCCGGTGACAGTATGTTGGCATGTGAAAGCCATAATTTTCGTCACCGGCATGTGTGAAAAACAAGACGATGGTGCACACCGAAAACACGTGGCGTGCATGGGGAGCACCCCCATTAATGAGCCCCAGACCGACGACGACCAATAAGATGGTCGGTCACTCCTTCTGGGGCGTTTACAAAATTCAGTTTAGAAAAGAACTTTCATCTTTTCGGACAGAGACTCGCTCCTAAAATCTCGACCTAATCGGTTCAGCCCACACAAACAAACTTCAAACCAACAATAAACCCCGCAAGCTAATCATTTGATGAAAACACAAAAGACGAATTTTTAAAAATGTTCGTTTAAGGGGTGATAAAAACGTTCAAATGGTGAACAGAAAAATAAACATGCTTCGGGATGAGATAGAGATTTCAAATTTGATGTACGGATAGATAGTTTGGAAGGAAGAAAGTGTACAATTTCAGTTTTCTGATATTTTCTACTTTAGGGAGTGCAGCACACAAAAATATTCGATTTTCGGAATAAATGAGAAAAAAGCCTTTTAAAATGTGATAGAGGCTTGATATCTGGTATATGGGCCAATCATCTGATAGAAAACCCAAGAAGAATGGAGTTCTTCAAAACTGTTCATTTAAGGGGTTGGGGATAAGCCACAAAAACATTCGAAAAGAGAAATGATACAAAAAGTATGCTTAGCGATGAGATAGAGACTTTAAATTTGGTGTACGGGTAGATAGTTTCAAAGGAAAAATGTGTGGAATTTCAATTTTCCAACATTTGTTATTGTAGGGGGTGTCGCACACTAAAATGTTCGATTTGACGAACAAATGAAAATCATGGATCAATGTGGAATCATGGTCAATGTGGAATCATGGTCAATGGTCATGGATCAATGGTCATTTCAATGTGGAATTTGGTTTGAAATTTGATATATGGGCTAATTATTTGATAAAAAGGGCAAGAAGGATAGAATTTTTCAAAAATTTCATTTTAGGGGGTGGATGCACAACACAGAAACGTTCGAAAAGTGAAATGATAGAAAGGCACACCTCGCGATAAGATACAGACTTTACGTTTGACGTAATGGTAGATAGTTGGAAAAGAAGAATCTGTATAATTTCCTTAGGGTGCTGACGGCTAAAAATGCCGATTTGTCGAATAAATGAACGCTTTTTCTTTTTGTGAGATAGAGTCTTACAATTTTGTACACAAGTCAATTGTTCAATAAAACCCTCTGGAAAAATCGAGTTTTTCAAATATGTTCTGTAGAGGAGAATGAATGCTCCACACACCAAAACGTTCGAAAGGTGAATAGAGAGATAAAGATTTGGGATTTGATACACGAGTCAATCAACCAATCGATAAAACCTGAGGAGAAAATCGTATTTTTCAAAAATGTTCATTTAATGGGTGCTCCACACTAAAACATTCAAAATGTAAAATGATAGTAAAACTGGACTTTGCAATAAGATAGACTTTAAAATTGGTGCACGGATAGATCACTAGATAGGAATAAAGTGTATAATTTCAGCTTTCTTATATTTTGCTAATTTAGGGTTGCCGCACTTTTAAATGTTTAATTGGCTGAAAAAATGAGAAATGCCCAGTCTGATGTGAGACAGATATTTGAAATATAGTGCACAGGTGGACAGTTTGAAAAGGACTACTGAAAAAATCGAAGAATTCAACCATTCACGCTATTCGGAGGTTGCTTATTGTGGTACCGTTGAATTTCAACGGATATTCGGCTAGTACATATACTAAATACCACCTCTTTTCTGTTGTGTCAACTTGCAATAGCAGCTACTTCACTAACACTAGTGATACCTAGATATCTATATATATACTAATTGCCAAGTGTCCGTCTGTCACTCTTTTTTAGGCACTTCCCGAGTAGATAGAGACTTGCAATCTAGTACATGGGTCGATCGTCCGATAAGATCCTCTGGAAAAATCTTATTTTCCTAAAATGTTCTGAAGAGAGAGTGCTCCACACCAAAACATTCGAAAAGTGAAATGATAGCAAAGAATGCTTGGCGATAAAATAGAAACTTCAAATTTGGTGTACTGGCAAATCGTTCGAAAGGAAGAAAGTGTGCAGTTTCAGATTTCCAATATTTTCTACTTAAGGGAGTGCCGCACATCAAAATGTTCGATTTTCCGAATAAATAAGAAACGGCTCCTTTAAAATTTGATAGAGACTTGGAATTTGGTATATGGGCTAATCATCTGATAGAAAATCCTAAGAAAAGTGGAGTTTTTCAAAAATGTATATTTAAGGGGGTGGGTACTCTACATAAAACATTCGAAAGGTGAAATGACAGAAAACGCATATTTCGCGATGAGATATAGACTTCAAATTTGGTGTACGGGTAAATAGTTGTAAAGGAAGGAAGTGTGCAATTTCAATTTCCCAACATTTGCTATTGTAGGGGATGCCGCTCACTAAAACATTCGATTTGCCGAACAAATGAAAACGCCTCCTTTACAATGTGATGGAGACTTGAAATTTAGTATATGGGCTAATCATTTGAGAAAAACGCAAGACGAACAGAGTTTTTTTAAAAACGTTTAATTATGGGTGTGCTCAACAGAAAAACGTTCGAAAAGGGAAATAATAAAATAGCATGCTTTGGGATGAGATAGAGACTTTCATACGGTGTACGGGTAAATAGTTCGAAAGAAAGAAGTGCGAATTTAAGTTTTCCAATATTTTCTTCTTTAGGAGGGTCTGCACACCAAAATATTCGATTTGTCGAAAAAATTGGAAACGCGAATTATCCCAAAATTTACATTATTCAGTGCTTCCCCCGGCCTCCACATCTTGCTGCTGTAAACCTCTGGGTCGGCCGTGTGGACTGGGTCTTCAACATTATTCAGGGGTTGCTTATTGCGAGACCGTTGGTTTCCAACGGGTATTCGGCTAGTAATTCTCGAAGCATTATGGGATTTTCAAGCGTTTCTTCCATAGGAGTTTTATCTCCTTCTTTCTAACTCCATGATTAAAACTTTCAACGTTCTTTAATAATTTCACAGAAATTTCAAATGTCAACATTTTAACTGCAACATTGATGGCGCCTACTCAGCTTTTTATTAATGCTCCAATTATCTCCTTGGAAAAAAAGCACCATGTATTAGCGGACAAAGGGAGCACTGAATCGTTTTGAACATGGACAAAAACAACGTGCACCCCGAAAACGTGACGCAGTGCCTCAGCAGTCCACTTACGACCTAAGTGACTCCCTGCACCAGTGTACTTGAGGCACGAAATTTCAGCAGAGAACAATTTTCGGTCTCCATTTGCTACAACGCTCTGCGAATGTTGATGAACCTGGGCGTCGACTGTGGACACCAGTGGCGTAAATCAGCTGCGAATGGTGATCCGTGAGCAAGAGGGCGTGCCTGGCAAAGGGGAAAATATTCCCCACTTAATATCTGTAAAATTTCTATTATAGTTTTTCTTTATTTGTGGTATACGTATATAAATGAGATTAATCTTCAAAATTTTCTGGTTAACCTTGGCACAAATATGTGACCATTATTATATAATAGCACGGAAAGGGTAAATATTGTAATAAAGTCAAAAATTCGACTAACACATTTTGATGGTTATGCACGAGCTTCTCTGAATACAAAGCATTCATTTTTTCGACAATGATTGTGTGTCTCCCTGTGTGCACAGCATCCCTCGAATAAATTGAGCAAATCGACTAAAATTTAGCATGGTTGTTTCAATCAATGAAGCTCAGAGGCCTATTGACTTTCTGGGTAACGGATCAAGGTGACGACCCAAATTTTACGAACATCTAATTTCGAAAGCAGCAAAAAAAAAAAAAAAACATAGTGAGTAACACTATTACTTGTAATAGATTGATTTGAAACATTTTCTTATTGACCTAAAATGTATATTTCTTACACTATTTTACAAGTATTGTTTTATAATGCAGCTTAAAATGTGTATATAATCAAACGATATTTATACAGTGGATTCTGTGTTGAGTTTGGCAGATACCTTTATTCGTAACACGTCAGCAACCCAACTAAATGATGGCACTTATATATCATACCCTATGTAGAAAACCCAGACCACCTGACTCACCCAACGGTTTAGAGTTGCTGATTGAGCAGTCGGGAATATCACATCCTCTAGAGAAAGTTATGGGAAAAGCACTTAACTCATGAATTTCTTGGCGAATCTACAAAATTCGAGAAATTCCTAGAATCAGCCAAAAGTCGCCAAGTTAGCAATATTTTGAAAAATTCGTCGCCATGGTCATGAATTTGCCAATAATAAGCGATCCATACCTTTAAATTTTACAATGGTTTTATGTTACGTAATCGTAATAATATGATGTCACTTACGTTATATATACTTCTGTTTAAAGGAATCTTGACCGACGTATCTAAGCACAAATAAATTAATAATCCAGGATACATTTGTTTTCAAGATACTCTGGATCGACTTCTTCATCGCAAGAGAATCACTTGCACTGACGAAGGGGGATCCAGTGTACCTTCGAAACAGCTGAATGCAGAAATATTATTGTATTTGAGCTTAAATAAGTTTCTCAAGTTTTCCTTATCCCTTTGCACAAAGTGTTTTTTTATTTATTCATCTCTGGCGTTTCATCTCTGTCGCATTTCTTTACTCCACCCCATGCCTTAAGATATTTCATATCAAAATCGGTTAAAAAAATTGATGAGGGCTGCACATAGCTTACCCTATATAATGCTTTATATAATTTGCTTCTTTCACTGTGAAAAAAATGATATGCTCAAAATTCACGAATTTTTTTTTTTTTTTAAATTCCCCAGAGATTTGAGGGAAAAGAAAGACCAGTTATGTAAGACCAGTAAAGTGTGAGTTTCCAGAATTGTTGTTCCTGGAACATCTTCTGCGTTTTGCATTTTTGCATTGTAAAAGAAATATATGATTTATAGACAATAAACAATGATTACTTTTCCCATTCGGAATTGAAAATTATTGTAGCGTGGGAAATATTAGAATATTTTCCACGCTAATATTAGATATAAGAAAAAATATTTAAATTGTGTCATTTTTACTTTCTTATATACATAATGTATAAGGAAAGTATTGTGGCGGGGTCGAAAATTCGAATTCGAGTTCTCGACGGGAGAGCACGTTTCAAGCTTCCCTGATCACGAATCAAACATTTTTGAAGTGATGTCTGTGTGTGTGTGTGTGTGTGTGTGTGTGTGTGTGTGTGTCTGTGAAGACGATAACTGACGAACGAATGGACCGATTCGAACGAAATTTGGGACAAAAATCACAATCCGTAAACACTGAAAGCCTATTGTTTTTAAAGCCTATTGTTATCAAAACCGCTAATAAAGTTACGCAAATAGACATTTCTTATGTAATTTTTTATTAGAAAACGATTAACATAAATTTTAGAACGCTAACATGAACCGTTCGAGATATTGCACATTTTTCAAATCATTTTAAAATAGTCATATAAAATAAAAAATATATATTTCCTATTGAGAAACATGTTCACTTTTTATATGTAATACCATGCGATAAAGTTGGTGACATCATTCTCGTGGATCTAGCTCGTTCCATTCATGAGGAAAGATACTTCGAGTAATACTTTTGTATTTGAACGCCAAAAGTCATTTATCTGCTATAAGAATAACTTATTTCTCCGTCAGTAAAGCTTGGCGAGATTTTGGCGACGAATTTGGCGGAATGTCGCCAACTTGGTGACTTTTTGAAATGTTGTCAAATTAACAAAAATCTCGCCAAATGGATTAAAATGACGTTAAATCGATGAAAATGACGACTAATTGTCGAAAATTCAATATCTTGGAAAGAATATTAGTATCTACTATAAGAAAAACCTATTTTTTTACTGTAAACGTAGTAAATTCATTGCATTATATAAGGAAAGTCATGTGTTGCCCACATCAGATTTTTTTTTATTAAAATGAAAAATAATTCTACAATTAAAATGTAATTTAAAAATTTAAAAAAAAACTGAGATTATATCTGCTACTATTAAATGTGTAGGAAAAGTTGATGAACAGAAAAATGTCCATCCTTTTGCTCAAGACGTCACAGGATATAATTTTAAATAACCCGCAGCACATACACTTATCATTCTTGGATATCAATCAGCGATTCAATAATGGAACCATCCCATCTTCGTGACGCGATTGAAACAATTAGCCTCTAATTAAAACGACTAGTGACAAATCGACCCTCTCCCTTGCTGGAGCAATCACGATGTGAATCCAAAAACCTGTGCTCGGGGTGAAAAGAAAAGGGGTTCTATACACTCATACAGCTAATAAAAAATAAAGAAAAAACTCATTTAGGTGTCACGAATGCAAAACGCGGAACCCCTCGGGGTTGATACAGCCAATTTACCGCCGTTCCAATCCGCATCCCCATCCATGCGCGTAGGGCGCGCGCAGTAAAATAGTCCGCTGTCCCGTCGCTGCATCCGTGATAATATCGTACTTTAATTATATACCGCGTCGGTCTCCGACTCGGCGACCCCAGCGCTGCAAAAGCGAGAGCCCCATTTATCAAATGTGCGGGCCTCACCTTTTATTTTGTACTTATTTCGGTCTCCCCCCCCCCCTTTTTATTATTTTCTTTACAACTCTTGCGACTCTCACTTTTCATGCTATATCCGGGTCGTGGAGAGCACCTCAAGTTTGTTGTCGCGATCGAATTGTTAGGTTGTGTAATTTAACGAGGGGTTATTATGTGAGAGCGGAGGCATATCTGTTACAACTGTAACTGTATGCAGAGTTGGTGGTTTTGAATATATATGTGTGTGTGTTGAGGGTGTTTTTATAAAATATTTATGGAAAAGACAATTCTCTCTTAAGATCGTGTTTTGTACTCATAATTGCATGGGTGGTTATTCATCTGTTGAATTGTAGCTGTTAATGTTCCTGTTTTTTCATACTGGAATCCGGGTGGTGTAATATATTTCTCGCATTTAAATTTTGAAACTGTTCACTGAAAGTCAGCACTAGATTTTATGTGTATGACCAATAAATATATTGGCTCTTTGCAGAGAGGTTGCGATGAGTAGTCAGTCCCGAGGTTTTCTGCAAACTTTTCAAAGACACACCTGAACTATAAATGCAGCAAAACGTCACTAGTCCAAAAAATTTGATGTGGGCAGCACATGACTTTCCCTGCAGACTTATATTCGCGTTCTTTCTATTTTGATTAAATTTAATTCACTTTTAATTCCATTTTCCTTCTCATTTGATAACTGGACTTATTTTCAAAGGTGGCGTAGAGAAAATACGGAAAAGCTAAAATATCTCGAAAACGGCTAGTCCTAGTGCAATGCGGTTGGTCTTATTCTTTTCTTCGTTAAAAATTACGTATTAAACTAGCATTTAATGGATATATTTGGCATACGTAGTTTTATATTTTGAATTTTGGCTATTTTTGCAGGCCATTTGGCAAAAAAGGGCAGATTATTTTTTTTTAATCGTACCAAAATCTAATCAGCACCAGGATGACCCACAAGTGACTTATCTACCGCATTTTGTGCAATCCAATCCATTAGTTTTTCAGCTAGAGTGGATATAAGCTTTTGAGGGCCATTTCGCAAAAAAATGCGGGTTCTGTTGTCCCAAATCGTACCCAAAACTAATCAGCACCAGATTCACCCACAAGTGACTTAACTACCAAATTTTATGAAATTCGGTCAATTACTTTTTTAGTTAGAGTGGATACAAAATCTGCACAGACACACAGACAGACAGACGCACAGACACACACACAGACGTCACGCTGAAAATAGTTTTTTCATAATCTAGAGGTTTCGAAACGTGTAGATCCGTCGAAAAATCGAGTTGCGATTTTCGGCATGATTCCAATACTTTCCATATACATTACCATGTTTTGCAGGGAAAGTAAAAATATGATGTGGTCAACAAATGATTTTCCCTATAGACTGAAATTTATTTTCTCCTTCATTATTCATTAAATCGAGTTTAATTAAATTACGCAAAAAGACACAATTACTCTTTTGAAATTATACCCATTTTATTACAAGTTTAATACATATGATTTTAATACGTCGCACAGTGGGCCAGATCGTAATTCTATCAGAAAAACAATAATCAAAAATTGAGTGTTGTTAAATCAAAAAATCTGATGTAAGCAGCACATGACTTTCCCTCCAGACTTATATTAACGTTCTCTTTATTTTAATTAAATTTATTTCACTTTTAATTCAATTTTCGTTCTCATTCGATAACCGGACTTATTTTCAAAGGTGGCGTAGGGAAAGTACGAAAAACTAAAATATCTCGAGAACGGCTAGTCCTAGTGTAATGGGGTTGGTCTTATTCTTTTCGTCGTTAAAAATTACGTATTAAATCAGCATTTAATGGATATATTTGAGTATACCCAGTTTTTTATTTTAGATTTTGGAAATTTTTGCGGGCCATTTTGCAGAAAAAGGCAGGTTATTTTTTTCTGAATCGTACCAAAATCTAATCAGCACCAGGTTGACCTATACGGGACTGACTCATCTACCGAATTTTGTGAAATTCGGTCCAATAGTTTTTCAGCTACAGTGGATACAAGCTTTTGCGGGCCATTTCACAAAAAAGGCGGGTTCTTTTATTCCGAATCGTACCCAAAACTAATCAGCACCAGCCCCGCCCACAAGTGACTTACCTACAAAATTTTGTGAAATTCGGTCCATTAGTTTTTTAGTTAGAGTGGATACAAAATCTGCACAGACAGACAGACACACAGACACACACACAGACGTCACGCTAAAAATGGTTTTTTCGTCGAAAACTCGAGTTGCGATTTTCGGCATGATTCCAATACTTTCCCCATACATTACCATGTATTGCAGGGAAAGTAAAAATCTGATGTGGGCAGCACATGACTTTCCCTGCAGACTTATATTAACGTTCTCTTTATTTTAATTAAATTTATTTCACTTTTAATTCAATTTTCGTTCTCATTCGGTAACCGGACTTATTTTCAAAGGTGTCGTAGCAAAAATACGAAAATCTAAAATATCTCGAGAACGGCTAGTCCTAGTGTAATGGGGTTGGTCTTATTCTTTTCGTCGCTAAAAAATACGTACTAAACGAGCATTCGTTGGATATATTTGAGTATACCCAGTTTTTTATTTTAGATTTTGGCGATTTTTGCGGGCCATTTTGCAAAAAAAGGCAGGTTATTTTCTTCTGAATCGTACCAAAATCTAATCAGCACCAGGGTGACCAATACATGACTCATCTACCGAATTTTGTGAAATTCGGTCCATTAGGTCTTCAGCTACAGTGGATACAAGCGTTTGCGGGCCATTTCACAAAAAAGGCGGGTTCTTTTATTCTGAATCGTACCCAAAACTAATCAGCACCAGCCCCGCCCACAAGTGACTTACCTACAAAATTTTGTGAAATTTGGTCCATTAGTTTTTTAGTTAGAGTGGATACAAAATCTGCACAGACAGACAGACAGACACACAGACAGACAGACACACACACAGACGTCGCGCTAAAAATCGTTTTTTCGTATTCTAGAGGTCTCGAAACGTGTAGATCCGTCGAAAACTCGAGTTGTGATTTTCGGTATGATTCCAATACTTTCCCTATACATTACCATGTATTGCAGGGAAAGTAAAAATGTTGGTTTAACATAGTTCTCAGTCAGTAGGTCAATTCATGAAAGGTGGAAGCTTGTAGGCCTTGTGTAACCGCCGTGGCCGGGTACCTTTTTAAGAAAAAAAATAATAGATTTCTGGGGGTAGGGGTGCATCGCCGTTCTCTGATGTGGGCAGCACATGACGTTCCTTATATAATGCAATGAATTTACTACTTTTACAGTAAAAAAAAATAATGTATAAGATACACGGTATTGTGTTTTTATCGTTGAATTGTACATTTGACACTTTTCCGGATGACAACATGTGAAACTATTTCGAAGCTCCCAATTAACTTATAATACACGCAACCCAAGATTAACAATTGTCAATATTGATAGCACTCAAGATACGCAATATAGTCCATATATTAATATATTTTCTTAATTAATTCACCAATTTAGCGTTCTTCCCGTTGACAAAACGTCATTGTTGCACCTTTGACGATATTTTCGTCAATCTCGAGTGAAATATTGCCAAAATGGCGATATTTCGCTTAATGAGCCTTCAAGTTCGCCCAAATTTATCGCCAATCGCTACAGTCAAATGGAGAAAAGAGCATTTCTCTTATATATAAATGATTATGGGTGAATTGTTAGGAGTCAAAATTCCAAAACTATTACACAACATATCTTTCTCGTGAATGGAACGAACTACGTTCCTTAAAATGATGTTAACAAATTTATTGCATAATATTACTTATGAAAAGTGAACCTGTTTTACAATAGTTATTTTTTAACACTTTACAACATAATTGAAAAGTGTTTATGACTTTGATAATTCTGTCTGTCTGTCTGTCTGTTCGCACGATAACTGCCGTAAAAATGACATTATCAAAATGAAATTTTCGTATGTTGTTCAGACGGTCTGTGGGACCTATGGGAATATAAGTGAATAATATCACACAGTTAGTTTTTGATTGAACCCGGGTTGAGAAAATGAAATACATTGAACCCTACGGGACCTAATTATTCAAACATTTTTTAAGCGAATTTAAAATTCACAAATTGCTTCGAAAGTTTTAGGAAATATTCAAATTATTCCATAAAAAAAAATCTGATGTGGGCAGCACATGACTTTCCCTGCAGACTTGTATTCACGTTCTATTTATTTAAATTAAACTTAATTCACTTTTAATTCAATTTTCGTTCTCATTTGAAAACTGGACTTATTTTCAATAATGGTGTAGGAAAAATGCGAAAAATTAAAATATCTCGAGAACGGCTAGTCCTAGTGTAATGGGGTTGGTCTTATTCTTTTCTTCGCTAAATATTACGTATTAAAAAAGCATTTACTGGCTATATTTGAGCATACGTAGTTCTTAAGTTTAGATTTTGATTATTTTTGCGGGCCATTTTGCAAAAAAAGGCAGGTTATTGTTTTTCGAATTTTATCAAAATCTAAACAGCAGCAGGGTGGCCTACAAGCGACTTATCTACCAAATTTTGTGAAATTCGGTCCATTAGTTTTTCAGTTAGAGTGGATACAAGCTTTTGCGGGCCATTTCGCCCAAAAAGGCGGGTTTTTTTAACCCGAGTCGTACCCAAAACTAATCAGCACCAGATTCGTGCGCAAGTTACTTACCTACCAAATTTTATGAAATTCGGTCAATTAGTTTTTTATTTAGAGTGGATACAAAATCTGCACAGACAGACAGACAGACACACAGACAGACACACAGACACACAGAGACACACTTAGACGTCACGCTAAAAATAGTTTTTTCGTATTCTAGAGGTCTCGAAACGTGTAGATCCGTCGAAAACTCGAGTTGCGATTTTCGACATGATTCCAATACTTTCCCTATACATTACTATGCAGGGAAAGTAATATGAATAAAATTTCAAAATATATACGGTAGTTTTTAAAATAAAAATTAAAATAATAATTACACCCATATTATATGAAGAGATCACGTGATCCACTTCAAAATAAAATATGACATTATGGCATCCATCTTGTGTCAAAATCGTGAATTTTAAAGTTTTTTAACACTTTACAACAAAGTTGAAAAGTGTTTATGACTTTGTTCATTCTGTCTGTCTGTCTGTCTGTCTGTCTGTCTGTCTGTCTGTCTGTCTGTCTGTCCGTTAGCACGATAACTGCCGTAAAAATGAGTTTATCAAAATGAAATTTTAGTATGTTGTTCAGTCGGTCTGTAGGACCTATGGGAATATAAATAAATAATATCACCCAATTAGTTTTTTATTGAACCCGGGTTGAAAAAATGAAATACATTGAACCCTATGGGACCTAATTTTTCAAACATTTTTTAAGTAAATTTAAAATTCACGAATTGCTTCGAAATTTTTAGGAAATATTCACATTATCCCATAGAATATATATAAAAAAATTCAGTAAAATATGTTAAGTAGTTTTTTAATTAAAAAAAATATTTAATATAGGGAAAAAAACAAATTCAATTAAATTCTGACTTTGGGATATCTTCCATAAAGAAAAGAAAGAGATATTATATAATAAATATCTCTCCATTTGTTTAAACGTTTTGCATATGTGAGTGGCTTCATATTTTAAAGTAAATTTGGTAGATAACAATTTTTCTTTTTTTTAAATTTTATATAACTCTTCATGATAAATTTATTTGATGGCATTTTAAATGCACTTCCCTACGTCCTAGAGAGTTAAAATTTGGTACACAGCTTAAATTTGTTGAACATTTTATTCGACAAAAATTTGATGGATCTTTAAATATAGATCATACAATTTTTTCGAAATGGCCTGAAAATAATCCCCGTTCACTTCTATAAATCATTGTTGTAATATTGTTAAAAATTCTGATGTGGACAGCACATGTCTTTCTCTGCAGACTCATATTCGTTCTCTTTATTTATTCAATGATAATTTGAGTTTATCTGCACAACATAAGTATTTTAAATGACATTGAATTTACACGTTAAACTTAAATTTGGTTCTCATTTGATAGCTGGACTTATTGTCAAAGGTGGCGTAGCGAAAACGCGAAAAAACTAGAATATCTCAAGAACGGCTAGTCCTAGAGTAATGGGGTTAGTCTTATTCTTTTTGTTGTCAAAAATCACATATAAAATAGGAATTTAATTGATATAATTGAGCACACGTAGTCTTTTATTTTTATATATAACGATTTTTGCTGGCCATTTCGCAAAAATAGCCCATTCCTTTTTCCCGAATCGTACTAGAATAACTTACAAATGACTTATATACAAAATTTTGTTAAATTTGGTATATAAATCACTTGTCGGTTATTGAAATATTATACACCAAATTTTGTTAAATTTGGTTCATTAGTTTTTAGCTAGAGTGGATAAAGGCAATTTCTGCGGCCATTTCGCAAAGAAGGCAGATTCTTTTATTACGAATCGTACTATAATCTAATGAACATCAGGATTTCCCACAAAAAACATACCTACCAAATTGTATGAAATTCGGCCCATTAGTTTTTCAATTAGAGTGGATGTAATATCCACACAGACACACAGAAACATACACAGATACACCCTTACACACACAGACGTCTTCCTAAAAGTAGTTTTTTCGTGTTCTAGAAGTCCCAAAACGTGTAGATCCTTTGAAAATTCGAGTTCCGATCTTCGGCACGATTCCAATACTTTGAGTACATACACATACATATTATCTGTGTATTATCTGTGTATCTAAATTCCGTGCCTATGCAATTACAATAGTTGTGATTTTAAATGATCCCTAAACTTTTATTATTTCTTCAAGGAAGCCTAATTTTAACATATGCAGAATGCAAATATCTCAAGCGATTGTAAGATGAATTACATAAGAATTGCTGAATTTTTTTCACACAAAATTATTTAGCTCTGGAGTCTGGAATACAAGTTATATGAATGAAATATTCATTGATTTTGCATAAAGAATCAGATGATTTATATTTCGATACAGTTTTAAATATTTAAGTATAATAAATTACTGTAGTACTGTGATAATGTAAAAGATATTACCACTGAATGAATCACATTTTAGAAATTTTTAAATGAAATTGCATTTCAGTTGGAAAGTGTTTCATAATCAATGCTTATGCATGATTGATCTTTCTTGTTTAATTTATATTTAGTGTTGTATCCGTCCTAAAACAGCTTTATTAACACTTTACAACAAAGTTGAAAAGTGTTTATGACTTTGTTCATTAACACTTTACAACAAAGTTGAAAAGTGTTTATGACTTTGTTCATTCTGTCTGTCTGTCTGTCTGTCTGTCTGTCTGTCTGTCTGTCTGTCTGTCTGTCTGTCCGTTAGCACGATAACTGCCGTAAAAATGAGTTTATCAAAATGAAATTTTAGTATGTTGTTCAGACGGTCTGTAGGACCTATGGGAATATAAATAAACAATATCACCCAATTAGTTTTTTATTGAACTCGGGTTGAAAAAATGAAATACATTGAACCCTATGGGACCTAATTTTTCAAACATTTTTTAAGTAAATTTAAAATTCACGAATTGCTTCGAAATTTTTAGGAAATATTCAAATTATCCCATAGAATATATAAAAAAAAATTCAGTAAAATATGTTAAGTAGTTTTTTAATTAAAAAAATTATTTAATATAGGGAAAAAAACAAATTCAATTAAATTCTGACTTTGGGATATCTTCCAGAAAGAAAAGAGAGAGATATTATATAATAAATATCTCTCCATTTGCTTAAACGTTTTGCGTATGGGAGTGGCTTCATATTTTAAAATAATTTGGTAGATAACAATTTTTCATTTTTTTAAAATTTTATATAACTCTTCATGATAAATTTAATTGATGGCATTTTAAATGCACTTTCCTACGTCCTAGAGAGATAAAATTTGGTACACAGCTTAAATTTGTTGAACATTTTATTCGACAAAAATTTGATGGATCTTTAAATATAGATCATACATTTTTTTCGAAATGGCCTGAAAATAATCCCCGTTCACTTCTATAAATCATTGTTGTAATATTGTTAAAAATTCTGATGTGGACAGCACATGTCTTTCACTGCAGACTCATATTCGTTCTCTTTATTTATTCAATGATAATTTGAGTTTATCTGCACAACATAAGTATTTTAAATGACATTGAATTTACACGTTAAACTTAAATTTGGTTCTCATTTGATAGCTGGACTTATTGTCAAAGGTGGCGTAGCGAAAACGCGAAAAAACTAGAATATCTCAAGAACGGCTAGTCCTAGAGTAATGGGGTTAGTTTTATTCTTTTTGTTGTCAAAAATCACATATAAAATAGGAATTTAATTGAGCACACGTAGTCTTTTATTTTTATATATAACGATTTTTGCTGGCCATTTCGCAAAAATAGCCCGTTCCTTTTTCCCGAATCGTAGTAGAATAACCTACAAATGATTTATACACAAAATTTTGTTAAATTTGGCATATAAATCACTTGTAGGTTATTGAAATATTATACACCAAATTTTGTTAAATTTGGTTCATTAGTTTTTAGCTAGAGTGGATAAAGGCAATTTCTGCGGCCATTTCGCAAAGAAGGCAGATTCTTTTATTACGAATCGTACTATAATCTAATGAACATCAGGATTTCCCACAAAAAACATACCTACCAAATTGTATGAAATTCGGTCCATTAGTTTTTCAATTAGAGTGGATGTAATATCCACACAGACACACAGAAACATACACAGATACACCCTTACACACACAGACGTCTTCCTAAAAGTAGTTTTTTCGTGTTCTAGAAGTCCCAAAACGTGTAGATCCTTTGAAAATTCGAGTTCCGATCTTCGGCACGATTCCAATACTTTGAGTACATACACATATACATATATATTATCTGTGTATTATCTGTGTATCTAAATTCCGTGCCTATGCAATTACAATAGTTGTGATTTTAAATGATCCCTAAACTTTTATTATTTCTTCAAGGAAGCCTAATTTTAACATAAGCAGAATGCAAATATCTCAAGCGATTGTAAGATGAATTACATAAGAATTGCTGAATTTTTTTCACACAAAATTATTTAGCTCTGGAGTCTGGAATACAAGTTATATGAATGAAATATTCATTGATTTTGCATAAAGAATCAGATGATTTATATTTCGATACAGTTTTAAATATTTAAGTATAATAAATTACTGTAGTACTGTGATAATGTAAAAGATATTACCACTGAATGAATCACATTTTAGAAATTTTTAAATGAAATTACATTTCAGTTGGAAAGTGTTTCATAATCAATGCTTATGCATGATTGATCTTTCTTGTTTTCCTAATATTATTGACAGGTATATGAAATTCCAGGCAAGAAAGTAAAATAGGGCAATCAATAGTATTATTTAAAACCTTATAATAAAACAAGAGGCAGGGCCAGCGTCTTCTTCTTTCAAGAGACATTAAACTATATTTCTGTCTGAGTTCCCCCGTATGCATATCATAAGGATAATAACCAGTCAATCTGTAATCAATAGTACGTAATAATTTATTTTGCACGATTTCTATCCGTTGAGAATGCAGATTGTAAACAGAGTCTCAAATCATTGCATAATATTCCAAAATTGGTTTAACAAGGGTATTATAAATATAAATAATCGTATCAGAACTGGCAAAAACACGAGATCGTCTTAAGATGAAACCAAGTCTTTGGTAGGCTCTTTTAATAATATTATCAATATGTCTCTGAAAGTTAAAGGTATCATCGAAAGTTACACCCAAATCAAGAATATGAGTACATCGAGATAAAGATGAATTATTTAAAATATAATTGTAATTAAATGTATCCTGATTAATGAGAGTTTTGTTCTTGGCCATATACCAATCTCATTATGCGGGTTCGACTACATGGAAGTTCCACGAGAGTTCAGTTCGACTACACAAGTTAATGTAAGAAGGTTGGTAAACCTTGAAGACACGACGGAACCAAATAGATTATCTTCTTGACTGTCTCATGACTTTAGATAAACTTTTGCTTTATCAAGAATAATTGATCTTTTCCTGTATTTCTTCTCTGCCATTAGCAACGAAAATCGGCATTGTATACGTCTCTTGAAGACAATTCGCTGTCAGTTGACGAATTTCAATCAGGTTATGACTTGCACGGGCTATCAGCCAGCCATCATGGATACATCAAATCATTTTCTGGACATCCTTGTCATTCATGCTGACGCGGTGTTCTTCAAAAAAGATGCTGTTCCTAGTTCCTTTGATACAAAGAACAATAAAATTTCTTCTGTTAATCATTTTGATTTAAATTATCACGATAGATTATCGTGTTCGTGGAAAAGATCTATCAGATATTCATTGTAGATTGCGTGTAATATAGAAATCGCAAAACTTGTACCTATTTAGAATGCAAAACTCTTTCAACTTTGGAGATCGAGTTTTGTAAAGAGTGATGCTAGTGTTATCAGTTTTGGTAGTACCAATGTTGAGCAATTTATGCTTGTTTGGTATTGTATTTACTTGACAGGAGGGTTTGTTACAGATGAGTCGTTTATTGTACGTGAAATGTATGTTGACTGATTCGAACTTCACTTTTAACAGTACCCTGATGTCTTTCTTTTATCACCAGTATTCTAAAAAAAAAATCTGATGTGGGCAGCACATGACTTTCCGTATATAATGCAATGTATTTACTACTTTTATAATAAAAACAAAATAGGTTATTCTTATAGTAGATACTTTTATTTTTTCCAAGATATTGAACTTTCGTCAAATAGTCGTTATTTTCATTGATTTAGCGTCATTTTTATCCATTTGGCGAGATTTTCTTTGATTTGGTAACATTTAAAAAAGTCGCCAAGTTGGCGACATTCCGCCAAATTCTTCGCCAAAAACTCGCAAAGAGTTATAGACAGAAAAATAATGTATTCTTATAGCAGATAAATGACTATTGACATTCAAATACATAAGTATTACTCAAAGTATCTTTTTTCATGAATGGAACGAGCTAGGATCCACGAGAATGATGTCACCAAATTTATGGCATGATATTATATATGAAAAATGAACATGTTTCTCAATAGGAAATATTTTCTTTTTATTTTATATAATTTTTTGATAAATTTTTTGAAAAATGTGTAATATCTCGAGAACAGTTCATGCTAGTGTTCCAAAATTTATGTTAATCGTTTTCTAATGAAAAATTACATAAGCAATGTCTATTTGCGTAACTTTATTAGCGGTTTTGAATTTTTGATGATTTTTTCAAAAGATCTCGAGAACAGCTCATGCCAGCTCATGCTAGTTTATGTCAATCGCTTTCTAAGGAAAAAAAACATAAATAAAAGTCTACTTGCATAACTTTATTAAAGGTTTTGATTTTAGGATTTTTTCAAAATTTCACTTGAAAATTTAGGGGGGTTCTAAGCATTCGATTATTTTTTAAAACAATAGGCTTCCAGAATTCACGGATTGTGATTTTTGTACTAAATTTCATTCGAATCACTCCATTCGTTCGTGAGATATCGTCTCCACAGACTCACTGCCATGCACACACACACACACACACATACACAGACATCACTTCAAAAATGTTCGATTCGTGAACATTGATGCTTGAAACGTGCTCGCCCGTCGAAAACTCGAATTCGAATTTTCGACCCCGTCACAATGCTTTCCTTATACATTATGTATATAAGGAAAGTAAAAAACTTGATTCATGTGAGGTTAAATTTTTTGGTTTTTAACACTTTACAACAAAGTTGAAAAGTGTTTATGACTTTGTTCATTCTGTCTGTCTGTCTGTCTGTCTGTCCGTTAGCACGATAACTGCCGTAAAAATGACTTAATCAAAATGAAATTTTAGTATGTTGTTCAGACGATCTGTAGGACCTATGGGAATATAAATGAATAATATCACTCAATTAGTTTTGGATTGAACCCGGGTTTAAAAAATGTAATACATTGAACCCTATGGGACCTAATTTTTCAAACATTTTTTAAGCGGATTTAAAATTCCCAAATTGCTTCGAAAATTTTAGGTAATATTCAAACTATTCCATAAAATATATAAAAAAAAATTTAGCTAAATATATTCAGTAGTTTATTAAATAACAAGAAAGATCAATCATGCATAAGCATTGATTATGAAACACTTTCCAACTGAAATGTAATTTCATTTAAAAATTTCTAAAATGTGATTCATTCAGTGGTAATATCTTTTACCACAGTACTACAGTAATTTATTATACTTAAATATTTAAAACTGTATCGAAATATAAATCAACTGATTCTTTATGCAAAATCAATGAATATTTCATTCATATAACTTGTATTCCAGACTCCAGAGCTAAATAATTTTGTGTGAAAAAAATTCAGCAATTCTTATGTAATTCATCTTACAATCGCTTGAGATATTTGCATTCTGCATATGTTAAAATTAGGCTTCCTTGAAGAAATAATAAAAGTTTAGGGATCATTTAAAATCACAACTATTGTAATTGCATAGGCACGGAATTTAGATACACAGATAATACACAGATACTATATATGTGTATGTGTATGTACTCAAAGTATTGGAATCGTGCCGAAGATCGGAACTCGAATTTTCAAAGGATCTACACGTTTTGGGACTTCTAGAACACGAAAAAACTACTTTTAGGAAGACGTCTGTGTGTGTAAGGGTGTATCTGTGTATGTTTCTGTGTGTCTGTGTGGATATTACATCCACTCTAATTGAAAAACTAATAGACCGAATTTCATACAATTTGGTAGGTATGTTTTTTGTGGGAAATCCTGATGTTCATTAGATTATAGTACGATTCGTAATAAAAGAATCTGCCTTCTTTGCGAAATGGCCGCAGAAATTGCCTTTATCCACTCTAGCTAAAAACTAATGAACCAAATTTAATAAAATTTGGAGTATAATATTTCAATAACCTACAAGTGATTTATATACCAAATTTAACAAAATTTTGTATATAAATCATTTGTAGGTTATTCTACTAAGATTCGGGAAAAAGGAACGGGCTATTTTTGCGAAATGGCCAGCAAAAATCGTTATATATAAAAATAAAAGACTACGTGTGCTCAATTATATCAATTAAATTCCTATTTTATATGTGATTTTTGACAACAAAAAGAATAAGACTAACCCCATTACTCTAGGACTAGCCGTTCTTGAGATATTCTATTTTTTTCGCGTTTTCGCTACGCCACCTTTGACAATAAGTCCAGCTATCAAATGAGAACCAAATTTAAGTTTAACGTGTAAATTCAATGTCATTTAAAATACTTATGTTGTGCAGATAAACTCAAATTATCATTGAATAAATAAAGAGAACGAATATGAGTCTGCAGAGAAAGACATGTGCTGTCCACATCAGAATTTTTAACAATATTACACCAATGATTTATAGAAGTGAACGGGGATTATTTTCAGGCCATTTCGAAAAAAATGTATGATCTATATTTAAAGATCCATCAAATTTTTGTCGAATAAAATGTTCAACAAATTTAAGCTGTGTACCAAATTTTAACTCTCTAGGACGTAGGAAAGTGCATTTAAAATGCCATCAATTAAATTTATCATGAAGAGTTATATAAAATTTAAAAAAAATGAAAAATTGTTATCCACCAAATCTATTTTAAAATATGAAGCCACTCCCATATGCAAAACGTTTAAACAAATGGAGAGATATTTATTATATAATATGTCTCTCTTTTCTTTCTGGAAGATATCCCAAAGTCAGAATTTAATTGAATTTGTTTTTTTCCCTATATTAAATAATTTTTTTAATTAAAAAACTACTTAACATATTTTACTGAATTTTTTTTTATATATTCTATGGGATAATGTGAATATTTCCTAAAAATTTCGAAGCAATTCGTGAATTTTAAATTTACTTAAAAAATGTTTGAAAAATTAGGTCCCATAGGGTTCAATGTATTTCATTTTTTCAACCCAGGTTCAATAAAAAACTAATTGGGTGATATTATTTATTTATATTCCCATAGGTCCTACAGACCGTCTGAACAACATACTAAAATTTCATTTTGATAAACTCATTTTTACGGCAGTTATCGTGCTAACGGACAGACAGACAGACAGACAGACAGACAGACAGACAGACAGACAGACAGAATGAACAAAGTCATAAACACTTTTCAACTTTGTTGTAAAGTGTTAAAAATTAAAATAATAATTACACCCCTAATATGAAGCGATCACGTGATCATGATATGAAAAGAACACGTGACCCACTTCAAAATAAAATATGGCATCCAACTTGTCTCAAAATCGTGATTTTGAAAGTTCCTTTTAATTCATATTGAGTGTTGTATTCGTTCTAAAACCCCTTTATTTTTGCTTAAATTCTATGCATCTACATACTGAAACAACGCAATGACAATACATTTGAGTTTAAATGCTCATCCAAATTTGATTATTTCTACAACGAAGCCTATTTTTCACCTATGTGAAATGTAAACAGCAAAATATGTAAGATGAGTTATATAAGAATTGCTGTATGTTTTTAACGCAAAAGTATTTAGATTATGGAGTCTGCATAGCTGATATAAATGAAATATTCATTGATTTTACACAGAGAAGGACGATTTTTTTTATGAAGTTTTGAGCATAGAGTTTAATTACTTGTAGCTCCATGGTCTTCAGTTTTTAAATAAAATAAATTATTTTAGTACTGTGATGAATGAAATGATTTGGAAAATGTTATGAATGAAATGCTGCTTTTATAGAGAGAACCAGGCGTGTTATTTTTTCTATGACGTCATTTGAATAAATGTCAGTTGTTTTCGATGAAGTTTTCAAATATAATAAATTATTGTAATATTATGATTATTTTAGAAATATTACCGAGGAATGTATCGCATTTTAGAGATGTTTAAACCAGGCAATTTATATTTCAGTGCCGTCATTTGAATGAAGTTCATTTTTTTTCGATGAAATTTTAAGTTCTCAAATATAATATATTAATTTAGTATTGCGATAAGTTTTAAAATATTATTTAGGAATGTATTGCATTTTAGAGATGCATTTTAGAGAACAAAATTGCATTGAAGTTGGAAAGTGTTGAAGACCCAGACCGTCCGACTCATCCAAGGACATGAGCAACTATTTGGACGGCCCAGAAAGGGAATTAGCGGTAGACAACTCCTGAAGTTGGAAAGTGTGGAAAACCCAGACCTCACGACCAGCCCGAAGGCTTATGGTAGCTAATTGTGAGGCCGGTAAGTTGGAAAGTATTGTTGTTGTTGAGACCCAGACCGTCCGACCTACCAGAAAGGTGTAAGGTAACTGTATGGACGGCCGGGAAGTGCCACCCAATTTAGACCGGAACCCAGTGGGGGTGGCATCCACAGGGACCGTACCCTCCTTCCCCTACCACCAACCTCTCGGAAGGACTTACGGACCCACATGTTTAACGTGATCGTACTCCGCATGAACACGGCGGCATTTGTGGCAGCGTGCAAATCTAGCGCGCAAACCACGGGGATACCGCACCCGAGATGGCCAACAGCACTCGGCGTTCCGAGGTGGTCACCCACCAAGTACTAACCGCGCCCGATGCTGCTTCACTTCGGTGATCTAACGAGAACCGGTGTTTTCAGCACGGTACGGCCGTTGGCCCTAAGTTGGAAAGTGTGTCATAATCAATGCTTTAAGCATGATTGATCTTTCTTGTTATAACTTTTCTATAGTTTTAATCCGTGTTCTTGGTTCGAGTGCAGTTAAACGCTATTCTTCAGTGCTTCTGAGCTCTAAGAAGAGCATCATTAATATACCGATATTGGTTACTGTTGATAAAGCATCATTTTAAGTTTTGAAATACTCTCTCTCTCTCTCTCTCTTTATGATTATTTAATTATAAATTAGAGGAATTCAATGTATAATATAATTAAAATTTTAAGTTTACAAAGAACTCGAACATCAGTGGGTAATCAAATCAAGAAATTCAATCAAAGTGTAACATTTTATCTTCTTATTCCCTTGATTTCTCTTATATAAGATATAATCCTATTTAACGTAACTATCTGTAAATTTAAATCACTCCCATAAATTGTAGGAGCCTGGGAAAGTTCTAATTTAAGTAATATCCACATCTTAAGTCATCTGCTGTATTTAACGCGCAGGTTTAAATTGCTATTGATAATAACTTATGTTTGAGCTGTGAAAAGAACAACTAATCAAGTTAAAAATAGTTTATTAGAAATATTGAATATTCTACACAATAATATTTAAGAAATCAAATTAATTTTTACCTGACACAAGACTACAATTAAACTTTCTTTTCTCTATTTGCAACATTGTTATTCAAGTGAAAGTACAAACAGAAGTATGTGTAACAAGAAAGATCAATCATGCTTAAAGCATTGATTATGAAACACTTTCCAACTTCAATGCAATTTTATTTAAACATGTCGAAAATGCAATACATTCCTCGGTAATATTTTAAAACTTATTACAATACTACATTAATTTATTATATTTGAATATTTAAACCTTCATCGAAAAAAATGAACTTCATTCAAATGAGGGCATTGAAATATAAATTGCCTGGTTTAAACATTTTTAAAATGTGATACATTCCTCGGTAATAATTTTAGAATTATCGTAATACTACGGTAATTTATTATATTTAAAAACTTCATCGAAAACAACTAAAATTCATTCAAATGACGTTATAGAACAAATAACACGCCTGGCTCTCTCTATAAAGGCAGCATTTCATTCATAACATTTTCCCAATCATTTCATTCATCACAGTACTAAAATAATTTATTTTATTTAAAAACTTAAGACCATGGAGCTACAAGTAATTAAACTATGCTTAAAACTTCATCGAAAGATATCGTCTTTCTCTGTGTAAAATCAATGAATATTTCATTCATATCAGCTATGCAGACTCCATAATCTAAATACTTTTGCGTTAAAAAAATACAGCAATTCTTATACAACTCATCATTCATATTTGGCTGTTTACATTTTACATAAGTGAAAAATAGGTTTCGTTGTAGAAATAATCAAATTTGGATGATCATTTAAACTTAAATATATTGTCATTGCGTTGTTTCAGTATGTAGATGCACAGAATTTAAGCAAAAATAAAGTGGTTTTAGGACGGATACAACACTCAATATGAATTTAAAAGAACTTTCAAAATCACGATTTTGAGACAAGATGGATGGCATATATCATTTTGAAGTGGGTCACGTGATCTTTTCATATCATGGTCACGTGATCGCTTCATATAAGAGGTGTTATTATTATTTTAATTTTTATTTAAAAAACTACTGAATATAGTTTACTGAATATTTTTTTATATATTTTATGGAACAATTTAAATATTACCTAAAATTTTCGAAGCAATTTGTGAATTTTAAATCCGCTTAACAAATGTTTGAAAAATTAGGTCCCATAGAGCTCAATGTATTTCATTTTTTCGACCCGGGTTCAATCCAAAACTAATTGGGTGATATTATTCATTTATATTCCCATAGGTCCTACAGACCGTCTGAACAACATACTAAAATTTCAGTTTGATTAAGTCATTTTTACGGCAGTTATCGTGCTTACGGACAGACAGACAGACAGACAGACAGACAAAATGAACAAAGTCATAAACACTTTTAAACTTTGTTGTAAAGTGTTAAAAACCGAAAATTAATTAAATCTATCAACAAATAACAAAATTTAATGTTGTGCAGCCATCTTAGTTTTAAGGAACTTTCAATAGCAAAATGGTAATTTTAACTTCGAATTCTTATTCAGCATTGGAAAATACATGTCTAAATTTAAAATCTATCAAACCTGACCATATATCGTGAAACATAGGAAATTTGGCCACCATCTTGGAATTTGAGGGTTCCTGGGAAAATTTTGTAGTTGCCCAATATCTTAAAATGTCTCTCATGGTATGTTAAATGCGAATAAAGCTACATGTAAGTATGGAAACATCAGGTTTATTATTTCATTTTTTTACTTTCCCTGCAGTACGTGGTAATGCATAGAGGCAGTATTGCAATCATGGCGAAAATCGCAACTTGAGTTTTCGACGGATCTACTACACGTTTTGGGATCTCTAGAATACGAAAAAACTATTTTTAGCGTGACGTCTGTGTGTGTGTGTGTGTGTGTGTATGTCTGTGCAATGTATGTATCCACTCTAGTTAAAACACTAATTGACCAAATTTCACAAAATTTGGTAGGTAAATGACTTGTGGGATACTCTGGTATTGATTAGATTTTGGTATTATTTGGAAAAGAACAATCTGCCCTTTGTTACAAAATGGCCTGCAAAAATCGCCAAAATCTAAAAAAAAAAAACAAAAAAAAACGTATGCTCAAATGTATCAATTAAATGCTTGTTTTATTCGTAAATTTTGACGAGGAAAATAATTAAATCAACTCCATTACTCTAGGACTAACCGTTCTCGAGATATTTAAGTTTCTTTGCACATTTTTTTACTCCGCCTTTGTAAAATGTCCAATTACCAAATAAAAACAAAAATTGAACTAAAAGTGCAAATTCAATGTTATTTTGTGCAATTAAACTCAATTTAATGCATTATTAAAGAGATAGAGAAAACACGAATTTGAGCTTGCAGGGAAAGCCATGTGTTGCACACATCAGATTTTTACTTCCCCTGAAATACATGGTAATGTTTAGGGAAATTGTTGGAATTATGCCGAAACCCGCAACTCGAGTTTTCGACGGATCTACACGTTTTGGGACCTCTAAATCACGAAAAACTATTTTTAGCGTGATGTGTATGTGTCTGTCTGTCTGTGCAAAGAACATATCCACTTTAACTGAAAAACTAATTGACTAACATTCATAAAATTTGATAGATACGTTACTTGTGAGTGACTCTGGTGCTGATTAGATTTTGGTACGATTCGAGATAAAAGAACCTGCCTTTTTCGTAAAATGACCTGTAAAAAATTGCCTGTATCGGGGCTATCGTGATTCCTCTTCTCTTCTTCCTAAGTAAGCGAAGGGGAAAAGAGAGAATCCCGAGGGTCCCGCCTGTATTCACTCTAATTAAAAAACTAATAGACCAAAATTTTCACAAAATTTATTAGATAAGTCACTTGTAGGTTACCCGGTGCTGATTAAATTTTGGTACGTTTCCGAAAAAAAGAACATGCCTTTTTTTGCGAAATGGCCCGCAAAAATCATCAAAATCTAATAAAATCTAAAATTACGTGTGCTCAAATATATCTATTAAATGCTCCTTGTTTTATGTGTGATTTTTGACGATGAAAAGAATAAGACCAACCCCATCACTCTACAACTAGCCGTTCTCGAGATATTTTAATTTTTTCGCCTTTTCGCTACGCAATCTTTGAAAATAAGTCTAGTTACCCAATGAAACCCAAATTTGAATTGCAAGTGAAAATTCAGTGTAATTTAAATAATTTAGGGTGTTATTTTGTGCAATTAAACTCAGTTTAATGAATTATTAACGAAATAATGAGAACGTGAATATGAGTCTGCAGGGAAAGTCATGTACTGCCCACATCAGATTTTTTATAAATGTTCCCCGATAAAACGAAAATGTGATAAACTTATTGGCATCAATATTTTTAGATTTATTAGGATACAAAATGGTGTCAAATTAAGAAAATACAGTAGTGGTTCATTTGTATCTTTCTCGTGTACTCTCTAGGTACCCCACCGTCTGAAGGTATAAAAAAAGTTGTATGTTCCTGAATTCCTACCACATCCTACATTGCGGTTACACAGAGAAATCATTTGCCTATTACGCATATTTCTTCTCTCTCGGAATATCCACAGTGCAGTATAACGATTCCCCTGGCATTTTATCCACAAGTATCTCTTATCCGTGGATAAAAATCGTGGTCGATTATATGATGTCTGGGTAATTGCAGAACGTCGTTTGGGGGTGGAGGGGGGGAGAGGCAATCTCACGCAGAACAATCTGGGAAGAGGTTACAAAACAATTATTTGTCCCCAGTCTCGGAAAAAAATGTTCTACAATGGGACCATCAATTAGCCCGCAGACCTTTCATGCTTAGATCATTTTCATGTAGTGAGGGGATTTTGCTGTAGGGTTGCTTTTGTAGGCGGTCGAGTTTTATTCACCAAAATATCGCCAATCGCCGTGTCGCAATGGATTTTGTTAATAGGAGGAATAATCTGTGTAATTCGGGAAAGCTTTCGTTGATTCCGGTAACTGAGTTATCGAGATGTTATTTGGAGCAGAAATAGAGATTTATGATCGAAGAGTAAATGACTGATTTTGAGATTTTATATAATTTAATTTCCCCCAAAGAGATAAGAGATCTGTAAAGGAAGGAGCAGTGTTCATATATAATTGGTGGCAAAACATGGATTGCATAAATCAGCATTTACATTTATTAGCTTAGCAAAGTAAGGATTCCCCTGTTGCTTATGGTCTATTTATTTTTTTTTCTATTTAAGCGTAGGCAGAATTTCCGAAGATAACAGTGGACGTTCCAATCCGATGTTGGGAGATCGTAAATATAATTTAGTCAATAACATAGTCAGTGAGAAGCCAATTAGAAATTTTCTAATAAATTCTAACGGGTGGGGCAGCCCAGTGGTTAATGCGCAGGGATTGCTCAGAGGACTCGAGTTCGATTCCCGGCACTGCCTAAACTTTCCCAGTATTCCCGCAGAGTACGGGCATGTACAATTTTTGAGTTCTTCCGAGAGGTTGGTGGTAGGGGGAGGAGGGTACGGTCTCTGTGGATGCCTCCCCACTGGGTCTAGATTGAGTGGCACTTCCCGGCCGTCCAAACCGTAGATATCCCTCTTTACCTACGGTTCAAACAAATACCTTATACGTTCGGGATTGTCGGACGGTCTGGGTCGAAGAAGTAGAAGGGATTAATGAGAGGGTTGTGATTTTTAAAATTCACTATTGGCTACACCATTGGTTCTTCAAAAACTTTCGCCACTCAAGTTAAAATTTCATCCAAATCTAAATATTTTTATTTCCATAACAGTTAGAATTAAGATCCGGCCATCCTGCAAGATTTATTTTATTTCCGGTCTCTTTCCCACTATTTCCATGATCTCTAAATTTTCGTTGCCCTTTTGCAGGTTTATCAATACACCGGACCCCCTGGATATTCGATAATTGACAAATCGTCAATCTGATTTTTAAATTAGATTCATGCAGATCTCTAGTCTCCAAATAACTAGCTTTTGATTTTAGCTTCTTCCCTTTCTCCTGCTGGCGTCAGACACCTGGATTTTTCCAAATTTGGAGACTTCGGGTTTCACTGTAGTAGGAAATTTTCCCCCGCTATTGCAGTAATGCAGCAGCCGGAGCACTTACTTTTGGTTTCTTAGTTACTAAAATCTCTTTACCTATTCATTTTTAACACTTTACAACATAGTTGAAAAGTGTTTATGACTTTGTTCATTCTGTCTGTCTGTCTGTCCGTTGACACGATAACTGACGTAAGAATGACTTTATCAAAATGAAATTTTAGTATGTTGTTCAGACGGTCTGTGGGACCTATGGGAATATAAATGAATAATATCACCGAATTAGTTTTGGATTGAACCCGGGTTGAAGAAATGAAATACATTGAACCCTATGGGATCTAATTTTTCAAACATTTTTTAAGTGAATTTCATATTCACAAATTGCTTCAAAAGTTTTAGAAAATATTCAAATTATCCCATAAAATAAATAAAAAAAATTTCAGCAAAATATATTCGGTAGTTTTTTAAATAAAAATTAAAATAATAATTACACACTTTATATGAAGAGATCACGTTACCCACTTGAAAATAAAATATGGCATCCATCTTGTGTCAAAATCGTGATTTTTTTAAAGTTCTTTTTAGTTCATATTTAGTGTTGCATCCGTCCTAAAACCGCTTTATTTTTGCTTACATTCTGTGCATTTGCATACTAAAACAACGCAATTACAATATATTTGAGTTTAAATGATCATCAAACTTCGATTATTTCTACAACGAAGCCTAATTTTCATTTATAGAGAATGTAAACACCAAAAGATGTAGAATGAGTTGTATAAGAATTGCTGCATTTCTTTAACGCAAAATTATTTTGCTCATGGAGTCTGCAATATAGCTGATATGAATGAAACATTCATTGATTTTACATAGAGAAGCATACGTCTTTTCCGATGAAGTTTTAAGCATAGAGTTAAATTACTTGTACCTCCATAGTTTTAAGTTTTTAAATAAAATAAATTATTATAGTATTGTGATGAATGAAAGGAATGGAAAAAAGTTTATGAATGAAATGCTGCTTTTATATTGAGAGCCAGGCAATTTATATTTCTATGACGTCATTTGAATGAATTTCAGTTGTTTTCGATGAAGTTTTCAAATATAATAAGTTATTGTAGTATTATGATAATTTTAAAAATATTACCGAGGAATGTATCGCATTTTAGCGATGTTTAAACCAGGCAATTTATATTTCAATGCCGTCATTTGAATGAAGTTCATTTTTTTCGATGAAGGTTTAAGTTTGCAAATATAATATATCAATGTAGTATTGTGATAAGTTTTAAAATATTACCGAGGAATGTATTGCATTTTCGACTTTTTTAAATAAAATTGCATGAAAGTTATGAATGAAATCCTGTTTTTATAGAGAGATCCAGGCGTGTTATTTGTTCTATAACGTCATTTGAATGAATTTTAGTTGTTTTCGATGAAGTTTTTAAATATAATAAATTACCGTAGTATTACGATAATTCTAAAATTATTACCGAGGAATGTATCACATTTTAAAAATGTTTAAACCAGGCAATTTATATTTCAATGCCGTCATTTGAATGAAGTTCATTTTTTTCGATGAAGGTTTAAGTTTGCAAATATAATAAATTAATGTAGTATTGTGATAATTTTAAAAATATTACCGAGGAATGTATCGCATTTTAGAGATGTTTAAAGAAAATTGCATTGAAGTTGGAAAGTGTTTCATAATCAATGCTTTATGCATGATTGATCTTTCTTGTTTTTTCTTGTGTGGTTTAAATTATTACTTTTATAGGCTAATTTCGTTGCTAAATGGTGCCGGGAGAAAATTGTACTTGCTGTGGTGTTTTACTGATGCACCTTGTTCGTCAATAATTCCTCTTAAACTTAATTAACAAGGTTTTCAGATAATCTGTTTAATGTTATACAAATGATGAAGTGATTAAAGTGTTCGGGTGGCAATTGCGCAAGCTGTGCTGCAAAAAGCAGTAACGGAGATAGACATTCGATGCAGTTGGTGTATTAGATCATACTTGCATTATAGAGGAATTTTACAGAAATTGTAAAAGACTGCTTGCTTAGTTACACTGCTGCACCATTTCTATAAAATCTCCACGAATTCCAACCAATTGTGTAGAAAACTGTTTAACTGCAGAAATATTAATTATGTGAAAAAAAACACTCATTTTTAACACTTTACAACAAAGTTGAAAAGTGTTTATGACCGTGTTCATTCTGTCTGTCTGTCTGTCTGTCCGTTAGCACGATAACTGCCATAAAAATGACTTAATCAAAATGAAATTTTAGTATGTTGTTTAGATGCTCTGTAGGATCTATGGGAATATAAATGAATAATATCACCCAATTAGTTTTGGATTGAACCCGTGTTGCAAAAATGAAATACATTGAACACTATGGGACCTAATTCTTCAAACTTTATTTAAGCTGATTTAAAATTAAAAAATTGCTTCGAAAATTTTAGGTAATATTCAAATTGTTCTATAAAATACATAAAAAAAATTTCAGCAAAATAAATTCAGTAGTTTTTTAAATAAAAATTAAAATAATAATTACACCTCTTATATGAAACGATTACGTGACCATGATATGAAAAGATCACATGAGCCACTTCAAAATGATATATGGCATCCATATTTTATCGAAATCGTGATTTTTATTCTTTTTACTTCATATTGAGTGTTGTATTCGTCCTAAAACCGCTTTATTTTTGCTTAAATTCTGTGCAGCTACATACTGAAACAACGCAATGACAATATATTTGAGTTTAAATGATCATCCAAATTTGATTATTTCCAGAACGAAGCCTATTTTTCACTTATGTGAAATGTAAACAGCAAAATATGTAGGATGACTTGTGTAAGAATTGCTGTATTTCTTTAACGCAAAAGTATTTAGCTCATGGAGTCTGCATAGCTGATATGCATGAAATATTCATTGATTTTACAAAGTGAAGGACGATTTTTTAGATGAAATTTTAAGCATAGAGTTTAATTACTTGTAGCTCCATGGTCTTCAGTTTTTAAATAAAATAAATTATTTTAGTACCTGTGATGAATGAATCGAATGGGAAAATGTTATGAATGAAATGCTGCTTTTATAGAGAGAGCCAGGCGTATTATTTTTTCTATGACGTCATTTGAATGAATTTCAGTTGTTTTCGATGAAGTTTTAAAATATAATAAATTATTGTAGTATTATGATGATTTTAAAAATATTACCGAGGAATGTATCGCATTTTAGAGATGTTTAAACCAGGCAATTTATATTTCAATACTGTCTTTTGAATGCAGTTCATTTGTTTCGATGAAGGTTTAAGTTTTCAAATATAATAAATTAATCTAGTATTGTGATCCGTTTTAAAATATTACTTAGGAATGTATTACATTTTAGAGATGTTTAAATAAAATTCCATTGAATTTGGAAAGTGTTTCATAATCAATGCTTTAAGCATGATTAATCTTTCTTGTTATAAATTTAAAATAACCCTTGCTTCATATTAAATCATACAAATACCTAGTTAAAAAGAATATGTGTCAAATATCGAATTATAAAGTGAAAAGTGAATAGAAAATTATTCGTGAGAGAAGTAAATAAATTTGACCTTGGTTAAAGCCTGCCATTGTTACTGGGAAAGGTACAATGTTGTTTTTTGCACACATTGACGAAAAAACACTAAACGTGAAAGTTATAGTAAATGCTGAATTTTTTTCCTTAGAAATGTTTCCTCTCAGATCTTTATCCCTATTCTGGCATATAGCCATGTTTGATCTTTTCCTAAATAATATAATATATATATATATATATATATATATATATATATATATATATATATATATATATATATATATATATATATATATATACATATATATATATATATATATATATATATATATATATATACATATATATATGTATATATATATATATATATATATATATGTATATATATATATATATATATATATATATATATATATGTATATATATGTATATATATATATATATATATGTATATATATATATATATATACATATATATATGTATATATATCTTTTGTCTACTAGAAATAAAATTACTATTGCGTGAGTTCTGCTAGGGTGAACTTGGCAGTTACAGCTTCATGAGATAAATCTTTATTAAAGTTGATGTCGGCTGTATGGTAGGACTAATGTTGTCAGTTTTCAAAGATGTTCAGAAATGTTTGAATGTTATCTCACTAGGTTCCTGCTTGGGCTCTAGTCCTTTCCTTTTCTGAATAACTTAGAGAGGCCCAACTTCGGTTGTCGCTCCCCCCCCCCCACACACACACACACACACAAACGCACTTCCGATGTAAATTCTGTAAACTCATGAAACTCACTATCTCTTATATTTTCCCTTTCGCGAAGTTTAAAGGTGGGGGAGGGGGGATTTTATCTCTCCTGGGCACTTCGCTAAACCCTGTCCTTGAGATCCTTGAGAAATTTTTGATACATAGTAGTTTTTCTTACTGACATTGCAAGTATCAGCTATTTCATTCTGATAATCATATAAATTAACTCGAGTGTATCTCAACTCACCTTTCTCATACCAGACGTCATTTTTCCCTTTCATTATTTTTTTTAAATTTTACAAGAAAAAATTTGAAAAATCGGTATCGCGGGTACAAATGATTACAGCTATAGCGTATTTCCCTTCACTTTAAATGACTAAATGACTTGAAAGAATTTTTCCATTGATACCATACTTGACAATGCATCCCCCCGGGGGGGGGACGGGTAACTTTTCCTCTAAGGGGACTAATGTTGTCTTAAATAATAAAAGGCAATGTCTGTGTGTGTGTCTGTGTGTCTGTGTGTCTGTCTGTCTTATACACTATACGTTTCGCGACCGCGCGTCGGAGAGCTACGAAATTTTGCAATCGGAGACCCTGGGGGGTGAGAAGGGGACACGTGAAAACCGATTTTTAAAATTTTAATTATTTTTTTTTGTTATTTAATGTTTTATGCGATTTCGACCGTTTTTTGACCTTTTTGCTCTTTTTTCTCCACGATCCGGACATCGTAGAAAAAAACAAATCACACCATCGGAAAGAGCAGAGAATTTCGAGTAAAAATATATCAATTTCAAATCTCAGGGACATATTTTTTTATTATTTCTAATATTTTTTTATGATTTTAAAACAAAAGTCACTTTTGACTCAAAAAAACGATTTTTGGTTTTTAAATTCTCGCATAGTAAAAAGTACTCATAATTTCGACTAATAATTTACATTTTTAGAAAGGTCAAACATCTGGCATTCTTACAAGTCCAATCTGGTCAGGAAATATTCCGTATTGCCCACAGGATCGGGATTTTAAAAGTTTCCGAATTTCAATTTCTCGGCGTTCCGCTCGGCGTGCCGCTTCGTTTCTCCCCCGCTGAAGGAGGGAAGGTGGTGGGTGGGGACGTCAAAGTGGAGGTGACGTCACGGTTCTGAATAGAGCTCCTTTGCTCTATATAAATTATTATATTTATATTTTAAATGATGGGACGATATGGATTTTTTAAATGTATATTTTAACTTTTGGATATTTTAAATGGATATTTTAATTTTATGGATATTTTAAATGATGGAACAATGAAACAATGGAATGAGGATGATGGAATTAAGCATATGGTCATTTTAAATTGCAAATTAGCGCGCGGGAAGTTAGCGGTAGGCCCGGGTTCGATACCCGCCACTGCCAAAACTGCCGCCGTGTTTACGTGGAATACGATCACGTTAAATATGTGGGTTCGTAAGTTCTTCCGAGAGGTTGGTGGTAAGGGAAGGAGGATACGGCCCCTGTGGATCCCTCCCCCACTGGGTTCCCGTCTAAATTGGATGAATATATAGAAAGTTATGGAGATTGTCGCGGAGGGCGCGGCAGCCCAGTGGTTAGCGCGCGGGAATTGCACTCAGTAGGTCCGGGTTCGGTTCCCGCCACTGCCAAAACTTACGCCACGTTCACGCAGAGTACGATCACGTTAAACATGTGTGGGTTCGTGAGTCCTTCTGAGAGGTTGGTGGTAGGGGAAGGAGGGTACGGCCTAAATTGGGTGAATAAAAAGAAAGTTATGGAGATTGTCGCGGAGGGCGAAGTAGCCCAGTGGTTAGCGCGCGGGAATTGCACGCGGTAGGCCCGGGTTCGATTTCCAAAATTGCCGCCGTGTTCACGCGGAGTACGATCACGCGGAATAAACATGTGTGTCTGTAAGTCCTTTCGAGAGGTTGGTGGTTGGGGAAGGAGGGTACGATCTCCGTGGGTGCCTCTCCCACTGGGTTCCGGTCTAAATTCGGTGAATAAAAAGAAAGTTATGGAAAATGTCGCGGAGGGCGAAGTACACCAGTGGTTAGCGCGCGGGAATTTCACTGGGTAGGCCCGGGTTCGATTCCCGCCACTGCCAAAACTGCAGCCGCGTTCACGCGGAGTACGATCACGTTAAACATGTGGGATCGTAAGTCCTTCCGAAAGGTTGGTGGTAGGGGAAGGAGGGTACGGTCCCTGTGGATGTCTCCCCCACTGAGTTCCGGTCTAAATTGGGTGGCACTTCCTGGCCGTCCAAACAGTTACCTTACACCTTCTGGTAAGGTCGCGCCAGCGAGTGTGCCACGGTTACAATTTGCCACGGTCAGAATTTTCAAGGGTAGCGAACAGGCTGGTCGCCAAAGGCGGCTAGTCACGAATAAAAAATTTATATCACAGCTATTTTTCACAACAGTGATTGAAATTATTAACTCTCGTGATCATTGAACCATAAATAAACCCTTTTATGCATGATTTATGTCAAATTTTGTCCCATGCTACTATATTGCAGAAATATAAAATTTCGAAGTTTTTGCTCGAATTAAAAAAAAATTCTGTCTAGTTCTATAATTTTTGATAACAAAGCCGGACATAAAGTTTCGTGAAAAACCATTAATATTTATGGCTGCTATAGTGCACACAAGAAATCAACTCAGACATCAGAATGACAGACAGACAGACTGACATCACTCCAAAAGTAGTTAAAACGTGTTCAGGAGGTTTTAATACATATATTGGCATCAAAATCTCCAAATTGAAAACTTTCGTGAAAACAATACTTTCTCAATACTACGTATGAAATAGTAAAAAGTGAAACCGGCACATGAAAATGTTAACTTCAATGGAAGCACGATCTTCAAAGATGTGTTAAGGAGTCATAGGTCACACCTAAAAAATATTAGGATTTTTTTCAACGACTAGGGGGCTCTTTCCCCTGCTCGCTACGCTTCGCCTCTTACTCGCTGCGCTCGCAAAGCTCGATTCATATCTATCTCTCCCAAAAATTCTGCTTTCAAAAATTTCTGCTATCCTTACCTATTTTCCACAGGAGATAAAAGCAGGAATTTTTCTTAGCCCAGGGAATCCCAAAACTGAATTCCTTGATCCTGAGCTCGCCTCGCGAACTATTTCATGCCAAACTAAGGTTAAATCGATAAAAGGTTTATTCCATCGTGTTACCCTATTATTTCTCTATAAATGTGCCAAATTTCATATTTTCGTGTGCTATAGACTATACGACATCTGCTGTACGACACAGACAAATAGCCAGACGTGCCGATACGAAAAAAAATTGACTTCAGAAATGCACAAAAAGTAAAATATCTCAAAAACTACATCGAAATTAAACAAGAAAGATCAATCATGCATAAAGCATTCATTATGAAACACTTTCCAACTTCAATGCTTCAATGCAATTTATTTACACATCTCTAAAATGCGATACATTCCTCGGTAATATTTTTAAAATTATCACAACATTACATTAATTTATATTTGAAAACGTAAAACTTCATCGAAAAAATTGAATTTCATTCAAATGACGGTATTGGAATATAAATTGCCAGGTTCAAACATCTCTAAAATGCGATATATTCCTTGGTAATTTTTCTAAAATTATCATAATACTATAATAACTTATTATATTTGAAAACTTCATTGAAAACAAATGGAATTTATTCAAATGACGTCATCGAAATATAACACGCCTGGCTTTCTCTATAAAAGTAGCATTTCATTCATTATTTTTTTCCATTTATTTCATTCATCACAATACTATAATAATTTATTTTATTATAGTATTGGTATTTTATTATAGTATATGGTACTCTATGCTTAGAACTTCATCGAAAAAAATCGTTTGCTTTTCTGCGTAAAATCAAAGAATGTTTCATTTATCAGACTCCATGAGTTAAATAATTTTGCGTTAAAGGAATGCAACAATTCTTTTACAGCTCATTCTACATCTTTTGGTATTTACATTTTCCATAAGTGAAAAGTAGGCTTCATTGTAGAAATAATCATAGTTGGATGATCATTTAAACTTAACTATATTGCAATTGCGTTGTTTTAATATATAGATGCACAAAATTTAAACAAAAATAAAGCGATTTTGGGACGGATACAACTCTAAATATGAATTAAAAATAACTTTAAAAATCACGATTTTGAGACAATATGGATGCCATGTTTTATTTTGAAGTGGGTCACGTGATCTCTTCATATAATGGTCACGTGATCGCTTCATATAAGAGGTTTAATTATTATTTTAATCTTTATTTAAAAAACTACTGAATATATTTTGCTGACTTTTTCTTTTTATATATTTTATGGGATAATTTGAATATTTCATAAAACTGTCGAAGCAATTTGTGAATTTTAAATCCGCTTAAAAAATGTTTGAAAAATTAGGTCCCATAGGGTTCAATGTATTTCATTTTTTGAACCCGGGTTCAATCCAAAACTAATTGGGTTATATTATTCATTTATATTTCCATAGGTCTCACAGACCGTCTGAACAACATACTAAAATTTCATTTTGATAAAGTCATTTTTGCGGCAGTTATCGTGCTAACGGACAGACAGACAGACAGACAGGCAGAATGAACAAAGTCATAAACACTTTTCAACTATGTTGTAAAGTGTTAGAAAAGGGCCTCTGTTCTGCAATAATTCACCCATGTAGGTACATGTCTGCAAAAATGTGTGGTCTTACTATTGTTAGTCTATCCAGGACACGAACTCGCAGCTCAAATATTTTGTCTTTGACTTTGACATTAAATGTTTCTTAAACTGCAATATATATGAAAAAAAAAACGGTTTATTTCAGCGTATTCACCAAAGCTTTTTCTACAAGTGTACCAGATTTCATGTTTTTATATGCATTAATTTTTGCTGTACGAAGCAAAGAATCTCTAGAAACGATAAATCTGTCAAAGATCGGCGGCGGCGTCAATGTCATCGGCAGAGGCGGTGTCAGCTACTACAGAGAGAGAGAGAGAGAGAGAGAGAGACGTCATACTAAAATTAGGTTTTTCGTATTCTAGAGGTCTCAAAACGAGAAAATCCGAAAACTCGAGTTGCGATTTACGACATGATTCCAAAACTTTCCCTACACATTGCAGGGAAAGTTATATAGATGTATCACTAAAAAGAAAGCGTGTGTTTTTGCAATGCATATTTTATAGAACATAAAATGTTGAATATGATGATTTTTAACATTTTTAAATCCCTGTGGCCCCTATGTTTCAAGATTCTTGATATGCATTCAATAAAGTAGTGATTCACGTTGGGTAATGTAAACATCAGAGCAAAACTGCTAACAAATAGTAAAAATTCTTCGAAATGGTCACACATACTAAACCAGTCATTACACTCTCTAATGTTCGGATGATTCACAATCACAGTCAATAATTTACACTAATGAAGCACCAGATGAAATACCCCATCCAACGTTATAAGTTGGGAAAGAAAAGTAAATACGACCATTTCTGCCTCTGTGTAACATCGTGCCTCGTCATACGACATCTGGACTTCTGCAGCCGACGTAAATTACTGCTGGACGCTCGTGACGAAGCAAACAACTTCTGCTGGGTAAAAACAAGTAACGCGTGAAAAATTTCCGCCAACCATGTCGTAATTTTCGTCCGCATAGACTAAACAAAATTTGCATGTGGCAGAACTCTTTTGGGATAGGAGTAGTAACACAAGCTATCTTCGGATGCTGAGCGGTCGCTCTTCTTTAGGCGACATAACGCATATTTTTGTTCCAGATGTCTACGTCTAGCAGGAAGTGTCTAAGGTCTGCATGGACCGATATTTCAAAGATTTGCCGACCCCACTCAGCCTCATTTATCTGGTGACTACCAATGGTTGAACGGATGCCGCTGACAAAAATTTTAAGCCCCTATGCAGCAATTGCACGGATCCTTTTACTACCCCTATTTTACAAATTAGTAACTATTTTTTTATAAATTGTTCATGAAGCGCGGTCCTCGAGGCCGTGTGGTGAATAGTTTTGTCTATGCGATGAATAATTTTGCCCCTGACGGAATTTTCGAATGTTGAATACAAGTTAGGTTCAGCCCGAAAACCTTCGAGTCTTAGAACGGTCTTTCTTGCCTGAAATGAACTATTTTTTTAAATGCGTTTAAAGTTTTTGAAAGTTTTGTACAAAATTTAGGATAAATGTCAGTTTAAAAATTATCTTTGCAAAGTTGAAATCAACAAAATAAATTCACATGCCTTCTATTAAATTTCATTTATAAATTTGTCAAACATTGAGTACCATTGTCCAGTCAGGCTTAACCCAAATATTTAAGAATTAAGTCTAAATCCGACAAGGCCCGACCAGACTCTTATCGAGCCTTGACTAAGTCCGTAGGCTAGGTTCCAGCCCGAGTGCACCGTTAGGGAAAGCAGTGGCAAATTTTCAATGAATTTTAAGCTTCGATTCCCTCCTCCCTCTCTGCATACAACAAACTTTCGTAGACTCATATTTAAAAAAAAAATCTATTTGTTATAAAAGTTTGCTTTTTTAACACTTTACAAGAAAGTTGAAAAGTGTTTATGACTTTGTTCATTCTGTATGTCTGTCTGTTAGCACGATAACTGCCGTAAAAATGATTTAATCAAAATGAAATTTTAGTATGTTGTTCAGACAGTCTGTAGGACCTATAGGAATATAAATGAATAATATCACCCAATTAGTTTTGGATTGAATCCAGGTTGAAAAAATGAAATACATTGAGCTCTATGGGACCTAATTTTTCAAACATTTTTCAAGCGGATTTAAAATTCACAAATTGTTTCGAAAATTTTAAGTAATATTCAAATTGTTCCATAAAATATATAAAAAAATTCAGTGAAATATATTCAGCAGGTTTTTAAATAAAAATTAAAATAATAATTACACCTCTTATATGAAGCGATCACGTGGCTATGATATGAAAAGATCAGGTGACCCACTTCAAAATGATATATGGCATCCATCTTGTCTCAAAATCGTGATTTTTAAAGTTCTTTTTAATTCATAGAGTGTTGTATCTGATCTAAAACCACTTTATTTTTGTTTAAATTCTGTGCATCTACATACTGAAACAACGTAATTACAATATATTTGAGTTTAAATATTCATCCAAATTTGATTATTTCTACAATGAAGCCTATTTTTCACCTATGTAAAATGTAAACAGCAAACTATGTAGAATGAGTTGTATTAGAATTGCTGTATTTCTTTAACACAAAATTATTTAGCCCATGGAGTCTGCATAGCTGATATGATTGAAATATTCATTGATTTTACAAAGAGAAGGACGATTTTTTTTCGATGAAGTTTTAAGCATAGAGTTTAATTACTTGTACCTCCATAGTTTTAAGTTTTTAAATAAAATAAATTATTATAGTATTGTGATGAATGAAAGGAATGGAAAAAAGTTTATGAATGAAATGCTGCTTTTATATTGAGAGCCAGGCAATTTATATTTCTATGGCGTCATTTGAATGAATTTCAGTTGTTTTCGATGATGTTTTCAAATATAATAAATTATCGTAGTATTATGATAATTCTAAAATTATTACCGAGGAATATATCGCATTTTAGAGATGTTTAAACCAGACAATTTATATTTCAATGCCGTCATTTGAATGAAGTTCATTTTTTTCGATGAAGGTTTAAGTTTTCAAATATAATAAATTAATATAGTATTGTGATAAGTTTTAAAATATTACCGAGGAATGTATTGCGTTTTAGACATGTTTAAATAAAATTGCATGGAAGTTGGAAAGTGTTTCATAACCAATGCTTTAAGCATGATTGATCTTTCTTGTTTTTACTCTCCCTGCAATACTTGGTAATGTATAGAAAAAGTATCGGAATCGTGCCAAAAATTGCAACTCGAGTTTCCGACGGATCTACACGTTTTGGGACCTCTAGAACATAAAAATCCATTTTTAGAGTGAAGTCTGTTTGTCTGTCTGTCTGTGCAGAATTTATATACACTCTAACTGAAAAACAAATTGACCGAATTTGATAAAATTTGGTTAGTAAGTCCCTTGTGGGTGACCCTGGTGCTGACAGAATTTGGTACTATTCGGAATAAAAGAATCGGTCTTTCTTTGCGAAATGGCCCGCAAAAATTGTCTGTATCCAGTCTAGCTGAAAACTAATAGTCGAAATTTCACAAAATTTAGTAGATAAATCGCTTATAAAATCTGATGTGGACAGCACATGATTTTCACTGCAGACTCATATGCACGTTCTCTTTATTCCTTCAATAATTCATTATATTAAGTTTAATTGCACAAAATAACAACCATAATTATTTAAAATTACACTGAATTTGCACTTTTAATTTAATTTTAGTTCTCATTTAGTAACTGAACTTATCTTCAAAGGTGGCGTAGCGAAAATGCGAAAAAACATAAATAGCTCGAGAACGGCTAGTCCTAGTGTAATGGGGTTGATCGTATTCTTTTCATTGTTAAAACTTACGTATAAAACCATTTAATTGATATATTTGAGCATACTCAGTTTTTTATTTTATATTTTGACAATTTTTCGGTTATTTTGCAAAAGAAGCAGGTTTTTTTTCTGAATCGTACCAAAATCTTATCAGCACCAGGGTAACCAACAAGTGACTTATCTCCTAAATTTTGTAACATTTGATCTATTAGTTTTTCTGCTAAAGAAGATACAATCAATTTTTGAGAGGGCATTTCGCAAAAAAGGCGGGTTCTTTTATCCCGTATCGTACCAAAAATTAATCAGCACCAGGGTCACACACAAGGGACCTACCTACCAAATTTACTGAAATTTGGTCCATTAGGTTTTGAGTTAGAGTGGATACAAATCTGCACGGAAACACACACAGACGTCACGCTAAAAATAGTTTTTTCGTATTCTAAAGGTCTCGAAACATGTAGATCCGTCTAAAACACGAATTGCGATTTTCGGCATGATTCCAGTACTTTATCTATACATTACCAGGTATTGCAGAGAAAGAAAAAAATCTGATGTGGGCAGCACATGACTTTCCCTGCAGACTTATATCCACGTTCTCTTTATTTTAATTACATTTAATTTACTTTTAATTCAATTTTCGTTCTCCTTTGGTAAAGACTTATTTTCAAAGGTGGCGTAGAGAAAATACGAAAACACTAAAATATCTCGAGAACGGCTACTCCTAGTATAATGGGGTTGTCTTATTCATTTCTTCGTTAACATTTACGTATAAAACAAGCATTTAATGGATATATTTCAGCATACGTAGTTTTTATTTTAGATTTTGACGATTTTTGCTGGCCATTTCGCAAAAAAAGACAGGTTATTTTTTTCCGAATCGTACCAATGTCTAATCAGCACCAGGGTGATCCACAAGCGACTTATCTACCGAATTCTGCGAAATTCGGTCCATTAGTTTTTCAGCTAGAGTGGATACAGGCAATTTTTGAGGGCCATTTCGCAAAAAAAGGCGGGTTCTTTTATCTCGTATCGTACCAAAAACTAATCAGCACCAGGATCACACACAAACCTACCTACCAAATTTAATGAAATTTGATCCATTAGTGTTATGTGGATTTTAACCACATGTCCGGTCAGAACGCATAATTCAGTCATATTGTTCATTAAAACAATCTCCGACATTGGCCGTGTCGAATAAAAATACATAAAAATCAAATTAATGGAAAATGAGAACAACGGACATGACAAAAAACATTAACAATATATTTATTAACAAAAAAGAAATTAAAAATAATAATAAAAACATATTTAATTGGTTCAATTAACACTCTTACTAAATTATAATCACTATTCATTGACATTCGTGTTTGACATTTTCTTAATCATGAATATTTAAAGTATATAATTAAAAATCTCCTTAATTTAAGTTTACAATTAAATTCACCCTGATTATTTCACTCAAGTGCAAATTGAATAAGATGTCGAGAGAGTGCGAAATTAACTAACATGGTGTCAAACAGACCGAGTATAAGGGACATGCATTTCGTACCTTCGATGCTTCGTTGGGTCGTCGCTGGATGCGAGGCACTTCGACCGCGGAGGAAACGTCGGTCATCGCTGCAGACGTCTTTTGGAGAACTTTTTCTCCGAAGCACAAAATCAATTCTCTTCTCTCTCTTTTGAAAAATCTAACACTCTCTCGAACATCCGAAAAATGTCTCCTCCTACACAATTAAGCCCCAGTTTTTACTGGTTCCCCCAATTGAAGCCCCTGGCATTTTCATTGGATATTTCAGAATTATGTCCAGCTATTGGGTGCTGTGATGACAGGAGGACGGCGATCACCCCAGAATTAATATCTGGCAGGTGGACCAGGGTTCCCACGACCTTGGGTGCACGTGCGGCCGAACCGGACAAGGGTCAGCTCTCCCCAAGAACGCCCTGCTGTGCGCCCCTCTGTAACTGAGCCATCGCTGTCCATATTTCCCAGAAACATGGCTTGCTCATCCTTTTGCAGGTGTTCTCTTAGGGAACTGTATATGAATTGTAGGAGAAGCACAGAGACCATCTTTGTAGGTTGTACTCCCTCCATAATTCGCAATGTTCCATATTTGTCTTGGAACAATTAGGTTTTGAGTTAGAGTAGACACATACATTGCACAGACAGACACACTGACACACACGAAAACGTTACGCTAAAAGTAGTTTTTCCGTATTCGAAAGGTCTCCAATCGTGTAGAAAACTCGAGTTGCGATTTTCGGCATGATTCAAATACTTTTCCTATATAATTACCATGTATTAAAGGGAAAGTAATAAGTCCAGTTGCCAAATGAAAGCGAAAATATAATTACATATGCAATTCGGTATAAGTTAAATAATATTGGCTGTTATTTTGTGCAATTAAACTCAATTTGATGAATTATTGAAGAATTAAAGCGAACGTGAATATGAGTCTGCAGGGAAAGTCATGTGCTGGCCACATCAGATTTTTTCAATTAAAAATTTGCCCTCTACAAATTCTAAATAAGAGCATATCACTTTCATATTTCAGTGCTTCTTAAATTTCGAGCAAATTGAGGCAACAAAAGTATTTATTAGGAAAGGGCAAAATTGCCAGAGGGGTGTCTTTCATGGAGGACATTCTAAGAAAAGCCGCACCATATTTGCGTTATACACTAGCAAAACCAAAAACCTAAAAAGAAAGCAGGAACATAAAGAACCACACGCTAAAAAGGAAAAATTCTTTATTTAATTAAAAATTCTTTATAACAACCCCCATTGAACTGTGTGAAGCCAACACTGCACAATTTTCTTGAAGCAAAGAAATTCAATGACGTCGTATATAAGGGGTCTCGATTAAAATTTGCGTAAAGCCCCCCCCCCCCCCCCAAATTGCTAGTCCGCTACTCAATGTTGAAATTCGAACTTTAGCCCAAGTAATCTACTTCAGAAGATTGCGCAGGGTACCATGTTTAATGCTTTTTATGTACATGTACGTACGTTATATCAAGATTGACGCTAATGTTGGAAGTATGTTAAAGCGAAAATTGGGTTAAGCCATCTGAATATAAAATGTGTTCTGTTTCGACATGCATAAATCTTTGGCATTTTGGCTAAAGAGATTGCTTTAAAAAATGCGTCTTATTTAAGGACTCGGCCAAAAACTTTTAAGAAATTGAGTCCTGTCTGTTTCATATTTTTATTTTTTTAACATTATAGCGTAAAGAGTCAAAAAAAGATAATATCAGTTAAAGAATAAATTGAGATTTGTGAAGTTTTGAAACATTTAAAAGTTTGCATGGATTTAGGTATTAGAAATTATTGTATATGCCATAAATAGATGTCGTCCGAAATGCAATTTCTTAAAAAAACCCGAAAAATCTTTCAGAGCCACCTATATTCTGTAAAACATTTTGCAATCTTTGTTCATTTTTTAGAACTACTTTGGTGATAATTTCAGCAAACATAAAAAAGCCACATTCACAGGCGTTCATGAAAATTCCAGTTTCATTTCTGACACGTTTAACTAATTATCGACTGTCGAAGCGTTTTTTGTATATATATATATATATACTATATATATATATATATATATATATATAGATAGATAGATAGATAGAAAAAATCTATCTTGTGTTTCAGAAATAAGTATTTTTGTGTTCATTTCGTTTAAAATATTAGGACTTGATAAAGAATTTTATCGAAATGAACTATTCTTAAGCCTAGAGCTCTTCCACGTGCAAGCTTTAATGCTTGATGTTTTTGGTATTCCTTTTTTCAATTCCTCTCCATTGACATTTGTTGATTATCTTTAGCTTTCTGAACTGTGATATGTATTATAATTTCCTCTTTTTTGTTGAATTTCATTTTATTTCATTCCATTCTGTAGGCTTTAAAAATTCTTTAAGATAGTGTATTATGAGTTACTTTTTCCATTCTACCATTGGATTTACTATAGTAGAACTATATAGAATGTAAGTAATAACTCATAATACACTATTCCAAAATTTTCTACAAAATACAAAGAAATAAAAGACATTAAAAAGCGTAAAGCAGGTCATAAAGACAAAGACAATCAACAAATTTCAAAGCTGAGGAATGAAAATAGGAAAACAAAAAAATCAAGCAAAAAAGCTTGCACATGGAAGAGCTTAAGGCTTAAGATAAGTTCATTTCGAAAAATTCTCGTCAAGTCCATATATCCCTTCGAAATGAACACAAAAATGCTTGTTTCTGAAACACAAGATAGATTTTATCTATAAACTTGTGTTATATGGACGACAAGCATATAGATTGGAAAAATAAAGGAAACATAAATACCTTAAAATACACTTCATTAGTACAATCATGACGAGCAAAATATGACTAGACCAATGTTGCCATATGCAGAAATGAATAGATGTGATTTGCTGTTGCCAAAGAGAGTAATAAAAACTGTACTGCATAAAAGCAATAAAATGAGATATTCAACAGTTAAAACTTCAAGATAAAAAGATGAAAATATAATTTCAAGAGAATGAAGTAGTACGGCTAAAATAAGATACTAAGGAGAGATTATGAGAATTTTAGGCTAATCGAAACTTATTAACTATACCATTTACTAAATATAGCAGGATATTTATACATTTTACTGGTAATTTTGAGGTTATTAATGTGCAAAGCATGAAATTTTTTATCTGATAATCTATAAATTCTAAAAAGTTGATTAAGTATAATATTTCTAAACAATTGAATCGAGTATATATATATATATATTATTATTATTTTATAACTATTATTAACCTTACACTGACAGCTGATCCCCTTGAAACTTTCAGTAACATGCTTGCAAATGTTTTACAGTGTACAAATTGTGGGACCCGTACAAACATTACACCCCCCCCCCTTCTCTATAGACGTTCAAGGTCACAATGGCGGGCATCAAGCTAGTCGATATTGTACTTCTTATCCTTAAGGTTGCCTTCTGGGTAAAGTTTTATAGTCACCAATGCCCCCCTCTATATTTGAATCTTCTATAAATAGTTAATGTCTTCTCCCCCCCTCAAAAATATTTGGGAGGCTCCGTATTTCACGTGGACCCCCCTCATATACACACCATTCCAGTGGTGCCCTATGTAGGCGGCTCTCCGCATTACCTAACCAGGATAGTTCAGTTGATAGAGCGCTACATTCAAGTTCCAAAGGTTAGGGCCTCGAGTCCTCCACACTGATTCTTTGTTGTTGATGATCCTAGCAGGTGAAATAAAGATTATGTGGATACAAGTAGGTAAAGAAAAGACTGTGGCAAACAGAAGAAATCGCGAAGGGTCTGGAATTCAAATGTGGGCGAGAAGTATGTCAGGTTTCCTTCCGAGGCTGTGCAAGTAAACCGATGTCCACAGGTCAAGGATTTGAGTCTTTACCTTTCTCAACACTTTCACAAACCTGAAAGAGAATTTTGAAATTATTTAATATTGTCAACACAAAAAAAAAACCGGAACATATTATGAACAGATTATTCACGAATGTTTATAAAAGCCACACGCTTTCAAAACCCTAAAGTAACATTTCCCATCTATACAAACCTTCTGCAACACGCACAATAACTTACTCGATATTTTTATTAAATAACACAAAATTCATATCTAATACTAAATCGCCAAATGTGGCGAGCATCGCTGCCCATTGGCGCATGACGCGATGAGAGATGCGAGAGTAGGGGATAACGCGATTATGAGAGGGGTCCTCAGCATTTTGCGAGCAAATAATTTAATTTGGGGGGCGACGACGCCCTCGGCAGGTGTCATGGATAATGTCACCTGTGCGTCTTTGGCACTGCTGTCAGAAATATTTAGAACACAGACAGCCGAACGATGTGCAGGTGTCCTTTCTGCTCCGCGCTCTGTCGCAACGTCCTGGACACAGGAAAAGTCGAGTGATAAATAAGTTGAGAGTGAATTTTCATAGTGTTCAAGCAAAAGATTTGCATGAGATGTGTATACGAATTCCACATAAATGTAAACAGATTATATACAATACAAAGATATTTTGGTCCTGGATTTTTGCAGAATAAATATGATGCGGAATATGTTGGATTTAATTCCAGTATAGAAGATAATATCGCCCCAAAATTTTGATGGCTTGATGGTTGAAAATAAATTAGAGGATCTTTGATGTAAGGTGAATATCCATGGTTAGCGTAGGACATAGTTCTCTACAATTGGTTACCGCACTCAATAACATGGTAGCAGCCAGAGGGATGTCACCCCCCCCCCTCAAGCCAACCGCCCTACCGTGCTGAAAAGACCGGTTCTCGCTATCACCGAAGTCAAGCACCATCGGGCGTGGTTAGCACTTGGGTGGGTGACCACTTGGGAACACCGCGTGCTGTTGGCACTTTTCGGGCGCGGTAGCCCGGTGGTTTACTCGCTGGATTTGCACGCTGTCACACCTGCGGCCGTCTTCATGCGGAGTACGACCACGTTAAACATGCAGGTCCGTAAGTCCTTCCGAGAGGTTGGTGGTAGGAGAAGGAGGGTAATGTCCCTGTGGATACCTCTCCCACTGGGTTCCGGGCTAAATTGGGTGGCACTTCCCGACCGTCCAAACGGTTACCTTACACCTTTCTGGTAGGTCGGACGGTCTGGGTCTCAACAACAACCCCCCCTTCCCCTCAGATCTTGTTTAGAAAGGAGGTGTTTCTGAGAGATTTATAGTAATTTCTTCCAAGGTGGAGTGGTGTAGCGTCTAAGAGTAATCCAACAGTTCAAACCTAGGCATTCTTTATAAAAGAAAATTTAACTTGATGCTATCTAAAACTTTGCTTGAATTTTCAGTTTTTCATACTATGTAATATAGTATAGAGAAAGAAAGTATTGTTTTCGTGAAAATTTTTGAATTCGAGATCTTGATGCTAATATATGTTTTTGGACCTCCTGAACACGCTTTGACTATTTTTGGAATGATGTCTGTCCGTCTGTCTGTATGTTTGTGGTCGATCTCTTGTATACAAGATAACTGCCACAAATACTAATGGGTTTTCACGAAACTTTATATCCGGGATTATTAAAAAAAAATCTTGAACTAGATAGAATTTTTTTACATTCGAGCAAAAACTTCGAAATATATTCGAAACTATATATTATTTTGACATAGCAGCATAAGACAAAAGTTGACACAACCATACATAAAGGGGGCTATTTATAACTCAATGATCACGAGACTTAATAGTTTCAATCATTGTTGTGAAAAACATCTGCGATACAATTTTGTGTTCGTGACGTCATTAGACCCCCTCGGAGTGTGGGGGGGGGGGGGGCAAGCTACCCCCGGGTGTAAAAATTTCAAGTATGGCATCAATCGAAATAATTTTTCCTTTACAGTGAAGGGTAACACACTACAATGGTAAGCATTTGGACCAATAATGCCGATTTTTCAAAATGTTTCTTGGGAAATTTGAAAACAAAAAAAAGAAAAAATATATATAAAAGTAAATAAAAACCACAAGCTACATAAAAATGGATTATGGTAGAATGTCGAGTTCAGCCACACTTCAGTTTATTTTAAATATATTAAAGAGTTTGTTTTATTTATTTATTTTTGCTCAAAACAAGGAAATCCCGTTTTAAAATATCCAAAATTGTAAGAAAATGTATCCCCCTTTTTCTGTTTAGAAGTTTGTTATCCTATAAAAAATATGAAATATTTAGGTTTTTTTTCATTCTGTCAAAAATCTTTGTTTTAAATATCTTAAATTTTTATACACATATTTCATACATACTTTTGCAACCCTAATTCTATTGCCTAAATTTGAATTGTTCAAAGTGCTTATACATATATTTAATGTATTTGCTTTATAATCATCGATTATAAGTGATAACCAGTTTATATCTATTTTGATTCTCTAAACGAAATGCTTCATTATACGAATTATATGTATAACATAACTATTTACTCAAAAGAGCTCTTTAAAATCACCCAGTCTTCGTGTTAGGGATAATTAGTAAAGCTCCAAGAAGAAAAGATCCTAGTCCCAAGAGTGTCTATTGATTTACAGATTTCACTGTGTAAGATATTTTTAAAGAATGGTGTTTTGATTATGTGAATAGCAACGCTGCAGATTCGTGAGCTAAAGTAAGATAAAGTAAAACAGAAAAATATCCAAGAGCATTATAAGATTGCAGACTTCACTATGTAAGCTATTTTTAAAGAATGGTGTTTTGATTATGTGAATAGCAACGCTGCAGATTCGTGAGCTAAAGTAAGATAAAGTAAAACAGAAAAATATCCAAGAGCATTATAAGATTGCAGACTTCACTATGTAAGCTATTTTTAAAGAATGGTGTTTTCATTATGTGAATAGCAACGCTGCAGATTCGTGAGCTAAAGTAAGATAAAGTAAAAGAGAAAAATATCCAAGAGCATTATAAGAGTGCAGACTTCACTATGTAAGATATTTTTAAAGAATGGTGTTTTAATTATGTGAAAAGCAACGCTACAGATTCGTGAGCTAAAGTAAGATAAAGTAAAACAGAAAAATATCCAAGAGCATTATAAGATGTTAAGAGCATTATAAGATGAGCATTACAAAATGTTATTCAAGCAAAACTGTTTTGGCGCCATCGGACTGGAGTCGCATCCGATCATTTTTTTTAACACTTTACAACAAAGTTGAAAAGTATTTATAACTTTGTTCATTCATTCATTCTGTCTGTCTGTCTGTCTGTCTGTCTGTCCGTTAGCACGATAACTGCCGTAAAAATGACTTAATCAAAATGAAATTTTAGTACGTTGTTCAGACGGTTTGTACGACCTATGGGAATATGAATCAATAATATCACTCAATTAGTTTTGCATTGAACCCGGGTTGAAAAAATGAAATACATTGAGCCCTATGGGACCTAATTTTTCAAACATTTTTTAAGCGGATTTAAAATTCACAAATTGCTTCGAAAATTTTAGGTAATATTCAAATTGTTCCATAAAATATATAAAAAAAATTCAGCGAAATATATTCAGTAGTTTTTTAAATAAAAATTAAAATAATAATAGCACCTCTTATATGAAGCTATCACGTGACCATGATATGAAAGATCACGTGACCCACTTCAAAATGATATATGGCATCCATCTTGTCTCAAAATCATGATTTTTAAAGTTCTTTTTAATTGAGTGTTGTATCCGTCCTAAAACCACTTTATTTTTGCATAAATTTTGTGCATCTACATATTGAAACAACGCAATTACAATATATTTGTGTTTAAATGCTCATACAAATTTGATTATTTCTACAACGAAGCCTATTTTTCACCTATGTAAAATGTAAACAGCAAAATATGTAGAATGCGTTGTATTAGAATTGCTGTATTTCTTTAACACAAAATCATTTAGTTCATGGAGTCTGCATAGCTGATATGAATGAAATATTCATTGATTTTACCAAGAGGAGGACGATTTTTTTCGATGAAGTTTTACGCATAGAGTTTAATTGCTTGTAGCTCCATAGTCATAATTTTTAACTGAAATATATTATTATAGTATTGTGATGAATGACATGAATGGAAAATTATTTATGAATGTAATGCTGCTTTTTATAGAGAGAGCCAGGCGTGTTATTTTCTCTATGACGTCATTTGAATGAATTTCAGTTGTTTTCGATGAAGTTTTTAAATATAATAAATTATCGTAGTATTATGATAATTCTAAAATTATTACCGAGGAATGTATCACATTTTACAGATGTTTAAATCAGGCAATTTATTTTCAATGCCGTCATTTGAATGAAGTTCATTTTTTTCGATGAAGGTTTAAGTTTTCAAATATAATAAATTAATGTAGTATTGTGATAAGTTTTAAAATATTACCGAGGAATGTATTACATTTTATATATGTTTAAATAAAATTGCATTCAAGTTGGAAAGTGTTTCATAATCAATGTTTTAAGCATGATTGATCTTCCTTGTTTAATTATGGCATGGTAAAATTTTGTAATCGTGAAAGAATCTGAAAAATTATAATCTAAGCAAAGATCCTAGACCATCTTCAGACATTTCCCAGTCGTATTCTTAATTAGGCTTAAAATTTCTTTAATCGTGAAAGCATCTGAAATATTATATCGAAACTAGTTTCATATCTCCCTACATTATAGTAATGTGATGCAAAATTCATTTGCATGTTCTTTTAGAATTGCAAGTAAATAAAACACTTTCCGCGTTTGTGAAAATAATGGATCAAAGGACATTTATCTAAAGTAAGTTTTTTTCGGTATATTAAGATAGATGTTGCAGATAACAGGTCTTACAGGCAACAAAAAATGGCATTAAAAATATATATCCTTGAGCCACATTTGTGTTAATCATATTCTTTATTATGATTTGATTTCTATTTTAATTGTGAATACTCGTATTTCGTGAAAATTTTACACTAAGATAGATATTGAAGGTAAAAATGTTGACATACAATTTTCAGAAATGGAATTAAGATATATATATACTTGATGCTTTGGCTAAAGGATTTGTGTTAATCAAAGTTTTTAATATGGTTTGATTTCTTTTTAACACTTTACAACATAGTTGAAAAGTGTTTATGACTGTCTATCATTCTGTCCGTCTGTCTGTCTGTCTGTCCATTCGCAGGATAACTGCCGTAAAAATGATTTTATCAAAATGAAATTTTAGTTTGTTGTTGAGACGGTCTGTTGGACATATGGGAATGTAAATGAATAATATCGCCCAATTAGCTTTGGATTGAACCTGGGCTGAAAAAATGAAATACATTGAATCCCATGGCACCTAATTTTTCAAACCATTTTTACGCAAATTATTCAGAATTCACAAATTGCTTCAAAAAATATAGGAAACATTCAAAATAAAATATGGCATCCATATTGTGTCAAAATTGTGATCTTTAAAGTTGTTTTTAATTTATGTATAGTATTGCATCCGTCTTAAAACTGCTTTATTTTTATTTTTTTTTTCTTTGCATCTATATACTGCGCCAACGCAATTACAATACTTTTGAGTTTAAATGATCATCAAACTTTAATTATTTCTACGAGGAAGCTTAATTTTCAAGCCTAAATATCGCCGCTGAATGAAAGGAATGACAAACAGTTCACGAATTAAATATTCATTTCTTTTATATAGAGAGACAGGCGATTTATATTTCGATGACGTTATTTGAATAAAGTTCGTTTGTTTTCCATGAAGTTTTCAAATATAATAAATTATTGTAGTATTGTGATAATTTTAAAATATCACCGCTGAATGTATCGCATTTCAGAGATGTTTAAATGAAATTGCATGGCAGTTGGAAAGTGTTTCCCAATCAATGCTTTACGTATGATTGTTCTTTATTGTTTAATTATAAATGCAACAGGAAAAAAATTTTCCAATTCCTTCTTTCCAATTTTTTAATTCCTTTATACTTCCCTTACAATACATACTAAGGGAAAGTATTGGAAACATGTTCGAGTTTTCAAAGGATCTACTCGCTTCGAACACTCTAAAATCCGAAAATACTATTTCAGCTTGACGTCTGTTTGGTTCATCCGAAAAACTAGAATATCTCAAGAACGGCTAGTCCTAGAGTAATGGGGTTAGTCTCATTCTTTTTGTTGTCAAAAATCACGTATAAAATAGGAATTTAATTGATATAATTCAGCACACGTAGTCTTTTATTTTTATATTTAACGATTTTTGCGGGTCATTTCGCAAAAATAGCCCGTTCCTTTTTCCCGAATCCTACTAGAATAACCTACAAATGATTTATATACCAAATTTTGTTAAATTTGGTATATAAATCACTTGTAGGTTATTGAAATATTATACACCAAATTTTGTTAAATTTGTTCCCTTAGTTTTTAGCTAGAGTGGATAAAGGCAATTTCTACCGGCCATTTTGCAAAGAAGGCAGATTCTTTTATTACGAATCGTACTATAATCTAATGAACATCAGGGTTTCCCACAAAAACATACCTATCAAATTTTATGAAATTCGGTCCATCAGTTTTTCAGTTAGAGTGGATGCAATATCCTCACAGACACACAGAAACACGCACAGATACATCCTTACACACAGAGATGTCTTTCTAAAAATAGTTTTTTCGTATTCTAGAAGTCCCAAAACGTGTAGATCCTTCGAAAATTCGAGTTCCGATCTTCGGCACGATTCCAATACTTTGAATACATACACACACACGTATATTATCTCTGTATCTGTGTATTATCTGTGTATCTAAATTCCGTGCCTACACAATTACGATAGTTGTGATTTTAAATGATCTCTAAACTTTTATTATTTCTTCAACGAAGCCTAATTTTAACTTATGCAGAATACAAATATCTCAAACGATTGTAAGGTGAGTTACATAAGAATTGCTAAATTTTTTTCACACAAAATTATTTAGCTCTGGAGTCTGGAATACAAGTTATATGAATGAAATATTCATTGATTTTGCATAGAGAATCAGGTGATTTGTATTTTGATACAGTTTTAAATATTTAAGTATAATAAATTACTGTAGTACTGTGATAATGCAAAAGATATCACCACTGAATGTATCACATTTCAGAGATTTTTGAATGAAATTGCATTTCAATTGGAAAATGTTTCATAATCAATGTTTATGCATGATTGATCTTTCTTGTTTATTTTAATGTTCACTTAGAACAGTAATTCGAAAATTAAATATCCAACCAGTGTAAAATAGTGTTTAAGGGATATTTTTTTAGATGAGTTATTTTCAAGTATACTGAGACAGCTATTGCAGGTAAAGGAGTTTTACAGGCGATGAAAAAATGACATTAAGAAAAATACATTCTAAAGTAGCTAAGCATATGTGTTAGTCATATTCTTTATTATGGTTTTATTTAGTTTTAATGCGTCTGGAATATTTTATACAAATTAATTTTGTTTCCCATTATCAAGCAATGTTAATTTTATTTACATGTTCATTTAGAGTAATTTGAAAAGAAATTTCCAATGAGCGTTAAAATAGTGATTAAGTGACATATTTTTGAGATAAGCTTTTTTTCAGTTTACTGAACAGATATCGCTTGTAATTGAGTGCAAAAGTGAAAGTCAATTTAATGGATTATTAAAAAGAAAGATCAGTTATGCATAAAGTATTGATTATGAAACACTTTCCAACTTCAATGCAATTTTATTTAAACATCTCTAAAATGCAATACATATTCCGCGGCAATATTTTAAAATTTATCACAATAATACATTTATTTATTATATTTGAAAACTTAAACCTTCATAGAAAAAAATGAACTTCATTCAAATAACGGCATTGAAATATAAATTGCCTGGTTTAAACGTCTCTAAAATGCGATACATTCCTCGGTAATATTTTTAAAATTATCATAATACTACGATAATTTATTATATTTGAAAACTTCATCGAAAACAACTGAAATTCATTCAAATGACGTCATAGAAAAAATAACAAGTCGGGCTCTCTCTATAAAAGCAGCATTTCATTCATAACATTTTCCCATTCATTTTATTCATCACAATACTATATTAATTTATTTTACTTAAAAATTAAGACCATGGAGCTACAAGTAATTAAACTCTATGCTTAAAACTTCATCGAAAAAATCGTCCTTCTCTCTGTAAAATCAATGAATATTTCATTCATATCAGCTATGTAGACTCCTTGAGCTAAATAATTTTGCGTTAAAGAAATACAGCAAATCTAATACAACTCATTCTGCATATTTTGCTGCTTACATTTTCCATAAGTGAAAAATAGACTTCGTTGTAGAAATAATCAAATTTAGACGATCATTTAAGCTCAAATATATTGTAATTGCTTTGTTTCAGTATGTAGATGCACAGAATTTAAGCAAAAATATATCGGTTTTAGGACAGAATCAAGACTTAATATGAATTAAAAAGATCTTTAAAAATCAGGATTTTGAGAAAAGATGGATGCCATATTTCATTTTGAAGTGGGTCACGTGATCTTTTCATATCATGATGACGTCATCGCTACGTATAAAAGGTGTAATTATTATTTTAATTTTTGTTTACAAAACTACTGAATATATTTTGCTGAAATGTGTTTTATATATTTTATGGGATAATTTGAATATTACCAAAAATTTTCAAAGCAATTTGTGAATTTTAAATCCGCTTAAAAAGTGTTTGAAAAATTAGGTGCCATGGGGTTCAATGTATTTCATCTTTTCAACCCGGGTTCAATCCAAAACTAATTGGGTGATATTATTCATTTATATTCCCATAGGTCCTACAGACCGCCTGAACAACACACTAAAATTTCATTTTGATTAAGTCATTTTTACGGCAGTTATCATCCTAACGGACAGACAGACAGACTGACAGAATGAAAAAAGTCATAAACACTTTTCAACTTTGTTGTAAAGTGTTAAAAAAATAAAGAGTAAACGAATTTGAGTCTGCAGGGAAAGTCATGTGATGCCCACATTGGATGTTTTATTATGGTCTGATTTCTAACCAAACTAATTTAACTTCCATCACAGAGTAATGCTAAATTTATTTTCATGCTCTTTTAGAGCTGTAATTAAGAAGTACATTTTCAACGAACACAAAAATAGTGGATTAAGTGACATTTTTAACACGTTACAACATAGTTGAAAAGTGTTTATGACTTTGTTCACTCTGTCTGTCTGTCTGTCCTTTCGCACGATAACTTCCGTGAATATGACTTTATCAAAATTAAATTGTTGTATGTTGTTGAGACGGTTTTTTGTGGATATATGGGAATGTAAATGAAAAATATCACCCAATTAGCTTTGGATTGAATCCTGGTTAAAATAGTGAAATATACTGAACCCTATGGCACCTAATTTTTCAAATATTTTTTAAGCAATATTAAAAGACACGAATTGCTTCAAAAATTTTAGGAAATGTTCACATTTTCTCATAAAATATATAAAAAAAATTTCAGCAAAATATGTTTGGCAGTTTTTAAAATATAACTTAAAATAATAATTACACCCATATTATATGAAGAGAGATCACATGACCCACTTCAAAATAAAATATGGTATCCATCTTTTTTTTCCCAGTGTAAAAATCGTGATTTTTAAAGTTCTTTTAAATTTAATTTTAGTGTTGAATCCATTTTAAAACTGCTTTATTTTTGCATATTTTCTGTGCATCTATATTCTGTGCAAACGTAATTACAATATTTTTAAGTTTAAATGATCATCAAACTTTGATTATTTCTACAAGAAAGCCTAATTTTAATGGATGCAGAATGTAAACAAGTGATTATAAGATGAGTTGTATAAGAATTGCTGAAATCTTTTTTAAAGCAAAATAATTTAGCTCTGGAGTCTGGAATATAAGTAATATGCTTTTTCATAGAGAATCAGCCAATTTATATTTCGATGCCGTCATTTGAATAAAGTTAATTTATTTCGAAGAAGTTCATATAAGTTCAAATATAATAAATCATTGTAGTACTGTGATAATTTAAAATATATCTGCGCTGAATGTATGAATGTATCGCATATTAGAGATGTTTAAATGAATTGCATTTCAGTTGAAAAGAGTTTCATAATCAATGCTTTATGAATGATTGATCTTTCTTGTTTTTTTTTTTTTTTTTTGTGAATGAATTTTAAAATATCAACCACTTAAATTTCACGTCCCATAATATTGAAATTAATGTTAAATGTATTTATACTGAATTACAATTCTTTTAAAACCGTAATCCGGGAGGTAAATTTTCATTGAGTTTCAAAATAGTCATTAAGGGACATTTTTCTGAGACAATATGTTTTCAGTATATTAAGACAGATGTATAACAGTTGATGGAAATAGCAGTCAGTAATTCCATTAACTGTTAACTGTTATTACCATTTATTAAATGTTAATGTAATTTTCCAGGCAATGTGGAAATGTCATTGAAAGTGAATTATATCCTGGAACATCTCGGCGGTATTTGTGCGCTATTCACATTCTCACTTATGTGTTAAATTTTTCAATTCTGAATATGTCTGGAAACTTTTATCCAAAATAATTTCGTTTTCCAATGCAAGATTAATGCAACGTTAACTGTATTTGTGTATTCTTTTAGAACTGCAATAAAGTAAATTTCCCATATATTCAAGCAATAATAATAATAATAATAATAATAATAATAATAATAATAATAATAATAATAAAAATGATGATGAAAATAATAATAATAGTAATAATATTAATAATGATAATAATAATAATAATGATAATGATAACAATATGAAGAATGATAAAGTTGTGATACAACTGTTTAAGGGATTTTAAATTAAGGAATATATATACTTAATTACACAGCCATATCACAGCACTGATTAAAGGTCGGACACCCACATGCAATTAATAAGGGACAATTAATAAGGGAAAATTACTAATTTAAATCTTCATAACTTAAGGATGGGGACCGTATAGTGGGGGATAGAATTTTGAATATCAATAAATGCGTTATGAATTAAATTAATATATTAAACCATTTTGCATATGGGCGCCTTAATACTTCACCAAAAAATATATAGAGTTTATAATACACGTTAGATTGATGCTTTCTTAATTCCTTACCTGGAATCTTGACCTAAAACTCAAAGAATAAAAAAATATAAAATGAATTATATCAAATTGTTCCTGCTCATCAAATATGACATAAAATGAATGTCCTTTAATATGTTAGGTAAAAGTCAATGTCTCTCTAAAAAAATAAAGGAACACTGCAATAAAAAATCTTCTTTATTGAATTTATAAGTGTGAAAGTTAATTTTATTTTTTTTAAATTAATTCATCATTTAAAACACAGCGATGTTAAAATCTTGATTTCACTCATATTGTTCACATCAATAATCATCCAGCTTAATTATATATATTATTCGCACATGAAAATGAAGAGTTACTAATGGACCAATCTAAATTTTGTTGATAGCATTTTCCATTTTAATCAAAATCTATAGGTAAAGATCAACAAATAAGAGCAATTTCAGAATTCACTTCTTCATATCACAATTGAATACCTTTAATTCTTTTGAGTCTATCTCTCATGACATTGTATCATGAATTGTAGAAAAAACATTTTATTATTTACTCAGTCTCCATGATTTTAATTTATTACAATTCAACAAAATAGATTTTTTATCCAATATATTTGACCTTAACACTTATAGTTGGAATACACTAAACACACATAACACTACATAACTATAATATTCAGGATGTATAAGAATATGCAGCAACAGCAACTAACAGCTTGCAATTCAAAAATTTTAAGCAAATATAATTTAGAATAATAATGTAAATAATTAAAATTAAAAAAAAATCTGATGTGGACAGCACATGACTTTCCCTGCAGACTTAAATTCGTATTTTCTTTATTTCTTTAATAATTCATTAGATTGAGTTTAATTGCACCAAATAACACTAAATTTGCATTTTTAATTCAATTTTTGTTTTTATTTGGTAATCGGACATTTTTCCGATAGCGGCGTAACAAAAATGCGAGAAATCTCAAATATCTTGAGAATAGTTAGTCCTAAAGTATAATAGAGTGTGTTATATTCTTTTCCTCGTCAAAAATTGCGTATAAAACAAGAATTTAATTGATACATTTGAGCATACACTTAGTCCTTTTTTTTTTAGATTTTGGCGATTTTGGCGGGCCATTTCGTAAAAAAAGCCATGTTGTTCTTTTCCGAATCGTACCAAAGTCTAATCAGCACCAGAGCATCCAACAAGTAACTTATCTACCAAATATTGTGAAATTTGATCAATCAGTATTTTAGCTAGGGTGGATACATGAAATTCTTGCGGGCCATTTGTAAAAAAGGCAGGTTCTTCTTTTCCGAATCATACCAAATTCTAATCAGCACCAGAGTATCCAACAGGTAACTTATGTACCAAATTTTGTGAAATTTGGTAAATTAGTATTTTAGCTAGAGCGGATAAATGACATTTTTACGGGCCATTTCGCAAAAAAAATGCGGGTTCTGTTTTTACGAATCGTACCAAAAACTAATCAGCACCAGGGTCATATCCAAGTGATTTATCTACCAAATTTTATGAAATTCGGTCCATTAGTTTTTGAGTTAGAGTGGATACATACATTGCGCAGACACACAGACAGACACACACACAGACGTCACTCTAAAAATAGTTTTATCGTATTCCAGAGGTCTCGAAACATGTAGATCCGTCACAAACTCGAGTTGCGATTTTCGACATGATTCCAATACTTTCCCTATACATTACCATGTATTGCAGGAAAAGTAATAAAAAATATTTAAAGATTTATAAAATTGTTAATTTTTTAATAATAAATAAAGTATTGTGATTTGTCACAACAGATAATTATAATAATAATAATAATAATATTAATAATAACGATAATAATAATGACAATAATAATTACTTTAGCTGCATCTTTTTGACATGATTTAACTTTTTGAAAAGAATTCAAAATTTAATAACGTTTCGAATGTTTGGATGCATCTTGCAAAACTTCGGAACATTACTTCCAATTTCATACAAACAGCGGCTTCATAGGCCTAGCATTCTTGCCATAAGGGGTACATACGTAAGTAGATATATAGATACAATGATAAAAAAATATACACGCATGTAAAATTACATGTTCTAAAAGTAATATTAACTACTGTTCATGGAGGTCACCTGTTAAACACTGAATTTTAATAACGAACAAATGATATACACCTTAGAAAGATTCCGCTATATTTTACAATTTAACTAGTTCAACGTAAAAGAATTTTAATATTTAGAATTATTTTAATATAAAAACAGGGTGTTTCTAAACAACATTTGTGGTACCATCGAAACATTGCACACTTAGAAGCAAATAAGATTTTCAATTCATTACATTAAAAACCCAGTGCATATACTTAGAATGTGTAACAAGATTATGACCGCCATATGTTACGGTTCTGACTGCGTTTTGGAGGAAACTTAATCCCGAAGCACAACTTTAAAGAAATGCTTGAGAAAATAGTTTTTTCACCTCATTTTCCCAGTTGCTTTTAATCTGAGTTCTCAATTCACTAAGTCGTCTAGTAATAAAAAATGTTAAATCAAAATTTATGTTTTCGAAATCGAATTCATTATAAATAATCAAACATTGATTATATTTCTTATAGATATTACATGGCGCCCTAAACTATGCTTCAATGAAAAAACAATCTGATTTGGGCAGCACATGACTTTCCTTATATAATGCAATGAATTTACTACTTTTTCAGTAAAAAATAAGTTTTTCTTATAGTAGATACTTATACTCTTTCCAAGATATTGAATTTTCGACGATTAGTCGTCATTTTCATTGATTTAGCGTCATTTCTATCCATTTGGCGAGATTTTCGTTAATTTGGCAACATTTAAAAAAGTCGCCAAGTTGGCGACATTCCGACAAATTCGTCGCCAAAATCTCGCCATGCGTTATGGATGGAGAAATAAGTTATTCTTATAGCAGATAAATGATTATTGGCGTTCAAATACAAAAGTATAACTCAAAGTATCTTTTCTCATGAATGGAACGAGCTAGATCCACGAGAATGATGTCACCCAATTTATCGCATGATATTACATATGAAAAGTGAACATGTTTCTCAGCAGTTAATATTTTTTTTAATTTATGAGATTTTTTGATAAATTTGTTTGAAAAATGTACAATATCTCGAGAATGGTTCATGCTGGCGTTCTAAAGTTTATGTCAATCGTTTTCTAAGGAAAAATTACATAAGAAATGTCTATTTCTGTAACTATATTAAAGATTTTGATTTTTTGATGATTTTTTCAAAATTTCACTCGAAAATTTAGGTGGGTTCTGAACATTCGATTACGTTTAAAAACAATAGGCTTCCAGTATTCACGGATTGCGATTTTTGTACCAAATTTCATTCGAATCGCTCCATTCGTTCGTGAGATATCGTCTCCACAGACTCACTGACACACACACACTCACACACACGCACACACACACATACATACTTTCACACACACACACACACACACAGACATCACTTCAAAAATGTTTGATTCGTGATCAGGGATGCTTGAAACGTGCTCTTCCGTCGAAAACTCGAATTCGAATTTTCGACCCCGTCACAATACTTTCCTTATACATTATGTATATAAGGAAAGTAATAAGCCTTTATGTGAAAATATGTTTCTCACTCCATTTTCCTGGCTGATTTCAACATGACTTCTCAGTCATCTAAGTCGTCTCGGGGGGGGGGGGAAGGTCTATTAGATATTATTGAAATCAAATACGCTGCAAATAATCAATCAATTTTATTAACACTTTCCAACATAGTTGTAAAGTGTTTAATATTTTGTCTGTCTGCCACGTCTGACTTTGTCTATCGTCTTCATACGATAACTGCCGTAAAAATGACTTTATCAAAATGAAATTTTGTATGTTGTTGAGACGGTCTGCGAGACATATGGGAATGTAAAAGAATAATATCACCCAATTAGTTTTGGATTGAACCCGGGTTGAAAAAATGAAATACATTGAACCCTATGGGACCTAATTTTTCAAACATTTATTAAGCGGAGTTAAAATTCACGAATTGTTTTGAAAATTAAGGAAATATTCAAATTAATACGCAAAATGTGTAAAAAAATCATCAGAATATGTTAAGTAGTTTTTTAAATAAAATTTAAATAATAATTACCCCCATATTATATGAAGATATCACGTGACTCAATGCAAAATAAAATATGGCATCCATTTTATACTTGCTTAGTGAAAATCGCGATTTTTAAGCAACGCTTACATTTATATTTAGTGTTGCATCCGTCCTAAAATTGCTTAATTTTTTCATATTATCTGTGTATCTACATTCTTTACGCAATTTTAGATTTTAAATGATCCCTAAACTTTTATTATTTCTATAACGAAGCCTAAGTTTAACGTATGCAGAATGTAAACAAATCAAGCTGTAGATGAGGTGTATAAAAATTGCCGAATTTTTTTAATACAAAATTATTTAGCTCTGGTGTCAGAAATATAGACTATATGAAATATTTATTGATTTTGCATAGCGAAGCAGACGATTTTATTGCATTATTTTTTTTTTAATGAAGTTTTAAGTATGGAGTTAGAAAGAAGGAGATAAAACTCCTATGGATGAAAAATTTGGAAATACCATAATGCTTTGACAATTATATCTAGATGTTGCTAGTGTTAGTAAAGCAGCTGATATTGTCAGTTGACACAACAGAAAAGCGTAGTATTGAGTATATGTATTTTTGATTATTTTTAAATTAAAGGTTCCCTTATTATGAGTATCCCTTACTGAAGTATCCCTTATTAGTTTGACTGCCCTGCTCCGTCTCAAACAGAGGACGACATGCTTAGGATGGTTGAAGGCATATGGTCATCCATCCCTCGGGAAACTATCAGCACGTTTACTGCATCTGTTTCTCGAAGTTCTCGAAGTGTTGCAGCTTGTATCGCCGCAAGAGGTTGTCCTCCTGCCTACTGATCACACTGTCTTTGCCATTACTGTATTGCATTATTTTTCTGGAATTAACATCACTTATTTTTATATGCCATCTCTGTCCGTGTGTCCGTTATCATCAGCCTTTATTCTCTCTTTCATGATGTTGCATTTTCTGTGTCCCGTAGTGTATATATAAATAAAATCGTAAGTTGCGATTCTGTATGTCTGTTGATCCTGCCGACTTTTATATACAATATTTTTACTTTCCTTATATACATAATGTATAAGAAAAGTATTGTGACGGGGTCGAAAGTTCGAATTCGAGTTTTCGACGGGAGAGCACGTTTCAAGCATCCCTGATCACGAATCGAACATTTTTGAAGTGATGCCTGTGTGTGTGTGTGTCAGTGAGTCTGTGGAGACGATATCTCACGAACGAATGGCGCGATTCGAATGAAATTTGGTACAAAAATCACAATCCGTGAATACTGGAAGCCTATTGCTTTAAAACACAATCGAATGTTCTGAATCCCCCCCACCTAAATTTTCGAGTGAAATTTTGAAAAAATCATCAAAAAATCAAAACCTTTAATAAAGTTACGCAAATAGACATTTCTTATGTAATTTTTCCTTAGAAAACGATTGACATAAACTTTAGAACGCTAGCATGAACCGTTCTCGAGATATTGCGCATTTTCAAATAAATTTATCAAAAAATACCATAAATTAAAAAAAAATATTAATTGTTGAGGAACATGCTCACTTTTATACATATAATGTCATGCGATAAATTTGGTGACATCATTGTCGGGGATCTTCCTCGTTTCATTCATGAGAAAAGATACTTTGAGTAATACTTTTGTATTGGAACGTCAATAGTCATTTATCTGCTATAAGAATAACTTATTTCTCCTTCCATAACGCTTGGTGAGATTTTGGCGACTTATTTGATGGAATATCGCCAACTTGACGATTTAAAATGTTGCCAAATTAACTAAATTCTCGCGAAATGGACAAAAATGACGCTAAATCAATGAAAATGATAACTAATTGTCGAAAATTCAATATCTTGGAAAGAATATAAGTATCTACTATAAGAAAAAACAAACTTTTTTACTGTAAAAGTAGTAAATTCATTGCATTATATAAGGAAAGTCATGTGTTACCCACATCAGATTTTTTTTTATATTATCTCATGTAAAGAACCTATTACATACCATTATTTCTCTTAGATGTATTTATACTTAGTTTGTTTTGTTGTTTTTAGTTGGTACTTTGCTTTATTGCGAATCAAGGCAGTATCACCAAACGGAAGGGGCGGGTAGGACGATGGTATGGGAGGTTGGTATGCTGAATTTTGTTCTACAATACGGGATCTACAGATAACTAATGCTCAGTCAATGTCAGCTTATGAGATCTTGCCTTTCACGCCTATGCACCATTTATCTTAAAATCCCACTGACATTCTTGTTAAAAGTACAAGAAATGATACAGGTTTAAAGTAGTAGGGCCGATTTGATGATCCGAGTTTTAAATAATAGTGCCCATTTGATGACCCCGATCAGCCAGCTGCTTCCCAGTTATATTAATTCATGTTTGAACAAATCATACACTAAACAAGACATATTTCCCAACAGACAGATGTCGAATTAAAAACACATGCTTCATACCTCTATCGCTCACATCATTTAGTCCGCAGCATGTAAAATAAAGAGCGAAAAAACCAAAACAAACTTTCCTCTTCCCCCCCCCCCCCCATTCCTTCCACATTCTGGCGCGTCATCAAAATATCAATCCAATAGTTTATGAATCTACCGTGTTATGCATGCTCTTCGATCTGCCTCCATGGTCTGCCTCTAGATATGCGCCGTTGCTATGCTACGAAGCAAGCGGCGCAGCGCAGGTATGCTGTGACCACGTGTTGAGTCAGTCAAATGGGAAAGAGCGCTTTTTCCCTTTGGAGTAAGGCATTCATAGAAAGTAATATGTGGAAGATATTTGTGACTACTTATTCAAGCGATGTGGATTATTTTAGGGTGAGTGACTATATTTTGTTAATAAAATTGGGATTTTCACCCGCCTCTGAAGAGCTGGATTAACGACGCAGCTATGGGCGGCCACAGGGGCGGGCAAGGGGGACTAAGCCCCCTCCTGGGCGGTCAAAAATGCAGGCATTAAGCTAGTTGATATTGTACGTATTAATCCTGCGCTCCTTTTCTCCTTGGAAAAAGTTCAATGGGCGCCTATTGCCGCAGTGCCTAATTTGCGAAAAAACCACTGGATGTGGCCATGAGCCCGAAAATTAAGGGTTCCTTAAATATTTATACGAAATTTTTTAGCTTGAAATAGTTTTTTTTTTAATAATTTATAGGGTACATTTCGTAGGGATTAACATGGTATCTTGTCCCACTAGCTCAGAGACAAAAGCATTGGCTTTCTAGTTCGAAGATCCGGGGTTCGATCCCCAGTTGAAACAGTAAGATCATTACCATTAGGGCCGGAACAACTGAATCCTTCTTTTCTTTGTTTCTTTCTTTGGACTCAAACCGTCCGACCAACCCGAATATGTGAGGCATCTGTTTGGACGGCCGGAACAGTACCACCCAATTTAGACAGGAACCAAGTGGGGACGAGATTCACAAGGTCCATACCCTCCTTCCTCTAAAACCAACCTCTCGGAAGGACTTTCAGACCTACATAGTTAACGTGCACGTACTCTGCGTTAACACGGGGACGTTTGAGAAGAACCCGGTATCGAACCCGAGTGATTGCACTCAAAGGACCCAAATTCGATTTCTGGGGGTTTGGGGGTCCTTTAGTTGCTCTGTGCTTAGCAGCTCTGTGTTTTACCACTGGGCTGTCCCACCTAACTATACCCTTCAGGTTTGAGGCACTGATCTGGGGGGGGGCGGCAAACGACTCGATTACGAATTTTCAGTGAACTTTGTGAATTACGGCGCTAATTTCAACATCACAGATTCAATCTCACAAGGCGAGGCGACCGCAAGGTTTACGCCCATTAACCGCCAAGGAGCAAACAGGTGAATCTCTCATCCAGCAAAGCCACAGCCGGGGGCCACGTTCTTGGCAGAATCATTCACAGGGTAGGGTCCGAAGAACCCGCCAAGCCAAACCCCAGTCACCTGCCGGACCTTGGCTCAGACCATGAATAGGCACAGTCCAGTGGTCACAGCCACCCGGAAGAGTCGTTGACTGATTGCCTCACCGGTTCGATGGACGGTTCATCGACAACGAGGTAACCCGATTTATTTGCCCCCCAGGTTGGAGGACCAGACGTACAAAGCTAAGACCCGTTCACCGCTCAAAGAGTGGGCTGCCCCGGGGGGGGGGCGAAATTTCAACATCACAACCAAAAAATATTCTAGTCTGGATTAAAAGAAAAATAAAAGAGAAAACGAAAGTGGTCAATGGTAATTTCACTTCAATCCGATTTTAGAAGGAACGTACGATAGGGTCTTCTACGACGAGAAAAACACATGGAACATTGTCCCATTAGCTCAATGATTAGAATATCGGCTAGTAAGTTTGAAAATCTGTTGTTTGATTCCCGGCTGAGACAGTGAAACCTTTATATTACATTAAATTATTTGTTAATATTTTATTTTTAATAGTAGCGCATCACTTGCTCAAGCGCCACGACGCTGTGAATCTGAGCCCCAAAATAAGGGATCCCACAAATCTTCCTGCAAATTTCTGATATTTAAAAAAGTTTTTACCTTCCTTATATAATAGTATAATGTATAAGGAAAGTATTGTGACAGGGTCGAAAATTCGAATTCGAGTTTTCGACGGGAGAGCACGTTTTAAGCATTCCTGAAAACGAATCGGACGTTTTTGAGGTGGTATCTATGTCTGCGAGTCTGTGTGTGTGTGTATGTGTGTGTGTGTGCCGGTGACTCTATGGAGACGATATCTCACGAACAAATGGAACTATTCGATCGAAATTTGGTACAAAATTTGCAATCAGTGAACGCTGAAAACATATTTATTTTAAGCGAAATCCAATGTTCAAAAACCCTCAAATTTTCGAATGAAATGTTGAAAAAATCAGACCCTTTTGTAATGTTACGTAAATAAGTATGTCTTGGGTATTTTTTCATTAGAAAACGATTGATACAAACTTTAGAACACTAGCACGAACCGTTCTCGAGATATTGTACTTTTTCAAATAAATTTATCAAAAGATTACATAAAATTAAAAAGTATTCACTATCGCGAAATATGTTCACTTTTCATATATAATATTATTTGATAAATTCGTTAGCATAATTCTTTTTAGATATAGTTCGTTCACGAGAGAAGATATTTGTGTAATAGTTTTGTATCTTTATGACCAACAATTCGTCAATAGTCATTTATATACTATAAGAAAAGCTTATCTGTCTGTAACTCTTGGTGATCAATTTGGCAAATTTAGCAACATTTTTAGCGAAATATCTCCAATTTTGCTATATATTGCTAAATAAATTTATAAATCCTATTTTTAAAATTATCCCATGGCCTCAAAAACAAAAAATCCGATGTGGGCAGCACATGACTTTCCTTATATAATGCAATGAATTTACTACTTTTACAGTAAGAAAAAATAGATTATTTTTATAGTAGTTATTTATATTCTTTCAAAGATATTGAATTTTCGTCAATGAGTCGCCCTTTTCCATGTTGTCATCATCAATGAGTCGTCATTGATTCAGCGTCATTTTTATCCATTTGGCGAGTTTTTGGTTAATTTAGAAACATTTAAAAAAGTCGCTAAGTTGGCGACATTCCACCAAACGTGTTGCCAAAATCTCGCCAAGCGTTATGGACGAAGAAATAAGTTATTCTTACAGCAGATAAATGACTATTGGCGTTCAAATACAAAATTATTACTCAAAGTACCTTTTTTCATGAATGGAACGAGCTAGATCCACGAGAATGATGTCACCAAATTTATCGCATGGTATTACATATGAAAAGTGAACATGTTTCTCAATAGGAAATATTTTTTTCTTTTTTTATATGACATTTTGATAATTTTTTTGAAAAATGTGCAATATCTCGAGAACGGTTTATGTTAGCTTTCTAAAATTTATGTCAATCGTTTTCCAATAAAAATTACATAAGAAATGTCTATTTGCGTAACTTTATTAGCGGTTTTGATTTTTTGACGATTTTTTCAAAATTTCACTTGAAAATTTCAGGGGGATTCTGAACATTCGATTGCGTATAAAAACAATAGGCTTCCAGTGTTTACGGATTGTGATTTTTGTACCAAATTGCGTTCGAATAGGCCCGTCCATTCGTTCGTCAGTTATCGTCTCCACAGACTCACTGACACACACACACACACATACTTTCACACACACAGAGACATCACTTCAAAAATGTTTGATTCGTAATCAGGGATGCTTGAAACGTTCTCTGCCGTCGAAAACTCGAATTCGAATTTTCGACCCCGTCACAATACTTCCCTTATACATTATGCATATAAGGAAAGTAAAAATGTGCTTTAAAGGATTTATAGGAAAAATTTTTATTTCGTAATAAAATCAACAACAGAAAGAGATTTCAAATGTGAGAAATTCTCAACTAATTTTCGTCTTGCAATATATATACCTTATACCTTTAATATATATACCTTGCAATATATATATATATATATATATATATATATATATATTGCAAGGTATACAATATAGGTATGCAATATATATATATATATATTTTGCAAAAAAAAAAAAAAAAAAAAAAAAAAAATATATATATATATATATATATATATATATATATATATATATGTATATGTGTGTGTGTATATGTGTATATATATGTATATATATATATATATGTATGTTTGTATGTTATATATAATTATTTATTAATTATATAAATAAATAAAAATGAAAAATAATAAACGAAGTCAAAAACATTAGAAAAATCAAAAAATCGGAAAATAAGATGCATTAACATTAATGTTTTGAATTTTATTTTCGCAAAAAAATATAACTTTTGTCAGTATTGAAACTACGTTTTGTGCGCCCTTATAATGGTGTATAGTGGCATTCTCGATTATCCAGTTTTCCTATGAATTCTTGTTTAGTAGGAATTTTCATCTATGATTCATATTCATATTCAGTTCTGCATGTTTGGGAAGTTGTATTCTGAATTGCTTGTCCAGTCTTCAGCTTAGACTCACTGGACGGGTTTGGGAGTATTTCCGTGAACGTTCGTACTGCCTCCCTGGTAGAATTTCGACTTGTTCATTCCGGTGCTTCTAGATTAAGTTGTTGAGGTTGATTGTGTATACACGTGGTAGAAGAGGAATGATTTATGCCGCATGGTAATACAATTTTCTTAATGTATCCTTTTTTCATTTTTTGATGCCTGTAGTCTGAGTTTAAGCATTTATAGTAATGTACTATTGCTTAATCTGAAACAGGCATTTGTTTGGGTTAATTAGAATTAAATACTCAGACCTGAAGAGGAATTTTATTCTGATTAATCATCGAATTTGGGAATGTTCTGTTCTTTTCTCTTATCGGCATTATGGACGTGAATTTGCTTCTATAGTGATGTTAATATTACTTTAATTGTATTTTTATTTTTTTATTTTTACATAATTCTTATTATTACATTTCAAATATATATATATATATATATATATATATATATATATATATATATATATATATATATATATATATATATATATATATATATATATATATATATATATATATATATATATAAGATATATATATATATATATCTTATAGTACCAGAGAGTAATTAAATGCAAATTGATCACGATTATCAAGTTTGATTATACAATTTGATAAAAATATTGTGAATTATATCTAAGCACAAAGATTCTATCAAAGTCCAAAATGACCTCACCCTTCAAGATAGCGAGACAGAGCAACCACATCACCAAAAACCAAAAACACGTCTGTCAATAAATAGTTACATTATACGTTTGCAATAAATAATTACATTACATAATAATTGCTAAACAATAATTCGAAAAAATGAAAGGAAAAGGCTAAGAGGAAGGAAAAGGGTTTTATTATAAGACGATTAAGTTCATAGTTTTATTCGGTGAAAAGCGTTTTGATTCCTTCTACAGCAATTTCTCCTTTTTCTTATGTATTTCCTTTCATTTCTTTAAATTATCTTTTGGCAATGATTTATTTTCTTCCCGGGTCACGTGATGTAACTATTATTAAAGACGAGTTTTTTTGCTAGTGCGGTTGCTCTGTCTTTCTATCCTGTTGAAGGAGACGTTTAAAATTTGGTTGATACTTTCAATCGACTTTTTTATGGCTAATAATAAAGTATTTTTAATGCAGATTTATTTACAGAGCGGTTTAGGCAAATTTTTATATTATACAGTAGCGCTCAAAAACCTTGCATCACCCACATTTTTATAACATTGATGGAGAAAAAGGAGAGCATATTTAAAGATATCTTTAAAAAGTGTTTAATGTTGATGAAAACATTGAAGAAGATGATATGCAGCAATGTACAAATATTATTTATTTAGCAAGGTGAAGTATTCCAAAATAATGAGAAATATGTGACATTTTATCTTATTAAATATTTAATAATAAAATGAAGTATGTGACAAACTTATTTTATTAAATATTTAATAATAAAGAGTTTTTGATAATTAAAATAATATTTTGTTAAATTTTCAAGATGACATGGAATAATGTCTACTACCCAACAAAAATGTCTAGAGGACGATGACACTTGAAATTTTCACATAAGGGTTCAATGCACTAAAAATAGGATCCACCATTTGAATCTGTACACTGTATTCATTTATTTTGAAAATACTGAATTTTTCGGAGTGATACAATGAACACTACTGTACTGCAAGTTTCAAGGGTTCAGGCGCCATTATACACATAAATTTACTTTTCCATGAAAATTTTGCTTTTCCACAGGACTTGAAAGCTAGAAAACTCTTAACTGTTTTCCCGAAATTTGATGTAATTATCTTAATCGTTAGCAACAATAAGTCTATAGATAAAATCTAGGACAAAGCGTTTTAAAAAACGAAATGTCTTTTATTTAACATATCCTAAAAGACGTACAAAACATATATTAAAAACTGCCAGAGCGCTTTCGGACGTATAAACGCCCTTCATCAGTGGCTACATGAATAGTAAAAACATGGAATGTTTATATATAGAGAGACCAGTTTAAAGCAAATTTGCATAAAATATAAAATGGTAAATGAACTTACAAGAAAGATCAATTATGCTTAAAGCATTGATTATGAAACACTTTCCAACTTCAATGCAATTTTATTTAAAAAAGTCGAAAATGCAATACATTCCTGGGTAATATTTTAAAACTTATCACAATACTACATTGATTTATTATATTTGAAAACTTAAACCTTCATTGAAAAAAATGAACTTCATTCAAATGACGGCATTGAAATATAAATTGCCTGGTTTAAATATCTCTAAAATGCAATACATTCCACGGTAATATTTCTAAAACTATCATAATACTACGATAATTTATTATATTTGAAAACTTCATCGAAAACAACTGAAATAAATTCAAATGACGTCATAGAAAAAATAACACGCCTGGATCTCTCTATAAAAGCAGGATTTCATTCATTTCATTCATCACAATACTATAATAATTTATTTTATTTAAAAATTAAGACCATGGAGCTACAATTCATAAACTCTATGCTTAAAACTTCATCGAAAAAAATCGTCCTTCTGTTTATAAAATCAATGAATATTTCATTCATATCAGCTATGCAGACTCCATGGACTAAATGATTTTGTGTTAAAGAAATACAGCAATTCTAATACAACTCATTCTACGTATTTCGCTGTTTACATTTTACATAAGTGAAAAATAGGCTTCGTTGTAGAAATAATCATATTTGGATGAGCATTTAAACTCAAATATATTGTCATTGAGTTGTTTCAGTATGTAGATGCACAGAATTTAGGCAAAAATAAAGTGGTTTTAGGATGGATACAACACTCAATATGAATTAAAAAGAACTTTAAAAATCACGATTTTGAGACAAGATGGATGCCATATATCATTTTGAAGTGGGTCACGTGATCTTTTCATATCATGGTCACGTGATCGCTTCATATAAGAGGTGTTATTAATATTTTAATTTTTATTTTAAAAACTACTGAATATATTTCGCTGAATTTTTTTTTATATATTTTATGGAACAATTTGACTATTACCTAAAATTTTTGAAGCAATTTGTGAATTTTAAATCCGCTTAAAAAATGTTTGAAAAATTAGGTCCCATAGGGCTCAATGTATTTCATTTTTTCAACCCAGGTTCAATCCAAAACTAATTGGGTGATATTATTCATTTATATTCCCATAGGTCCTGCAGACCGTCTGAACGACATACTAAAATTTCATTTTGATTAAGTCATTTTTGCGGCAGTTATCGTGCTAACGGACAGACAGACAGACAGACAGACAGAATGAACAAAGTCATAAACACTTTTCAACTTTGTTGTAAAGTGTTAATAAAAATAATACAAGAAATATACACGGAAATTACGAAATAAGTTTAAACGCTTACGAATTTTAAAATATTACAAGAAAAGAACTAATACAAATTTTAGAAAAACGTCAAGCATTCATTCATTTACCATCACATTCATTTACCATCATTTCAAACTTACATTTAACATATTATTTATTTTATATTTATTTTATATTTTATGCAAATTTGCTTTAAACTGGTCTCTTTATATATAAACATTCCATGCTTTTACTATTCATGTAGCCACTGATGAAGGGCGTATATAAGTCCGAAAACGCTCTGGCAGTTTTTAATACATGTTTTGTACGTCTTTTAGGATGTGTTAAATAAAAGACAATTCGTTTTTTAAAACGCTTTGTCCTTGATTTTATCTATTGAATGAAGACGTGATACCAATCTTGATTATTTAACAATAAGTCTACTTATGTTAGGGATCAAGTTATAAGAAAACGCTAATTTTGCTGTTGTTCCAGAATTAGAAATTCCAATCGAGATCTCGGCCAAGACATTGATTCCTTTAATCTATGGCAATGGAAATGCATAAAAACACTGCATTGGAAAATCTTTAATTTCAAAATCCCGGGAATGTAAAAAATATTGTTAAAATATATTCTGGGCATCCTATCCAAAATATCGAAATTTTGTTCATTTGTAGGTAAAAATCATGAGTAGAAATGTTCAGTTCTTTCAATTTTAGAATAATAGTATATGAACGATGATCACACACTTTCGATGGTTTAACGAAAGTATTAAAAACCTTCAAATATTCCCGTTTCTTATATAAAGTTGCACTCATTCATTAGAAGTTTGAATGGATTCAAAATCCTTGTGATTGGATATAACGCCCAGGAAATAACTTGCTTAAAATACCATCTGATTGTGGAAGAACTATTTTCTTCTATAATTCTTCCACAATCAGATGGTATTTTAATCAAGTTATTTCCTGGGATTCATATTCAATCACAAGGATTTAAAATCCATTCAAACATCCGCTCTTAACAGACTAATGAATAAGTGTAACCTTATATAAGAAATAGGAAAATTCGAATGTTTTCAATACTTTCGTTAAACCTGTCATAGGTGTGTGATCATCATTCATATATATCAATAGGGAAAACATAATTTGAAATATTTAAATCAGAATATCCTCAAGATTTCGAAATTTTTCAAGAATGGCAAAATAACAAAATATGCACGCAAATCTACACCCGCCATTTAAAAATTTGAATAGGTCGTTGAGCATTTTGGAAGACGTAACAGCAAATAATTAGCGACATATTGAAAAGGACACCTATTGTCTGGCCACAAAAAGGACAGGTTTTCATTTTCTTAAATGCGCTGTTAACATCTTTAAAAATCGATTCACAGCGGGTTAAACATTCAATCATTGTAAAAGATAATCATTAATTCATACAATCAAAACCAAACTTTATATTTTCTCTAATTACTGTTAACAAAGGTGTTTTAATACTAATACGCGCGTTTTGAATGTGTCCCAGTATAACTTCATTAATTTTCGGGCGAACGTTTTTATGTGAATGAATAATCATGCGGCTGTTTTAATGGATGGGAAAGATATTGTATTTATAAATATTGTGGATACTTACCCTTCTATTGTATTTCAGAGGAAAAGCATGGGAAAAAGATAAACAGCCTTGCTTAAAATCTCGAGATTTTGTTCACTTGGTTGAGCATTAATAACTCGTTTAGATAATTCATGACCATGCCGCTAATTGCTTAAAATGAAGAATAATGCTTACAAGAACAAGAAAAATGCGTGAGGAATTTTTAATCTTCTTATCGATGTTCTGAGATTTTTGGAGAGAGACGACTTTGAATTTCGAAAAAACGAGTAAATTTGTTATTTATTAATTAAGCTTAAATTAATGCAGTTATTCTCTAAAAAGTTGATTTTAAGATAAATGCAGGCTATATAACGTTAAGGATGAAATCGTCTTATATAAAAATTTGTTTTGATAAATATTTCCTCTCGCATCAGAATCTTTGAATTTCGTAAAAAAAAAAAAAATATATTTTTCGGATTTTTAAATAAAGTAATAGTGCATAACTCGTCGTCAATCATTTTAATTAATTGATAAAATGAAGCAAATTAATTTATTTTCAAATTCGTAAGCAGATGTACAAAAAGGGTTATAAGGTTTACAAATTAACAATAGGTGGGAACCGGGAACCGAATCCTGGTCTTCTTGCTACACAAGTGTATTTCCAAACTATACCACACCTATAATGGATTCCCTTAAAATGTCTTACAGTATTTCACTTACAAACAAAGCCATTAGGGCGAGTCTTCTTTGAGCAGTAATTGCACCATATTGACAATCGAGCATAATAGTAGAGCACTCGTCCAAAACCGTGTGTGGACAGACAGCACATGACTTTCCCTACCTAATGCAATGACTTTAACTTCCTTCATAGCGAAATTATAATTTATAGAGAAATAAGTTTCATAGCACAATGTTTTGTGTATTGTATTAACAACACGAAAATTGAAATTGGACCTTTTTGGCAGCTTCTTAGTCCAAACAGTTTGCATATTCACATGTAAAACCCTTATCAAAATGCAACTGACAAAATGCGTTTTGTCAATCCATCAAAATTCAATTGAAATTTAATTAATATTCCGTGAAATAAATTACTATTGGCGAATTCTGTGGCGTCAAAATATAAAAATATTAGTCAAAAATATGGCGTTAAAATATAAAAATATACAGTCAAACCAAGTATAAAAACCTAAAATTTGAAAAATTCGAATTAGGAGTGACAGTGCAAAAGAATCTCTATATATTAAAAGAAAGTAGCCGTCGCCGCCGCCGCCGCCGTTGCCTTTGTTTCACAAATTCATTGTTCCCCGAGATTCTCTGCTTTGTATCGCAAAAACTATAGCATACAGAACTATAAAATTTGGTACACTTATAGAGAAAGGTTTGGAAAATACGTTGAAATAAACTTGTTTTTGATATATTTTGTAGTTCAAGAAATATTTAATGTCAAAGACAAAATATTTGAGCTGTGAGTTTTCATCCTGGATAGGATAACAATAATAAGATTACGAATTTTTGCGTGCAGGTACCTACATAGTTGAATTTTTGCTGGACGGAGCCCTTTTTTAACACTTTACAACAAAGTTGAAAAGTGTTTATGACTTTGTTCTGTCTGTCTGTCTGTCTGTCTGTCTGTCCGTTAGCACGATAACTGCCGTAAAAATGAGTTTATCAAAATGAAATTTTAGTATGTTGTTCAGACGGTCTGTAGGACCTATGGGAATATAAATAAATAATATCACCCAATTAGTTTTTTATTGAACCCGGGTTGAAAAAATGAAATACATTGAATCCTATGGGACCTAATTTTTCAAACATTTTTTAAGTAAATTTAAAATTCACGAATTGCTTCGAAATTTTTAGGAAATATTCACATTATCCCATAGAATATATAAAAAAAAATTCAGTAAAATATGTTAAGTAGTTTTTTAATTAAAAAAATTATTTAATATAGGGAAAAAAACAAATTCAATTAAATTCTGACTTTGGGATATCTTCCAGAAAGAAAAGAGAGAGATATTATATAATAAATATCTCTCCATTTGTTTAAACGTTTTGCATATGGGAGTGGCTTCATATTTTAAAATAAATTTGGTAGATAACAATTTTTCATTTTTTTTAAATTTATATAACTCTTCATGATAAATTTAATTGACGGCATTTTAAATGCACTTTCCTACGTCCTAGAGAGTTAAAATTTGGTACACAGCTTAAATTTGTTGAACATTTTATTCGACAAAAATTGGATGGATCTTTAAATATAGATCATACATTTTTTTCGAAATGGCCTGAAAATAATCCCCGTTCACTTCTATAAATCATTGGTGTAATATTGTTAAAAATTCTGATGTGGACAGCACATGTCTTTCTCTGCAGACTCATATTCGTTCTCTTTATTTATTCAATGATAATTTGAGTTTATCTGCACAACATAAGTATTTTAAATGACATTGAATTTACACGTTAAACTTAAATTTGGTTCTCATTTGATAGCTGGACTTATTGTCAAAGGTGGCGTAGCGAAAACGCGAAAAAACTAGAATATCTCAAGAACGGCTAGTCCTAGAGTAATGGGGTTAGTCTTATTCTTTTTGTTGTCAAAAATCACATATAAAATAGGAATTTAATTGATATAATTGAGCACACGTAGTCTTTTATTTTTATATATAACGATTTTTGCTGGCCATTTCGCAAAAATAGCCCGTTCCTTTTTCCCGAATCGTAGTAGAATAACCTACAAATTATTTATATACAAAATTTTGTTAAATTTGGTATATAAATCACTTGTAGGTTATTGAAATATTATACTCCGAATTTTGTTAAATTTGGTTCATTAGTTTTTAGCTAGAGTGGATAAAGGCAATTTCTGCGGCCATTTCGCAAAGAAGGCAGATTCTTTTATTACGAATCGTACTATAATCTAATGAACATCAGGATTTCCCACAAAAAACATACCTACCAAATTGTATGAAATTCGGTCCATTAGTTTTTCAATTAGAGTGGATGTAATATCCACACAGACACACAGAAACATGCACAGATACACCCTTACACACACAGACGTCTTCCTAAAAGTAGTTTTTTCGTGTTCTAGAAGTCCCAAAACGTGTAGATACTTTGAAAATTCGAGTTCCGATCTTCGGCACGATTCCAATACTTTGAGTACATACACATACACATATATATTATCTGTGTATTATCTGTGTATCTAAATTCCGTGCCTATGCAATTACAATAGTTGTGATTTTAAATGATCCCTAAACTTTTATTATTTCTTCAAGGAATTATTTCTGCATATGTTAAAATTTCTGCATAAATTTTAACATATGCAGAATGCAAATATCTCAAGCGATTGTAAGATGAATTACATAAGAATTGCTGAATTTTTTTCACACAAAATTATTTAGCTCTGGAGTCTGGAATACAAGTTATATGAATGAAATATTCATTGATTTTGCATAAAGAATCAGATGATTTATATTTCGATACAGTTTTAAATATTTAAGTATCATAAATTACTGTAGTACTGTGATAATGTAAAAGATATTACCACTGAATGAATCACATTTTAGAAATTTTTAAATGAAATTACATTTCAGTTGGAAAGTGTTTCATAATCAATGCTTATGCATGATTGATCTTTCTTGTTTTTAATTTCGATGTTGTTCACGATATATTTTGATTTTTATGCACTTCTGAAGTGAAAAATGTTCTTTCGTATTGGCATGTCCATAGATTTTCTCTGTTTCGTGCCGCAAAACTATAGTGTACAAAAATATGAAATTTGGTACATTTATAGAGAAGTAATCGGGTAGTACGATGAAATAAACCGTTTACCGATTTAAACATTAGTTTGTCTTGAAATAGCTGACGAAGCCAGTTACGGGGATTGGTGAAACGTAGCAAGTAGGGGAACAAAGCTCCCTAGAAAAAAAACAAACTTGGCTTAGCTTAATTATCGAACACACCACTTGAGGCAGAATTTCAGTTTCGGTCTCATTCGATCTGTCTCAGCTTCCAGATTAATAAAAAATCAAAAATTCGAGTTAGCGGCGACGACGCAAGGGAACTTTAAAAAAACCTACACTACTTTGTTTCTAAAAAATGGGTGCCATTCCATTTTTGTGCTTACATTTAAAACGATTTTTGACATTTAGTACTCTTATTAAGTGTGTAGGTGATTTATTTAGGGACCACTAGTCATGAAGAACGCGCACACTTCTCTTGTATCAAAATTTTATACTGCCGGGTCAGCAGCATTCTACTATTTGATATCACTTATAATGCACTCATAAATACATACATATATGTATTTGCATACATATTTATTTCTAGGACTGTAATATCTATAAAATTGCCTAACTTATATTACATTCCATTTCCAGCTTGTTCCTGCAGTAAATATATTCAAATTGTGACTGGCCAGTCACTTTCAAACAACTCAACACAATCTAACGTACAAGGAATTCAATTTTTCGCATGCCATCCTTTCCAAACCATACAAACACACCAATACGGCCAAACAAACTGGAAAATGAAATTTTCATTCTCCCGAAATCGCCCGGGAAATTTACACTCCTCCAACTCGGACATGAATGATATAAATGCCCCGTGCCTTAATACGTAGATTTCGCTGTTTTCGCGTTCTATTCCCATGGTGATCGAAAGGCTACTCCGAAATTTATCCTTCTTGATGTGACCAGTGGCCGAAAATTTCGTATTCGATGAGAAACGGGGAAACGAAAGGGAAATAAGGATAAATCCTTCCGATCCTACGGGGAGGGTGGGAGATTTGAATAACGGGGGTGTGAAGAATAGGATTAATACTCGAGTCCTTGGGGTCGTTTGACCCTTTTTGGTAAAACCTGGAGAGGTATCAGTTTTATTTCATTGCTTCTGGATTTTCAACCCTCCAAAGATTAAGGGTTACCTTACCAGAGAGGATAAGTGCGTAAGTTTTTTTTTTCCCCCGCCAATTTGTGAAATATTTGGTTAATAGATTTATTTATTTAAAGGATTCAAAGTTCGTTGCTTATGCATCCAGAGTGCCCTATGACAAGAGTTTGCAATTGAGCCATCTGAACCATCCCAGTGGCTCAGTTGGGAAAGCGTCGTCCGACCAGTGTGGAGATCCGTGGATCAACTCCTGGCTGGGGCAGGCTTTTTACAATGGCGCCCAAACAAAAAACCTTGCAAGGTATTGCAATTATGTTGGGGGTCTAGATTTCAGTGGACTTTGGTAAATTGAGAGCCGATTTCAAATTGGGAGGTCAACGAGTACGCAGGGTACTAACCTGGATAAAAATAGTATCAGGAGGCTCATCCAAAGTAGTGGTCAGTCAGATTGTCGAGTTACACGTCAATCTGACGTAGGGGGAGGATTATTTGGGTCCACTATGACGATAAGTGCTTCCAATTCCGTCCAAGTAACTCAATTGGACGAGCTTTGGTTTGCAAGTACGAATATACGTGGTTTGAGTCCCAATTAGGGCAGCAAGGTTATTTATAAGTATAGTAAAAATCTGAAATAATGAGTTTTGTCAGACTTGACTTTCCCATGCATCAATATTCAAAAGTCCAATAATACCATTAAAGGCGTAACCAGAAAGGGGGGTTAGTCAAATGGGGGAGGAGTAGGGTATTGGATTTCATTTTCCAATATGGATCCTATTAGGAATTAATGTAACTTTTCCTTCAATTGGGGGGTATGATCCCCCTGTTTACATCACTGACTTTCAGTATATACTCGTATTATTTGTTTGATTTACAAGTGGATGATCAGAATAATTAGAATACTAGAATAACATGTGGTAAGATCCAAGCCAGAGGACCTATCATTTTTGAGTATTATTGAGGTTATAATATTCAATCGATGTAGACAAAACTAAAAACCATAAAATCTTTCAAAAAATAAAGATGATTCCAAGGTGTTTTCAAGAGTTTATCAAACTGCAATAAAACACATGGTTAAACCAAATATTTTAGCGTGTCTTTTTTGATTTTCTTTTCTAATTATGTCGCTTTTTATTAGTTAAAATTGTGAATAATTCAAAAACAATTTTAGGCTCCGGAAAGTTGTAATCAGAATTACGTGTATCCAGACAAAAATTTGCGGCCTAACGTACTTTAGATACCAGCATTGGAAAAATAATAATATATTGACTAATTTTCACTTCACACAGGAACTGGTGTAAAGCATTAACTCAATAAAGAAATTTTAACTGATATAATACTATTTAGTAAAATTTCGAAGATGTGCGTTAGTCTGTTAGTCGCAGAATGAATGATAACATTGAAAAGTGAGAGTATATAAACAGTAAAATAAAAGATAAGACAAAGCAATAATTGTTACGCTTTTAACAATGACATAAAATTTGTTATTAAAGTAAACACCCTTTTTAATTTAATTACATAACTAGTAATCTCTACTTTCTTAACCTAAATAATTAGTAAACTTTATCCCCTTTCTTCCTCCACATGTTTCATGGTAGAAAGTACATATGGTAGAAAGAATCAACAGAGAAATTACTTAAAAAGGAAACGGCTAATTCAAAATTAATTGGAAATATTCACGTTACTTTTTTTTTAGCTTACGATAATGAAATAGGTAATCTGTAAAAATTTCAAAAGATATATGAAAAATTTACAAAATTAGGCCACTATAGATTTATATACCACTATAGATAATTTAAAAAAAAGTCCACTATAGAATATTTTCCTAAACGCGGGGATTCTAAAAGTCTATCCATGGTAGTCATTCTCGCTCAGTCACCAATCATATTCTTCGTTAGAAACAGATAATTGTAAAACTGTAACAGAAGCACAAGCAGTGTACGAATAAACGAGATTCTGCTATTATGGCGCTTAAAAGCCAAATATAGAACCCCCAGACATATCTCAAATCGGACATTAGACAAACATTTATTCGCGGCCGTCACAACTCTCTGCCTGACCCCTCTGCATATCGTTGGCGTATCTAATTTCCCCGCGGAGCGATACCCTTTACTTCGGGGTGGACGGAAGAGATGTTGCCATCTGACTTATGGATTTTGACAGCCGAATCCGTCGATTCCCCGGTTGGACAAAATTCAATTTGCAGTAAGAGAAAAATTCGACGTCGGATTTTTTCACTCCGCACCATCCGAATGCATGAAGAATGGATTGGGAGAGGTCTTTGTTTTTCGCCGCCTCCGTTATTATATTTTGCGAAGAAAAATGCCATAAGGAGTAAGTAGGGCAAGCACTACATGGCAATATTATTTCAGATCAAAGCGATTTTGTAGATTAGTGTCGGGGTGGACTATTGTCAGTGATCACTGTCAATTGGATTTTTGGTAATTTGTAACTTTAAAAAAGTTCGTTTTAGCAATCTATATAAATAAAATTGAGAATACCGTATGTTTCCTGTTTGTCTCATCATTATGGAAAAACAGCTGTACCGTTCATGAAATTTTAATGGGTAGCTTAGGTATATGTCTGGCTCAGCATATCCTCTCTGGATCTTGTTCTAAAAAACCCTAATTAACCAACTAACCAACCAACCAAACAAACAGCTTAGGTATGCTATAACTTAAAATTTAGGTATCTATCTGTCCTGCCTATCTTTATGTTCTTCTGTTTGTTTCCTCACTTTGTGATTCAATCGTTATATAAGCCTTCAAACAATGGGGGGGGGGGGGATCCAATAGTTATTTGAGACTCTAAACTAACATGGCCTAATTATTTCGAGCCTGTCTACAATAAATGCAATTCAAAATTCGATAACGTGACCCGAATTATGTTTGTCCCTCTATCGCTAAAATTGTGAAAACTTTATAAACAAGAACAGACAGCAGAAAAATGGGCAGACATTCAGCAGAGTGGGCATGAACCAAAATGTCTGGTGCTTTTCGCATGGGTCAACGGAAAGTGCCTGCTTAAAGGTCGCAAATAAAAGATCTCTCATTATTTCTGCTTCTAATAAGTAGACCAGAACGTGGTCTACAGAGAAGCCATTGTTTGAACTGTAAAATTATTATTATCTTTAAAATTGTAAGACGGGATTGTGTCTGTCTGTTTATTATTACAGCACGGAAGCAGGGTCGATTTTTATTATTTTTTTTAAAATCGAAATCGAATGTGGTGAGAAAAGTTGTGTACTGGTATCAAATGTTTGTAAACATTTTTTGTTTTAAATTAAAATATATGTAAATCTCCCGCCAGGACCTTTAAATTAAAAAAAAAATGTAAAGTTCAATGTTTTTTTTTTTACTTTCCTTATATACATATAATGTATAAGGAAAGTATTGTGACGAGGTCGACAATTCCAATTCGAGTTTTCGACGGGAGTGCACGTCGTTTCAAGCATCCCTGAACACGAATCAAACATTTTTGAGATGATGTGTGTGTGTGTGTGCGTGTGGAGACGACATCTTATGACATCTCACAAACGAATGAAGCGATCCGTGAATACTGACAGGCTATTGCTTTTATACGCAAACCGAATGTTCAGAACCCCCCCCCCCCCCCGCCTCCTTCTCTTTTCATTAGAAAACGATTAACATAAGTTTTAGAACGCTAGCATAAACTGTTCTCGAGATATTGCACATTTTAAAATGGGATATATAAAAAATTATATGAAATAAAAAAAAATTAAATATTGTGAAATATGTTCACTTTTCATAAGTAAAATCATGTGGTCAATTTGGTGACATCATTCGCGTGGCTCTAGCTCGTTCCTTTTATGAGAATAGGTACTTTAGGAAATACTTTTGTATTTGGATGCAAATAGTCATTTATGTGCTATATGAATAACTTATTTCTCCGTCCATAACGTTTGGCGAGATTTTTGCGGAATGTCGCCAACTTGGCGACTTTTTTAAATGTTGCCAAACTAACGAAAATGTCAACCAAAATTGTAAAAATGACGCTGACTATAAGGATAACCCATTTCTCCGTCCATAACGCTTGGCGAGAAATGTAGCGAGACGTCGCCAACTTAGCAACTATTTTAAATGTTGCTAAAGTGATAAAAATCTCGCCAAATTGATAAAAATGAAGCCAAATGGGAAGTAATGTTTCGCAAATTCTGATTTCCGCCATATGACGGGCATACCTCCAGTATATACGAAATACTTTTCTCTCCGTTTGTCTGTAACACGTGGTGATGCATTTGGCTAATTTAGAGAATAATCTAGCAAAGTATCGCCAACTTGGCGATATTTCGCCTCAGATTGACTAAAATATCGTCAAAATTGTAAAAGTGACGCCTAATTGATGAATTAATTAAAGTATTTTAAGATATGGACTATACCGGTTATTGAGGATGCTATCAATATTGATGATTGTTTATTTAGAATTGTGTGAAATATAAGTTAATTGGGTATTTTGAAATAGTTTTACATGTTGTCATCCGGAAAATCACCAAATGTACAATTCAAGAATGCACAATACCGTGTATCTTATACATTATTTTTGAGTGTAAAAGTAGTAAATTCATTGTATTATATAAGGAAAGTCATGTACTGCCCACATCTGATTTTTTACTTATACATGATCCGGGGGGGGGGGGGGGGGCTCATTTTTTGGTTTAGAGCAACTATTCTTTCTTTTCTTTTTCGATCCAGACAATCCGACTTACCCGAAGGAGTAAGGTAAGAGCAGCTATTCAGAATTTTTAATCACCTATGCTGAAAATGTTTGCATAATAAGACCCTTTGTGAAAAAAAATATTTTGATACCGTGTAATATCTAAGCCCTTCGCCAGCTTCTTTCAAATTTGTAGTGTATTTGCTGTTTTTTTATGTTTTAAAGCAGTTTTTTGTATATTTTGCCAACATTTTTGCAGAATAACCCAGAATTCACCACGAGGAAGTGGCTTCAGTTAAATAAATTTCATCCGTGCCCTCTCAAGCAAATAGGAGCACTGTTTTTAACACTTTCCAACATAGTTGAAAAATGTTTATGACTTTGTCCATTTTGTCTGTCTGTCGGTCCGTTCGCATGATAACTGTCGTAAAAATGTCTTTATCAAAATGAAATTTTAATACGCTGTTGAAACGGTCTGTGGGACATGCATAACTGACTAAATCCATAACTGGTAAATTCATAACACATCTGACTAAATCCATAAGTGACTTTCAGTCAAATAATCTAGAATGCCGGAAAGTACTTCATTAGCAGTGCCATCTTCTGGTGATACATGACATAGGAAATTGCTTCCTGACTCCTACAATAATACTGTGTGCTCTGACACTTTAATTTTTCTGTATGAAACTCCCATTTCGTCCACAACTGCCAATTTCCGTACTTTCTTCCATCGAAATATAATGTCTGCAACATTGTTTTCTCTTCTACTAACTTATTCTGCAAGTCAAGACGGACTTTTCCCCTTTACCGTTTATTTTACATTTATCTATTGTCTAATAAATTAGACTCTATTTTACGGATTTTTAACTCACATGGATCTATACTATCAACATTCAAAATAAAACTGAACTCTAATTTTAAATGATGCAGAAATAGCTGCTCTAAAATATAAAACAAGAAAGATCAATCATGCATAAAGCATTGATTATGAAACACTTTCCAAATGAAATGCAATTTTATTTAAACATCTCTAAAATGCGATACATTTAGCGCTGATAAATTTTAAATTATCACAGTCCAACAAAAATTTATTATATTTAAAAACTTAAAACTCGAGAAAAATGAACTTTATTCAAATGACGTCACCGAAATAGAAATCGTCTGGCTCTCTATGTAAAAGCAATGAATGTTTCATTCATATCACTTTTATTCCAGACTCCAGAGCTAAATAATTTTGCGTGAAAAAAAAACCCAGCAATTTTTATACAGGTCATCTTACAATCCTTTGTTTACATTCTGCATCCATTAAAATTGGGCTTCGTTTTAGAAATAATCAAAGTTGGATGATCATTTAAACTAAAAAAATATTGCATTTACGTTGGCACAGAATATAGTTGCACCAAAAATACGCATAAATTAGGCGGTTTTAGGACGGATGCAACAATAAATATAAATGTAAAGAACTTTAAAAATCAAGATTTTTACACTGGGAAAAAAAGATGGATGCCATATTTTATTTTGAAGTGGATCACGTGATCTCTTCATATGATATGGGTGTAATTATTATTTTAAGTTTTATTTAAAAAACTATCGAACATATTTTGCTGATATTTTTTATATATTTTATGGGATAATTTGAATACTTTCCAAAATTTTCAAAGCAATTTGCGAATTTTAACTTTGTTTAATAAATGTTTGAAAAATTAGCTTCCATAGGGTTCAACGTATTTCACTTTTCAACCCGAGTTCCGTTGGGTGATATTATTAATTTACATTCCCATATGTCTCACACACCGTGTGTATGGATTTGACATTCTAAACTATCAGCAAATGTGTAGTCGATGTAATAAAAAGTCAAACAGCAGAACCATTTATTTTAAAGAAGATTATGGAATGTTTTAATTCTTACATTCCTGATTGATAATGAAATAGAATGAAGCGTACAATATTCATTTGCCCAATAAGAATTGGAAAAATCAATAACTTTAGTCCGGTTAGCGTAAAATATACATATATTACTTTCCTTACATGCATAATGTATAAGGAAAGTATTGTGACGGGGTCAAAAATTCGAATTCGAGTTTTCGACGAGAGAGCACGTTTCAAGCACCCCTGATCACGAATCAAGCATTTTTGAAGTGATGTCTGTGTGTGTATGTGTGTGAAAGTATGTGTGTGTGTGTTTGTGTGTGTGTCAGTGAGTCTGTGGAGACGATAACTGACAAACGAATGGACCGATTCGAACGAAATTTATTACAAAAATCACAATCCATAAACGCTGGAAGTCTAGTGTTTTTATACGCAATCGAATGTTCAGAACCCCCCAAAATTTTCGAGTGAAATTTTGAAAAAATCGTCAAAAAATCAAAATCGCTAATAAAGTTACGCAAATAGACATTTCTTATGTAATTTTTAATTAGAAAACGATTGACATAAATTTTAGAACGTTAACATGAACCGTCTCGAGATATCGCCCATTTTTCAAAAAAATTATCAAAAAGTCATATAAAATAAATAAAAATATTTCCTATTGAGAAACATGTTCACTTTTCATATGTAATGCCATGCGATAAATTTGGTGACATCTCGTGGATCTAGCTCGTTCCATTCATGAAAAAAGATACTTCGAGTAATACTTTTGTATTTGAACGCCAATAGTCATTTATCTGCTGTAAGAATAACTTATTTCTTCGTCCATAACGCTTGGCGAGATTTTGGCGACGAATTTGGTGGAATGTTGCCAACTTGGCGACTTTTTTCAATATTGCTAAATTAACGAAAATCTCGCCAAATGGATAAAAATGACGCTAAATCAATGAAAATGACGACTCAGTGACGAAAATTCAATACCTTGGAAAGAATATAAATATCTACTATAATAATAATCTATTTTTTTTTGCTGTAAAAGTAGTAAATTCATTGCATTATATAAGGAAGGTCATGTGCTGCCCACATCAGATTTTTTACTCTTACAGCTGCCTGGTATAGCCACAAAGTAAACGCCAGATAAATAAAGAATCAAATAAATGCGCAACTATTTCAAAAATGAAATGACTGCATTTTCAAAACACTGACGTATGCACAATTTATTTCGCATAATATAGAGTTGCTCTCTGAACAATCAGTATCCTTATATATTCGCTATAAAAATATCTTGAAAATCTTTGATATCTAGAGAAATTTTTAACTTTTACAAACTTTCCAAAACTCGCCGAGTTAGCGACATTCCTTCAAATTTGCCGGAAAGGCCAAATAACCCGATCCTCATTGTAATGACAATTGGTTATTGTAAATGTTGCTGTCACATCAAGAGATTTTTATTACAGACGAAGAGGTAAGGTATAATTGTAGCAATATCATTATCAACATAAAATGAAAGTATTATCAACATACCTTTCGAAACAATAATTGCATATTTTCTCGGTAGACTAAATAAAGAAACTAAACATTCTTGCATTTCTCTTCATCACGAGCTCGAGAGAAGGATACTAAAATCAATCGACAGAGAGAAATTGAGAAGATCAATATCATTATCAACCATAATGAGAATATTATCGACATATCTTTTAAACAAATATTTAAATTTTTTACGCCAAACCTAAGCAAAGAATCTTAACATAAAAACAATGTGCAAATTTATCTTCTATAAACATTTATCAATTTACTTACTACGACGATAAAGACGGTGATATATGCTGATTTATCGCCGGAGTTTTAGCAAAAGTTTACTCGCCCAAAGCTGATAAACCGATTTGCTAAACTCTTTATTCATATCAAAAACAATTTCTAATGTTCCTAAAGCCTTGTCTTCTTGTACAAACAGAAAAAGCACGAGCAGAAATAAAAAAAAAAAGATTCTTCAAAATATTAAAATAAAGAATAACCTGATAAATAAACATTGTAGAGACCGGAAAAAAAAAACAGAATTTCGAAACCATTTAGAAATTACGTTAAAATAGAAAACGCGCGCTTATTCTGAGGGGTTTCCAAAAATAAAACGAAATAATAAAAAAAAAGGTTAAAGAAATACCCCGCACCCTAAAGATAATCGAAGTAATCTCCCATCTTAGGCTCCAAATTTTCTAAAGAAAATGTCTGTAGCAGCGGGAAAATGAAATAAAAGGGGATGGTTCATAATGTAATTCTTTCCTACAGTGTTTGTTTGGGGCATTACACAGATAAGACTAATGAAATACTGGCTCGCTTTGGCGCGCAAATGCCTCGGCAAGTCTGTTCTTCATTCATTATGCTTCGCAAGAAACAAAGCAGCATCCACAGGGTTGCCAAGAGATAAGATGGATTTAATCGCCAATTCCCATTGATCTGATCGCCAAGTGAATAATTATTTAAATTTTTTCTGGGACGCGAAATTGGAAGGATCTTTAATCTTTAATAATTATAGAGAACTTATTCTCCGTCGTATCTGTACAACAGCAGAGATTTTAAGTTGTTTGGTGAAACTTTTTATTATGTGATTGAATGGTATCCTTCAAGTATACATTGGTGGCCTAAATTTAAGGAAAAAATTCCATAAGATTTTATAATTAAAAATTTTGTCTGCTAAATTTCTAAAAAAAATGTGCAATTTGTCCGTAATAAAAATCTTTTAATGGCGGAGCACGGTCCATTTTAGATTAAAGAAAAATAGGTTATTGTCTCAGTATCTCAGTAGGTAAGAACGTTAGCTGACCAGGTAGCATAGACGTAGTCAGGATCTGAGAAATGAGAGTGACAATCAAAGGGGTGGGGGGTACTGTGCTGGAATTCGTTTTCTGATGTGAAACCTATGAAGAATCATTCAATTGTTGAGTTAATGGGTGGACGGGCCGCCTAGCCTTCGAAGCTCTTCGTATTTTATTGGGACCAAAAAATTGATGGTTTGTTTCCGCCCTGAGAAATAGAGTTTTCTGCAATAGTCGAGCTATTTTAGGGACAAGTGTCAATATCGTTGGTGTCATTTAAAAGTGCGCCAAGTGGTCAAAGCAGAATTATTTATAAACTACAAGTTTGATGTAAATATAAATACAGGTAAATACCGATGTCACACCTAATTTGTTGGAAACAATATAAATAGAACAAAAAATATTAAAGAAAATTACGTGAGTGCAAATCAGAGTCCACCAACAGAATTTTTTTTTAATAATGATTATTTTAACAACAAATGCGAAATTAATTACGAATGTATTTACCTAACATTTTTATTTTTTGGATGGACAATTGAAGATTAGCCAAACTGGTATTTGCATAAAATGCTATTAAAATGTCTAACTAATTTCTACAATATCCTGATTACATCAAGTAATACTTCACAGTCATAACAATTCAAATTCATTAAATAATTTTTATATTAAATGTCATTTCAATATGTTTCTTTTAATTGCATTTAACATTTTCAGTTTGTTTTTAATATTTTCCAACATAGTTGCAAAGTGTTGACTTTGTTCATTCTGTCTGTCTGTTTGTCCGTTCGCACGTAAAAATGACTTTATCAAAATGAAATTTTAGTATGTTGTTGAGACTGTCTGTGGGATATATGGAAATGTAAATGAATAATATTACCCAATTAATTTCGGATTTAATCCGGGTTGAGAAAATGAAATGTATTGAACCCTATGGGACCTAGATTTTCAAACATTTTTTAAGCGAAGTTAGGATTTCACCAATTGCTTTGAAAATTTCAGAAAATATTCAAACTATCACATAAAATGTATAAAAATTTTTTCAATAAAATATGTTTGGTAGTTTTTTAAATAAAAATTGAGATAATAATTACATCCATGATATATGAAGAGCTTAAATGACTGACTGATTCATTGCAAAATAAAAAAATCTGATGTGGGCAACACATGACTTTCCTTATATAATGAAATGAATTTACTACTTTTAGAGTAAAATAAATAGGTTTTTCTTCTAGTAGATACTAATATCCTTTCCAAGATATTGAATTTTCGACAATTAGTCGTTATTTTCATTGATTTAGCGTCATTTTTATCCATTTGGCGAGATTTTCGTTAATTTGGCAACATTTCAAAAAGTCGCCAAGTTGGCGACATTCCGCCAAATTCGTCGCCAAAATTTCGCCAAGCGTTATGGACGAAGAAATAAGTTGTTCCTACAGCAGATAAATGACTATTGGCGTTCAAATACAAAAGTATTACTCAAAGTATCTTTTTTCATGAACGGAACGAGCTAGATCCACGAAAGTGATGTCATCCAATTTATCGCATGGTATTACATATGAAAAGTGAACATGTTTCTCAATAGGAAATATATTTTTTTTCATTTTATATGACTTTTTAATAATTTTTTTGAAAAATGTGCAATATCTCAAGAACGGTTCATGTTAGCGTTCTAAAATTTATGTCAATCGTTTTCTAATAAAAAATTACATAAGAAATGTCTATTTGCGTAACTTTATTAGTGGTTTCGATTTTTTGACGATTTTTTCAAAATTTTATTCGAAAATTTAAGGGGGTTCTGAACATTCGATTGCGTATAAAAATAATAGGCTTCCAGTGTTTATGGATTGTGATTTTTGTACCAAATTTCGTTCGAATCGGTCCATTCGTTCGTCAGTTATCTTCTCCACAGACTCACTGACACACACACACACACACACATACACACACGCACACATACTTTCCCACACACACACACATACTTTCCCACACACACACATACACACAGACATCACTTCAAAAATGTTTGATTCGTGATCAGGGATGCTTGAAACGTGCTCTCCCGTCGAAAACTCGATTTCGAATTTTCGACCCCCGTCACAATACTTTCCTTATACATTATGTTTATAAGGAAAGTAATATGGCATCCATTTTATTTTCGCTGTGTAAAAATCGTGATTTTGACAGACCGTTTAAATTTATATTTAGTGTTGCATCTGTCATAAAACTACTTAAATTTTGCGTATTTTCTGTGTATGTAACTTTGATTATTCTTACAACAAAGCCTAATTTCTGTACCATGCAGAATGTAAACAAATCAAATAATTGTAAGATGAGTTGTATAAGAATTACTGAATTTTTATCACATAAACTTATTTAACTCTGGAGTCTGGAATATAAGTGATATGAATGAAATATTCATTGATTTCACATAGAGAAGCAGACGATTCATAGCTTTGCCTTTTTTAATGAAGTTTTAAGTTTCCAAGTATAATAAATTATTGTAGTACTGTGAGAATTTAAAAAATATGAGTGCTGAATGTGTTGCAGTTTAGAGATGTTTAAATAAAATTGCATTTCAGTTGGAAAATGTTTCATAATCAATGCTTTATGCATGATTGATCTTTCTTGTTTATTTTAGAATTAATCGAGTGATATTTTTTTTTCTTACGTTGCTAATAAAAAGTTTGATTCACTTTTCAAATATTTAGACGAAGATATTAAACTGTTCACGGATGTTTTCAATATGGTATATTTCTGCAATTTTCTTAACAACAGTGACTACAATTTCATTGTATGAAAAATGTTGCAAGTACCATAATGGTGCAAATGGCTTATTTATAGGCGATTTATTTTACAAATGTTTTATTTTAAAATCCGATTTTATAATTTATTTTTCCAGAGTGGCAACAGATCTTCCAGCCCTTAAATTAGATCTCTTAAGTTAAATAGTTTCAATAAATCCATTTTAACACTTTTCATGAGCATAAATCCCAAGCTATATTTTGCAGGTATGCTACAATCATTTTACTGTGCAAATATTCAACCTTCTAGATCACCGGGTGGTTTCTGGAGGGCATAAAAAGACAAAAACACGTTAGATAATTTCATATAGAGTGATTTTAAAAAAATAATTTGTTACAAGATTATCCCGTTAATGAGTTAATGTAATGTAGTGTATATGTAAAAATCTGATGTGGGCAGCACATGACTTTCCCTGCAGACTTACAGCCACGTTCTCTTTATTTTAATTAAATTTAATTCACTTTTAATTGAATTTTCATTCTTATTTGGTAACTGGACTTATTTTCAAATGTGGCGTAGAGAAAATACGAAAAAACTAAAATATCTAGAGAACGGCTAGTCCTAGTGTAATGGGGTTGGTCTTATTCTTCTCTTCGTTAAAAATTACGCATAAAACAAGCATTTAATGGATATATTTGGGCATACGTAGTTTTTATTTTAGATTTTGACGATTTTTGCGGGCCATTTCGCAAAAAAGGCAGGTTATTTTTTTCCAAATCGTACCAAAATCTAATCAGCACCAGGATGACCCACAAGCGACTTATCTACCGAGTTTTGTGAAATTCGGTCCATTAGATTTTCAGCTAGAGTGGATACAGACAGTTTTTGCGTGCCATTTCGCAAATAAAGGCAGGTTCTTTTATTCCGAATCATGCCCAAGACTAATCAGCACCAGATTCGCCCACAACTGACGTACCAAATTTTATGAAATTCTGTCAATTAGTTTTTTAGTTAGAGTAGATACAAAATCTGCACAGACAGACACACACACAGGCACACACATACACACAAACAGACACACACACAGACGTCACCCTAAACATGGTTTTTTCGTATTCTAGAGGTCTCGATAAGTGTAGATCCGTCGAAAACTCGAGTTGTGATGTTTGGTATGATTCCAATACTTTCCCTATACATTACCATGTATTGCAGGGAAATTAAAAAATCTGATGTGAGCAGCACATGACTTTTCCTGCAGACTCAAATTCATTTTTTCTTTATTTCTTTAAGAACTCATTAAATTGAGTTTAATTGCACAAAATGACACTAAATTTGCATTTTTAATTCAATTTCTGCTTTTATTTGGTAATTGGACATTTTCCCAAAGGCTGCATAAAAAAATGCGAAAAATCTCAAATATCTCGCTAAGGTGGATACATAAAATTTTTGCGGGCCATTTCGTAGGAAAAGGCGGGTTCTTCTTTTCCGAATCGTATCAAATTCTGATCAGCACCAGAGCATTCAACAAGTAACTTATCTACCGAATTTTGTGAAATTTGGTAAATTGGTATTTTAGCTAGATTGGATAAATGAAATTTTTACGGGCCATTTCGCAAAAAACGACGAGTTCTGTTCTTACGAATCGTACCAAAAACTAATCAGCACCAGGGTCACATCCAAGTGACTTACTTACCAAATTTTATGAAATTCGGTCCATTAGTTTTTGATTTAGAGTGGATACATACATTACACAGACACACAGACAAACACACAGACAGATGCACAGACAGACAGACACACAGACAGACAGACACACACACAGACACACACACAGACGTCACGCTAAAAATAGTTTTTCCATATTCTAGAGGTCTCGAAACGTGTAGATCCGTCGAAAACTCGAGTTGCGATTTTCGACATGATTCCAATACTTTTCCCTATACATAACCATGTATTGCAGGGAAAGTAAAAAGGATAAGCGTTGGAGTAAATACTTAGCCATTAACAAAAGGGCTTCAAAATATTGTTACCCTGGCTTCCCAAAATTGTTATCCTCGCATTGATATATACTGTAGTATAAAAAAATAATGGTGTAGCAGGGGAAGGAATCATTGCTGATAAATTACATCAGTTCTCCATACGGTCCATACTGCATATATCTTCATACGGTCCATCAAACATGCATAAAGCATTGATTATGAAACACTTTCCAACTGAAAAGCAATTTTATTTAAACATATTTTACATTCAGGGGTGATATTTTTTCAATTATCACAGAACTACAATAATTTATTTTACTTGGAAACTTAAAACTTATTTAAAAAATAATAATAATAATAGTAATAATAAATTTTATCCAAATGACGTCATCGAAATATAAATCGTCCGGCTCTCTGTGTAAAAGTGAATATTTATTTAATTCATACATTTTTATTCCAGACTCCAGAGTAAAATAATTTTGCGCTAAAGAAATTCAGCAATTCTTATACAACTCATCTTACAATCACTTGTGTACTTTCTGCATCCATTAAAATTCGGCTTCGTTGTAGAAGTAATTAAAGTTTGATGATCATTTAAACTAAAAAATATTGTTATTGCTTTGGCGCAAAATATAGATGCACAGAAAGTACGTAAAAATAAAGCGGTTTTAGGAAGGATGCGAGAACTAAATGTAAATTTTAAAAATCTTTAAAAATTACGATTTTTACTCTGGGAAAAAAAAAATATGGATGCCATATTTTATTTTGCGGTGGGTCACGTGATCTCTTCATATTATATGAGTGTAAGTATCATTTTAATTTTTATTTAAAAACTACCAAACATATTTTGCTGATTTTTCTTTTATATATTTTATATAATTTGAATATATCCTGAAATTTTCGAAGCAATTTGTGAAATTAACTTCGTTTAAAAAATGTTTTTTAAAGAATTAGGTCCCATAGGGTTCAATATATTTCATTTTTTCAACCCGTGTTCAATCCAAAACTAATTGGGTTACACTATTTATTTACATCCTCATATGTCTCACAGATCGTCGTCTCAACAACATAATAAAATTTCATTTTGATAAAGTCATTTTTACGGCAGGTATCGTGCGAACGAACAGACAGACAGACAGAATGATAGACAGTCATAAACACTTTTCAACTATGTTGTAAAGTGTTAAAAATGAAATCCAAAATTATGCCCTCCTTCTTTCCATTGGAACCAGCCCGTTTTCGAGATCTTGGCTACGAATATGTGATAAAGTGAAAGTTGGATATCCACTGCCTTTGAAATTGAATATAATAGAAATATAAAATAATTTAGTAGTAATTTCATAATATAAATTATTGAAGGTATCAACCGGTTTTGGGGGAAAATAGAGCTTCCTTCATCAGAACAAATGAGACACAGCCGTCAGTTCAGTATGGTATAAAAATCAGTTCAGTATGGTATAAAAACTCTTTGGAATTAAGTTCAGACTGTAAATTTGAATATAATCTACACATATTTTCATGATTTTATCTTTTTTCGTCCTGCAATAATACGAAAATTATTTAAAATTTTGAAAAGGCAATTTCGGTTATATCACACCTTGGCCCCTTGCTTCTGGTTGGTCCGTCCACAAGGGCGCTTATTGGCTAGTTTCAAGCAATGGTTGCGTGGCTGATTGATTTCTATTGGTTCCACCTCAGATGCTCGGGGTCAAGCCCTGGCGAGTAGACACTGTACCCCTGTCCTGACAATAAATTTGGTAGTAATTACTTTCCCTGCAATACATGGTAACGTATAGGGAAAGTATTGGAATCATGTCGAAAATCACAACTCGAGTTTTCGACGGATCTACACGTTTCAAGACCTCTAGAATACGAAAAAACCATTTTTAGCGTGACGTCTCTGTGTGTGTATGTGTGTCTGTCTGTCTGTCTGTCTGTGTGTGTGTCTGTCTGTCTGTCTGTGCAGATTTTGTATCCACTCTAACTAAAAAACTAATAGGCCGAATTTCACAAAATTTTGTAGGTAAGTCACTTGTGGGCGAGTCTGGTGCTGATTAGTTTTGGGTACGATTTGGGATAAAAGAACCTGCCTTTTTTTGCGAAATGGCCCGCAAAAGATTGTATCCACCCTAGCTAAAAAACTAATAGACCGAATTTCAGAAAATTCGGTAGATGAGTCACTTGTGAGTCACCCTGGTGCTGATTAGATTTTTGTATGATTCGAAAAAAAATTAACCTGCCTTTTTTGCAAAATGGCCCGCAAAAATCACTAAAATCTAAACTAAAAAATCTGATGTGGGCAGCACATGACTTCCCCTGCAGACTTTTATTAACGTTATCTTTATTTTAATTAAATTTATTTCACTTTTAATTCAATTTTCGTTCTCATTCGGTAACCGGACTTATTTTCAAAGGTGGCGTAGAGAAAATACGGAAAACTAAAATATCTCGAGAACGGCTAGTCCTAGTGTAATGGGGTTGGTCTTATTATTTTCGTCCTTAAAAATTACGTATTAAACGAGCATTTAATGGATATATTTGAGTATACCTAGTTCTTTAGTTTAGATTTTGACGATTTTTCAGGGCCATTTTGCAAATAAGGCAGGTTATTTTTCTCGAATCGTACCAAAATCTAATCAGCACCAGGGTAACCCACAAGTGACTCATCTACCGAATTTTGTGAAATTCGGTCCAGTAGTTTTTCAGTTAGATTGGATACAAGCTTTTGCAGGCCATTTCGCAAAAAAAGGCGGGTTCTTTTATTCCAAATCATACCCAAAACTAATCAGCACCAGACTCGCTCACATGTGACTTACCTACCAAATTTGTAAAATTCGGTCCATTAGTTTTTTAGTTAGAGTGGATACAAAATCTGCACAGACAGACAGACACACAGACACACACACAGACGTCACGCTAAAAATGGTTTTTTCGTATTCTAGAGGTCTTGAAACGTGTAGACCCGCCGAAAACTCGAGTTGCGATTTTCGACATGATTCCAATACTTTCCCTGTACATTACCATGTATTGCAGGGAAAGTAAAAACTACGTATGCTCAAATATATCCATTAAATGCTAGTTTAATACGTAATTTTTAACGAAGAAAAGAATAAGACCAAACCCATTACACTAGGACTAGCCGTTCTCGAGATATTTTAGTTTTTTCGTATTTTCTCTACCATCTCTGAAATAAGTCCAATTTCCAAATGTGAACGAAAATTGAAGTAAAAGTGAATTAAATTTAATTAAAATATGGAGATCGTGGATATAAATCTGCAGGGAAAGTCATGTGCTGCCCACATCAGATTTTTTTTATTGTTTCCGCGATTTTATAATGTCACTTTTCAGGAAGCCACCTGTCAATTCCCCTGTCAATCCCTCTACAGAGTTTCAGAGTGCCAGAGTTATTTGGGAGTTTCAGATAAAAAATGTCTCGAATGATCGAGATTTTTATAAACATATAATTTAAGGGGTTTTGAAACATAAAATTATATTTCTCATATTTGTGAATAGTTTTATTCAAACAATTTTACTAAATTTTTGCACAAATGGTTTTTTTTCATTGGGTGTAATTGTGTCATGTAAAATAAATAAAAAAGAATTAAAATTTTTAAACAAAAATTTTTAAAACGTAAAAAAATTGGATTAATTCAAACACTCCATTTACAAAATAGAGATATTTTTGTTAGACAAAAGCATGTTTTTTAATTAGAGAAAAGCATTTTTTTTAATTTGACATCATGATATTTTGATATACTGATAAGAAAAAGTAAAAACAAAATATTTTAATGAATAATTTCTCCTTTGACATGAGTAATTTATGTATCAAATACCGTAAATTTAAAATTTACAGTTTTATGTACAAATCCTGATGACAAATTAAAGTTAACATTATAGACAAATTAAATCTCAAATTTCATAATTCCAGGCCAAACTTTTCTCGAATTATATCAATTTAATCATTGAACTTTTCAAGAATTCCATTTCTGAGGAAACAAGATTTTAAAATTCTGATTTATACGGTACCAGAAATCAAAATTTTTAACCTTTTTGGAGCCTAATAAAATAAAATATTTATTTTTGCCAAAAATTTCTGTCTCACATCCCTTTAAGCTATTCTTAACATAACTAAACCCTATGTGGAATACTTATTTTTTCTAAGACAAAAACATCACATTCAAGCTAGTTAAAATTGCCTGAACTTAGCAAATTAAATGCACTAAATCATCAAAGATAGTAAATCCATGTCCCTCCAATATGTTCAATACCACCCACATGATAAAACTGGATTAATCCCCGAAAATATATGGCAATGGTCGCATTCCTATATTCATGCGAGTCTTATGTTCATTCAGTGTTTTCAAGCATGAAACATGAAAAAAGTGATCTTAGAAACCAACTTACTGGTGAGCATTTATCCGTTTTTATTCTTGAGAATCACTTCCTCACAGATTAGCCCAGATTATGAAAAACGTTGAAAACTCAATTACAGTTTTGTTCATCTCATACTCCCTCACTATAAACCTTCTGGATGAGAAGAAAAAGTTGAACAATGTTTAAAAGCACAAATAACACAATAATTCAGCATACAGCTGTTTCGAGGATGCGCTGGATCCCCTTCGTGCAAAAGAACCAACAAATCCGATGTCCAAATAAGGAATGGTCTTCGAAAGGAGGATGCACGGGGGATTATATTCTCAAGGGCCAAGACTTAGATTAAGGGAGAGCCAATCAGAATGCAGCATGAAGAATGTATCTTCGAAACAGCTGTATGCTGCATTATTATGGTATTTGTGCTTTTATACTTTACTCAAGTATTTCTTATCATTCGCACAAAATGTATTGTACTTATTAATTTATGAATGAACTTAAAAACAATTTAGAAAGTATTTATCATTGTTTTATATTCCGAATTTAACATTTTAAGATGATTTTTGAAGGAAACATAATAAATACATGTCTTTGTATTCTGAATTTAACTTTTTAAAATTATTTTTGAAGAAGAATTAATAAATACATGCTTTTGGCCCGCCCCAAATTCTTATTTTTAACATTTGGCCCTCCTGTAAATACGTTTCCCCATCCCTGCACCAAAGTTTCACATCTGGAGCACTAAATTACGAAAATACACAAACACTTGCATGCCTTTGCTGTTTCATCAATCATGACAACAAAATTAATATACATCTTTTGCGGCTCTAATCATGCTAAATCATCTCTGTCGCTAGTTGTTTCAAAATTCAGAATGTTTGCTTTCAATATGGTAATTAACAGTTTCTAGCTGTTTTTAGAATGCAATTAAGTCTTTCGCCAACGTGAATGTCCTGTGAAAAGACTGTTAGCACCTGCATTTCAAATCGTCACCTGTGTCTCTCGCAGATTACTCATCTAAAGAGACAATTCTCTCAAGGAATACAGGTGCTTGCATTATTATACAGTTGTCAAAAGTCGGTTACAGTTGTTTTATAAACTTGAGGTGGAAAAAAAATTGTAATGTGTCCAGTAAATGACTTTCACTCAAATGAAGCAAATTTCGATTCTGTGGGGGAAAACATTAACAAAAATTAGAGCGTTTATACCAGATCTCGATGAAAATCGGTAGGCTGATTTAAATATCTAGAGAAAGGCTGATATTAGCTTTTAAAAATATGATGTGGGTAGCACATGACTTTCCCTGCAGACACAAATTCATACTTTTTTTATTTCTTTAATAATTCATTCGATTGAGTTTAATTGCACCAAATAACACTAAATTTACATTTTTAATTCAATTTTTGTTTTTATTTGGTAATTGGACATTTTACCGAAATCGGCGTAACAAAATTGCAAGAAATCTCAAATATCTTGAGAATGGTTAGTCCTAAAGTATAATGGAGTGTGTTATATTCATTTCCTCGTCAAAAATTGTGTATAAAAAAGAATTTAATTGATACACTTGAGCAAAAGTAGTCTATTTTTTTTTTTAGATTTTGGCGATTTTTGTGGGCCATTTCGTAAAAAAAGACAGGTTGTTCTTTTCCGAATCGTACCAAGATCCAATCAGCACCAGAGTATCCCACAAGTAACTTATTTACCAAATTTTATGAAATTTGCTCAATTCGTACTTTAGCTAGGGTGGATACATGAAATTTTTGCGGGCCATTTCATAAAAAAAGACAGGTTGTTCTTTTCCGAATCGTACCAATATCTAATCAGCACCAGAGTATCCTGCAAGTAAATTATCTACCAAATTTTGCGAAATTTGGTGGATTAGTACTTTAGCGAGAGTGAATACATGAAATTTCTGCGGGCCATTTCGCAAAAAAAGTCGGGTTCTGTTTTCACGAATCCTACCAAAAACTAATCAGCACCAGGGTCTCACCCTAGTGACTTACCTACCAAATTTTATGAAATTCGGTCCATTAGTCTTTTAGTTAGAGTGGATACATACGTTGCACAGACACACACACAGACGACACGCTAAAAATAGTTTTTTCGTATTCTAAAGGTCTCAAAACGCGTAGATCCGTCGAAAACTCGAGTTGCGATTTTCGACATGATTCCAATACTTTCCCTATACATTACCATGTATTGTAGGGAAAGTAAAAAGTAGCGTTTGTTTTTTTAACGTAAATAACGTCTATTGTCTGTTTATCCGGCTGAAATCCGAGGGTTGAGAAAAATGTAAACAGTTTGGGCGATAATATCTTTAAACCTAATTGATATAAATACAAGCAATTTATACTTTTTTCTTTGACATTTAATATACTAATATCATTTATGAATATATAAAAATATTTTCGATATTTTGATTTTATAAACTTTTCCTTTCGGATAAAAAATATTTTTGTCCTAGCGGGTTTGGGGTTGTCTTTCCTTGCTATCATTCAAATTAATTTATAAACTATAAAATATAGATATAAACAGGGGGCTACAAATTTTGCCAATAGAAAGTTCAGTTACTAAATCAATAATTTGTCTTTCCACAGCTTTTATAGTTTTCGAGCGATAGTCTAGTGAAGTTGAAGAAGATTCAAAATTTTACGTTTTTAACACTTTCCAACATAGTTGAAAAGTGCTTATGACTTTGTTCATTCTATCTGTCTGCCTGTCTGTCCGTCTGTCCGTTAGCACGATAACTGCTGTAAAAATGACTTTATCAAAGTGAAATTTTAGTATGTTGTTCAGACGGTCTGTGGGAACTATGGGAATATAAATTAATAATATCACCCAATTAGTTTTGGATAGAACCCGGGTTGAAAAAATGAAATACATTGAACCCTATGGGACCTAATTTTTCAAAACATTTTTTAAGCGGATTTAAAATTCATAAATTGCTTCGAAAGTTCTAGAAAATATTCAAATTATCCCATAAAATATATAAAAGAAATTTCAGCAAAATATATTCAGTAGTTTTTTAAATAAAAATTAAAATATTAATTACACCCTTTATATGAAGAGATCACGTGACCATTATATGAAGAGATCACGTGACCCACTTCTAAATAAAATATGGCATCCATCTTGTTGTTGTTGTTGAGACCCAGACCGTCCGACCTACCAGAAAGGTGTAAGGTAACTGTATGGACGGCCGGGAAGTGCCACTCAATTTAGACCGGAACCCAGTGGGGGAGGCATCCACAGGGACCGTACCCTCCTTCCCCTACCACCAACCTCTCGGAAGGACTTACGGACCCACATGTTTAACGTGATCGTACTCCGCATGAACACGGCGGCATTTGTGATAGCGTGCAAATCTAGCGCGCAAACCACGGGGATACCGCACCCGAGATGGCCAACAGCACGCGGTGTTCCGAGGTGGTCACCCTCCAAGTACTAACCGCGCCCGATGCTGCTTGACTTCGGTGATCTAACGAGAACCGGTGTTTTCAGCACGGTACGGCCGTTGGCCTGGCATCCATCTTGTGTCAAAATCGTGATTTTTAAAGTTCTTTTTAATTAACACTTTAAAACAAAGTTGAAAAGTGTTTATGACTTTGTTCATTTTGTCTGTCTGTCTGTCTGTCTGTCCGTTAGCACGATAACTGCTGTAAAAATGACTTAATCAAAATGAAATTTTAATATGTTGTTCAGACGGTCTGTAGGACCTACGGGAATATAAATGAATAATATCCCCCAATTAGTTTTGCTCAAGTGCTCTGGATGAGTCGGACGGCCTGGGTTTTCCACCCAATTAGTTTTGGATTGAACCCGGGTTGAAAAAATGAAATACATTGAGCCCTATGGGACCTAATTTTGCAAACATTTTTTAAGCGTATTTAAAATTCACAAATTGCTTCGAAAATTTTAGGTAATATTCAAATTGTTCCATAAAATATATAAAAAAAAAATCAGCGAAATATATTCAGTAGTTTTTTAAATAAAAATTAAAACAATAATTACACCTCTTATATGAAACGATCACGTGACCATGATATGAAAAGATCACATGACCCACTTCAAAATGATATATGGCATCCATCTTGTTTCAAAATCGTGATTTTTTATGTTCTTTTTAACACTTTACAACAAAGTTGAAAAGTGTTTATGACTTTGTTCATTCTGTCTGTCTGTCTGTCTGTCTATCTGTCTGTCCGTTAGCACGATAACTGCCGTAAAATTGACTTAATCAAAATGAAATTTTAGTATGTTGTTCAGACGGTCTATAATATCACCCAATTAGTTTTGGATTGAACCCGGGTTGAAAAAATGGAATACATTGAGCCCTATGGGACCTAATTTTTTAAGCATTTTTTAAGCGGATTTAAAATTCACAAATTGCATCGAAAATTTTAGGCAATATTCAAATTGTTCCATAAGATATATAAAAAAAAATTCAGCGAAATATATTCAGTTGTTTTTTAAATAAAAATTAAAATAATAATAACACCTCTTATATGAAGCGATCACGTGTCCATGATATGAAACGATCACTTGACCCACTTCAAAATGATATATGGCATCCATCTTGTGTCAAAATCGTGATTTTTAAAGTTCTTTTTAATTCATATTGAGTATTGTATCCGTCCTAAAACTACTTTATTTTTGCCTAAATTCTGTGCATCTACATACTGAAACAACGCAATGACAATATATTTCAGTTTAAATGCTCTTCCAAATTTGATTATTTCTACTATTAAGCCTATTTTTCACCTATGTAAAATGTAAACAGCAAAATATGTGGAATGAGTTGTATTAGAATCGCTGTAATTCTTTAACACAAAATCATTTAGTCCATGGAGTCTGCTTCTTAGCTTATATGAATGAAATATTCATTGATTTTAGAAAGAGAAGGACGATATTTTTCGATGAAGTTACGCATTGCGTTTACTTACTTCTAGCTCAATGGTCTAAATTTTTAAATAAAATAAATTATTATAGTATTGTGATGAATGACATGAATGGGGGAATTATTTATGAATGAAATGTTGCTTTTATAGAGAGAGCCATTTTTTTATGACGTCATTTGATTGAATTTCAATTGTTTTCGATGAAGTTTTCAAATATAATAAATTATCGTAGTATTATGATAATTCTAAAATTATTACCGAGGAATGTATCACATTTTAGAGATGTTTAAACCAGGCAATTTATACTTTAATGCCGTCATTTGAATGAAGTTAATTTTTTCGATGAAGGTTTAAGGTGTCAAATATAATAAATTAATGTGTGATAAGTTTTAAAATATTACCGAGGAATGTATTGCATTTTAGACATGTTTAAATAAAATTGCATTGAAGTTGGAAAGTGTTTCATAATCAATGCTTTAAGCATCATTGATCTTTCTTGTTTATTCATATTGAGTGTTGCATCCGCCTGAAACTATTTTTATTTTTGCTTAAATTCTGTTTATCTACATACTGAAACAACGCAAATACAATATATTTGAGTTTAAATAATTATCCAAATGTGATTATTTCTACAACGAAGCCTATTTTTAACACTTTACAACAAAGTTGAAAAGTGTTTATGACTTTGTTCATTCTGTCAGTCAGTCTGTCTGTCTGTCTGTCCGTTAGCACGATAACTGCCGTAAAAATGACTTTATCAAAATGAAATTTTAGTATGTGTTTCAGACGGTCTGTGGGACCTATGGGAATATAGATAAATAATATCACCCAATTAGTTTTTTATTGAACCCGGGTCAAAAAAATGAAATACATTGAACCCTATGGGACCTAATTATTCAAAAATTTTTTAAGCAAATTTAAAATTCACAAATTGCTTCGAAATTTTTAGGAAATATTTACATTATCCCATAAAATATATAAAAAAAATTTCAGTAAAATATATTAAGTAGTTTTTTAATTAAAAATTATTTAATATAGGGACAAAAACAAAGTCAATTAAATTCTGACTTTTGGGATATCCTTGTGGCGTGGCTCCGCTGAAATCTTACAATTACACATTGGCCGTTAATCGTACTTCTGCACGCCACTTGCTCGATTACCGAGCATATCTCCAGGTTCTGATTAATTAGAAAATGCATCACGAGAACACACAATAAATACTAATTAAAAGTTAATAAAGCTTTTATTTTAAAATACTTATATTCAAAACTTGTTACTTAAAATTTAAAAAACCACAAAATGTCATCTTAATTACATAGAACATATTTACATTCGCTAAGTAGGTATTGGATAATGATCGATCTGATCATTTCCCCCTCTCTAGTTAAATTAAATATCATAATAGCCCTCAAGTTAGGCAGTTAACTTCCTTATTAAATAATATATATTCTCTGATACTCAGTCTGCAGTGGGAGAGAACAAACGGACTTACCCCATTTAGGCACTGGCAGGACGGCATCGAGGTGGCACTCATCCGTCGATTTTTGCATGCAGAACCTAACTCTGACAATTACCAACTGAGTTCTCTCTCAACTCTTCTTCTCCTCGCCGGGATCTCGGACGGCCCCCTGGCCGGCTCCATAACTGACGCTTGGCCGCTATAGGTTCGAAAACCCATAAATTCAGTGACGCGGCCGGGCTCCATCGAATCACTGGATTTGGCCCCTTCCCAAGGGTTGGCTAAAAATTGGGGGGCTCTAGCCCTCTTGCAGGTGTCCATTTTATTTAAAAATAAGATAGCGTCCTTTGCCATTTTCTCACCACTGCAGCTGGTCTCTTACTCATAGCCAAGGAATGTCAACCGTTCCCAAAGAGAGAGAGGGGGGGGGGGGGGGTAATACTTTCTAGAAGTGAAGTGGCGACAGGAAAATTCCAATACTGTCCCACGACACTGGCTTCCCCCAAACAAGGGAAAAGAAACCAAGTTTCTTTTTCAAATGCTTAAACTACCAAAAAAATAAAGGGTTACAAATTATGCACAGTATACATATAAAAAGAGATAACAATAACATTTAACAATAAAATTATACATTAAATTATATACATAATGACACGCCCTATAGGTATGGAGATATTCTGTCTCTCCAAGTATGTCCAAAGCCTAATTAAGGTGCAATATTGTCACTGTCCGTATGGCGTAAATATTGTCACTGTCCGTTGGCGTAAATATTATCACTGTCTAATGTAGCATACTGATTGTACTTTCCAGTCTGTTACTTGTGTTCACAAAATATGAAAGTTTGTCATGAGAACACATGAATTGGGAACAATTGTTCGTTCACATTATACACTAAAGGATTGATATTGTTCTGTAGGCTGTGACAAAATTAGTGATATTCCATATGGAAGGAATATTCTCTGAGCAGGATCAGCTGTGACATCACTTTATACAAAGAAGTTGCACTAACTGTGTAAATGACGTTGAACTTAACACTGCGAACATGGAGTTGCACTAAGACGTTGCATTAAAATGATAAAAATGCAGTTGCATTACAACGTTGCACTAAACGATGAAAATGAAGTTGCATTGTTTGGTACCCTTTGGTCCAAGGAAGGCATGATTTCGTTTTCGGTTAATGATGCTGCATACATGTGCTGGTAAAGGCTTATGTGAGCTGTAAAAATACGCCTTTGTTGCTGCAAGAGTCTTTATAATGGCACTTTCGTTTTTGAAGACCGGATCCGTGTCTGCAAACTTCTGCAGTAATCATAGTTAGGGTATGTAAATGCACATAGTTTTTTTTTCACAATGTACTTTATCAATATAAAAAAGCTGATGTAATTTCAGATTAGACATTCTATTCGTACTTTAATATACAACTAGACTTAGGAGCTTTAGAGTCCTTGAACTCTGTCCACTGCATTGTACCAGAGAACATTTTACTTTTAATGTTTTCTACATTCTTAACCTACTTATTTTACATTAAATACATTTATTTTATCTTAATCACCTTTATTTGACATTAATCATTTATATACATATTCTTTATAGAATCTTATTGAACAAGGAATTTTTGTTTTCTTAAGAATTATTTATTCTTATTTACAAGAGCTCTCTTAAATGTCTTATTTCATTCTAGACCTTAATCAATCACCACAATCTATCCTCTAACCATTTCTCTATTCATTCCTAATAATTTTTCTACTAATTTCTACTTAATTCTCTAACCATTTCTCTATTCATTTCTAATTAATTTCTCTAATCATTTCTAATTAATCCTCTAATAATTTCTCTATTCATTCCTAATAATTTTTCTACTAATTTCTACTTAATTCTCTAACCATTTCTTTATTCATTCCTAATTAATTTCTCTAATCATTTCTAATTAATCCTCTAATCATTTCTCTACTTAATTCAGTCTTAACCAATTACTTTACTCCATCCTCTAATCACTTCTGTACTAATTTCTACTTAATTCTCTAACCCATTTCTTTATTCATTTCTAATTATTTCTACAAATTACAACTTAATTCTCTACCCATTTCTTTTATTCATTTCTAATTATTTCTACAAATTTCAACTTAATTCTCTACCCATTTCTTTATTCATTTCTACTAATAATCCTCTAATAATTTCTAAACGTTTTTGATTCCCCTCCTTACGTAACACCCGGCTGTCCGGTTTAAAATTGCCATCCCCGGTAAAGGCTTGTACCGCCGTATACATCCTACGCTAGCAGCGGTCACTTTTCGTACGACCTGACAAAAGATTTTTTTTCTTTTCTTTCTGTTTACGTGGGCCAATAACAGACGCTGTCTTTGATTCTGTCCTACGGTAATTCTCTCTAATTGAAACCGCGTACGTGATTTGCTTCCGCTTGTCATGTGACTAGAGCGAGTAGAGTCGAAAAAAATTCAAAGTCAACGCGGCAGTGTACTTTCTCTTTGTGTGCTGCACAACGGATTTATACAAATTGGATTACACATATTAATTTTTCTGGAAGTTCCGTGAGTGAAATTACTCTTATTTTTTTATTTAGGATTACAGTTTAATGTACTTGTTTCGCTTGGGTGCTTAGATTTGCTTACTTAAAGTTTAAATTACTTATTTTAGGAATTAGATTTGCTTAGGTTGTTAGACTGACAGCCGATCGCTCTGTCTGTCCGGTCATTTAAACTTTAGACGCCTGCATCTCAGTTTATTTTACCTTAACTCCCTAAGTTTTAAATTACGTGAAAGTTTAATTTAATTGCCTCACTTTTACGGTTATTTCTTTAAATATTATTTATAATGGCACGTTAATGATAGAAATTTTGTTACATTTCGTTTTACTCCTCTAAATCTTTACCGAGATAATTTTTACTCTGAATTTATTTTATCGGTATTATTTTAACTTATATTTACGTGACCTACGTGTAACTTTAAATTATTTTCCACTGACCTATTCATGTTATTTTATTTTCCGTGGCCTCAGATTATAATGAGAGTTGCGAAATACTCTCCCGTAAACGGTTGATTTCTGTTCATGTATATTTTCTACATTCTCCTCCTCTTGGGGATTATTTAAATTATTTGAGCTAACTTTGTCAGTGTTCGTTGTATTCTCTGTGATAGGAATAGTCGATTGACCTCTCGATCTCTCTGCGACCCTTTTCTCTTTCTCTTGAACCTGTTCCGGTGGGAGAGGGGGGCGCGTTTCCTTCGGGGAGCGGTTATCTTCCAATTCGAGTTGAAATGGGAGAATGTCCTCGAAGGAGCTATCATTCGCCTTCACGGTGGCAACGCTTATCTCCGGCGCAATGTTTTGTAAGACGCTCTGAGCGTATCTTCCCGTAAACGGTTGGCTTTCCGCGTCGAACTGTGTTTCATGCAATAAATGCGGTCTCCTATCAGGCATTTCATATATGCGATTTATATTTATTTTGATTGGCTTTGCCCTAGGATCTTTAATTAGTTTTAATAAAAATAAGTGGGTTGTTAGTTTTTCTATTATTCTATAAGGGCCTCTAAAACGTTTTTTTCCGAAGTTTGGAATGTTTTTGACAAAAACTTTTTGGCCTAATTCTAGTTTTCTAAATTTTGCTTTTTGTAAATATTTTTCCTCCTGTATCTCTTGTGTGCGGATTAAATTTTCGTAGGCTTGTTTGTATGCTACGGCCATAGTTTCCAGCTTTTGAGGTTGATTTCGTATATAATTTTGAGTCTCTTCCGCGTTATTTGGTACGATGTCCATAAATAATGGTAAGTCCCGTGAAAAGAACAAGAAGTTCGGTGACATACCTGTGGCTGGGTGGTCTACTGCATTATAACATGCTTTATGAATTCCTACGGCTGTTTCCCAATCGTCTTGCTTGTAACACTCGATTGCACGTTTTATGGCTGAATTAATTCTTTCTGAGATTCCATTTGTTCTCGGATTCGCTGCTGAAGTTAATTTTGCATGTATATCTAGTTTATCAAGTATAGATTTGAATAATTGACTAGTAAATTGGCTCCCGCGGTCCGTCAACACAAATTCACTTTTGCCGTAAGTAGTTACATACGTAATTAATTTTGTTGCAATGGTGTCTGCCGTAATGTTATCTATCGGATAAAGTTCCGCGTGCCTGCTAAAATGACATACCACAGTCAAAATGTACCGGTTCCCATATTTACTTCTTCTTAGAGGTCCCAAAATGTCAAGTGACAGTAAATTTCCGGGATAGTGCGGAATTACATTCCTACCTAATGGGAAGGGGGGGGTGAACTCCTTTGAGTCCCCTACAGTCCTCACAAGAATTTACATAATTCTTTGTGTCTCCATAAATTCCAACCCAAAAATAGCGTTTGCTAACCAAATCGTACAGTTTTCCTACTCCCTGATGAGGGCTATGCAAATGTAGTAAAATTCTACTTTGTAAAGTCTTCGGAACCACTACCCGTTCTATTGCGTTATCGCGGATGATATTTTTATCTTGCGAGACATACATCAATAAATCCGTTTCTGGGTCAATAAAATAATGTTCGAAATCCTTAGTTTTACTATGCTGCTGTTCTCTAATATTATTCCTAAGTTTATTTAAAATGTCGTCTTTAATTTGCTCTGTGTGTATTTCTTCGATATTTGGAAGTTGGGATTTATTTTCTAAGCTGTTTACTGTTTCAATATTATTTTTATTCCCTACAATTTCTATGTTACTGAGGTTGTTCTCGAAATTTTCTCTGGAGAGATAGTCTGCTAAGATGTTGGAGTTTCCGTCTATGTGTATAAAGTCATAATCATATTCAGATAGTTTTAATAGCCAGCGGGCTTCTAAATTAGCCGGGTTAGAAATTTTTAAGTGATATTTAAGGGGTCTGTGGTCGGAAATAATATAGAATTTTTTCCCGTAAAGGTAATTGTGGAAATTTTTGACTCCATAGAATATAGCCATGAGTTCTGTTTTTACTGCGGGATATCTTTGCTCGTGTGGTTTAAGTTTTTTACTGTAGTAAAGTACAGGTTGTAAGCGTTCATTATTCTTTTGTAATAGAACTGAAGAAATAGAGGTCGAGCTTCCGTCTGTATTAAGGTAGAATGGTTTGTCTAAATCCGGTTGTAGCACTAAAGGATGTTGGAAAAATTTATTTTGTAGTTCTTGAAATGCGTCATTGCATTGCGGAGACCATGAAAATTTATTCCGCTTAGCCGTTAGCTCAACTAGTGGAGCTGTGAGTTGCGCATAGTCCGGGATTAATGTTCGATAAAAATTACATAGGCCTAAAAAATTTTTAAGTTTTCGAACAGTGTTTGGTCTGGGAAAAGAAACAATTTTTTTTGTATTATTATCAGTTGGACTTAATCCCTGTTTAGTCACTGTAAACCCTAAATATTCCATTTTCTCTCTAGAGAATTCACATTTGGTCGGTGTCAATGTTAAATTAAAATCTCTTAGCCTTTGAAAAACAAGCTCTAATTTCTCTTTTAATCCTTCATATGTGTGTGCCGCTAAAACCACATCATCAAAATATGCGTAAATGTCATGTTCGTGTAAATCTCTAAGAACGATATCTATAGCTTTTTGAAACCACGCGCCGCTAGTTTTATGTCCAAATATTAATCTGTTATATTCAAATCTTCCATATGGGCTTGTGAATGCCATCTTATGTCTTTCTTCCTCTGGTAACAAAATTTGTGAAAATGCGCTCTGGAAATCTAATTTTGCGTAAAATTCGAAACCTGCTAGTTTTGTCATAATATTTTGAATTTTTGGTACTGGATAATTAAAGTTCTGTGAGATACTGTTTAAGAGTCGTATATCCAAGCAAATTCTGAATTTATCTGTATTTTGTTTTTTCACTAGAACCATTCCTGCGCTATAATTAGAGTCGCTATGCCTAATTATGTTTGCTTGCAACATTTCATCAATTTGTCTTTTTAATTCTTTTCTCAAAGCGTAGGGCACGTCATAAGCTCTAATTTCTATCGGATTCTGGTGCGATAAAATAAATTTAGGTTTTACTACTTCAGTACATCCTAAAGTGTTTAAATTTTTGGAAAATACGTCTCCGTAATCCATTAATAATTTCAATAAATCTTTCCTCTGATCGACTGGCATGTGGTCTAAGTTAAAGTCTGTTTCCAGTAATTCGTTCCGTCTAATTTCTCTTATTTTATTTATTCTATCTTCCAATTCTATTTTATTCCTATTAGTATCTGTAAGGTGAATTTCCTCATTAGCCTGTTTAATATTGTGTTTTAATTTCCCTATCAAAGTGTTTTTATTAAGTGTAATTTTATGTGATCCTTCATTCTTAATTGATATGAATTTGTTTGGGTTAGTCTCTTCTGTTTCTAAGTGAAAAATCGTTGGGTTGATGTTTAAAGGCTGTTTTAGAATTTTTGGTTCAAAGTTATAATTTTCTAATTTATTTTCTGTGTAAGTGCAATTAATTTCAACTAGTTTAGATTCTTGCGGGTCTATTTTAATTTTCTTGCGCGTTCTAATTGCTGTATCTGAATTTATATTTAGCACGCTTTCTTGCTCTCCTAAAGGGATTATTATATTATCTATTTTTATTATGTTTTGTTTAGTATCGATGATGGCGTTATGAAGTTTCAAAAAATCAAAACCGATTATCCCAGCATAATTATGCGGAAATTTGGCGGTAGTAACGTAGAATATGTGTTTAAAGATTTTATTTTCAATTTTAAATGACGTTTGTATAACGTTTATATAATTTAGTCTTTCTCCTGCCAACGTTTTAATTGTGACTGATCTAGATAAATATTTGACGTGACATATTTCCCTTATTTTTTGGAATTCTTCTTTTCCGATTATACTAATCGTCGCTCCACTGTCTACCATCATTGCAACGGGCCTTTTATTAAACATAACTTGTATTGTAGGTAATTTTATAGATTTTTCTCCTAATTTTTCGTCTAAAGCAGAAATCACTTCGTATTTACACACCTTCCTATCCTTATGAATTTGTACATTCTTTATTTCTCCCTGGTTATCAACATAACCAAATCCATCGTAACTTAACTGGGGCGGGTTTTTTGGGAGCTTATGATAATTGCCGCCCCTCTCTAGTTTAAAGCAGCTCTTCTGGGGAATGTATTTTCTCTCTCATTGTATCTGTTTCCTCTAAATGTACGTGAAAACCCCGGATTTCGCCTTGCGTATTCTCCGCGGGGGAAATTGTTAGCTGGCCCCTGCCTTTCTCTTTGCGTATATTGCCTTTCGCTCTGGTTGTTAAACTGCTGTGGGCGTGAACTCTGGGATCTACGCATTTCATTTTCCCGGTTATATAATCTACAATTTATCATCAGATGGTTTGTGCGTCCGCAAAATAGACAAAACATATCATTAGGGATATTATTATTAGAAGTTCTAGCTTTAGGTGTGTTTTGTTCCAATCTAAGTGCGTTAATTTGTTCGCCTAATGTTTCTAACAAATATCTGTTAGCATTTTCCTGTTCTTTTCGTAGTTTTTCGATTTCTGTTTGTAAAGCCGGTGGTCCAGGGTGCGCGACAATATTGTTTACAGCTTCTGTTTCAGGTGGAGAAATTGCTATTGCGTTTTCAATATTTTCTGCTATTACAATCGCCGCTTCGAAGGATAACGGGTTTGCTTTTAGCACCTCTCTCTTAATTTGCGTGTTTAGTGTGTCCAAAAATTTTCCTAGTCTTAATTGGTCAATGATTTTTTTCGACTCCTCGCTACTCAAATCACCTGCACTTTCTAGATAAGTCAGCGTGATACATTTGATTCTGTGTGCTAATGCCTTAACGCTCTCACCTTCAAATTGTTTAGTTAGAGTAAATTGTATTTGGCGGGTCGTTATGCTAGTCCTCTGTGAAAAAAATTCTAGTAGCCTTTCCTTTAGTACTTCGTACGAATTTTCTTTACGTAATTCTGCCGAACTCGCTAGGAATTTTAGTGCATTTCCCTTTAAACGCGACTTTAATACTACGAGTTTTTCTGGTTCGGTCCATTTTCCTAGCTTGGCTATCGAATCAAATTGGTCGAAAAATATTTTACAGTCTGTTTCAGCATTTCCTTCGAATACCCCAAGTAAAAAGGTTAACCCCTGTAAACGACTTTGATTTTCGCCCCCTTGCTCGGGCGCTTCTGTATTATTTGTATCCGGCATCTTGTACAATTTTTATATCTACTTTCAAATTATTAAATATTAACTCACTTATTATTTACAATATTACAAAGATCTTCCCATGATGCATATTCGTTTCACAAAAAAAAAATTTCTCTGAATTTTGAATTTTGAATAATTAAATTATCCAGTCAAATATTAATCGAGGCACTTTGATAACTGTGCACAAGACTGGTCTCGGCGCCATAATATGTGGCGTGGCTCCGCTGAAATCTTACAATTACACATTGGCCGTTAATCGTACTTCTGCACGCCACTTGCTCGATTACCGAGCATATCTCCAGGTTCTGATTAATTAGAAAATGCATCACGAGAACACACAATAAATACTAATTAAAAGTTAATAAAGCTTTTATTTTAAAATACTTATATTCAAAACTTGTTACTTAAAATTTAAAAAACCACAAAATGTCATCTTAATTACATAGAACATATTTACATTCGCTAAGTAGGTATTGGATAATGATCGATCTGATCATTTCCCCCTCTCTAGTTAAATTAAATATCATAATAGCCCTCAAGTTAGGCAGTTAACTTCCTTATTAAATAATATATATTCTCTGATACTCAGTCTGCAGTGGGAGAGAACAAACGGACTTACCCCATTTAGGCACTGGCAGGACGGCATCGAGGTGGCACTCATCCGTCGATTTTTGCATGCAGAACCTAACTCTGACAATTACCAACTGAGTTCTCTCTCAACTCTTCTTCTCCTCGCCGGGATCTCGGACGGCCCCCTGGCCGGCTCCATAACTGACGCTTGGCCGCTATAGGTTCGAAAACCCATAAATTCAGTGACGCGGCCGGGCTCCATCGAATCACTGGATTTGGCCCCTTCCCAAGGGTTGGCTAAAAATTGGGGGGCTCTAGCCCTCTTGCAGGTGTCCATTTTATTTAAAAATAAGATAGCGTCCTTTGCCATTTTCTCACCACTGCAGCTGGTCTCTTACTCATAGCCAAGGAATGTCAACCGTTCCCAAAGAGAGAGAGGGGGGGGGGGGGGGGGGGTAATACTTTCTAGAAGTGAAGTGGCGACAGGAAAATTCCAATACTGTCCCACGACAATCCTCCAGAAAGAAAAAATAGATATACTGTATAATAAATATTTTTCCAAGAGCTTAATCCTTTTGTATATGAGAGAGGCTACACATTTTAAAATAAATATGGTAGATAACAATTTTTCAATTTTTTTTAAATTTTATATAACTCTTCATAATATACTTATTTGATGACATTTTTAATGCACTTTAATACGTCCTAGAGAGTTAAAATTTGGTACACAGCTTAAATTTATTGAACATTCCATTTTACAAAAATTTGGTGGATCTTTAAATATAGATCATACATTTTTTTCGAAATGGCCTGCAAATAATCCCCGTTCACTTCTATAAATCATTGTTGTAATATTGTTAAAAAATCTGATGTGGGCAGCACATGTCTTTCCCTGCAGACTCATATTCACATTCCCTTTATATCTTCAATAATAAATTGAGTTTATCTTCACAAAATAACAGCCATAAGTATTTTAAATAACATTGAATTTGGACGTTAAACTTAAATTTGGTTCTCATTTGATAGCTGGACTTATTGTCAAAGGTGGCGTAGCGAAAACGTGAAAAAACTAGAATATCTCAAGAACGGCTAGTCCTAGAGTATAATGGGGTTAGTCTTATTCCTTTTGTTGTCAAAAATCACGTACAAAATAGGAATTTAATTGATATTATTGAGCACACGTAGTCTTTTACTTTTATATTAACGATTTTTGCGGGCCATTTCGCAAAAATAGCCCGTTCTTTTTTCCCGAATCGTACTAGAATAACCTACAAATGATTTATATACCAAATTTTGTTAAATTTGATATATAAATCACTTGTAGGTTATTGAAATATTATACACCAAATTTTGTTAAATTTGTTCCATTAGTTTTTAGCTAGAGTGGATAAAGGCAATTTCTGCAGGTCATTTCGCAAAGAAGGCCGATTCTTTTATTTCGAATCGTACTATAATCTAATGAACATCAGGATTTCCCACAGAAAACATACCTACCAAATTTTATGAAATTCTGTCTATTAATTTTTCAATAGAGTGGATGTAATATCCTCACAGAAACATACACCCTTACACACACAGACGTCTTCCTAAAAATAGTTTTTTCGTGTTCTAGAAGTCCCAAAACGTGTAGATCCTTCGAAAATTCGAATTCCGATCTTCGGCACGATTCCAATACTTTGAATACTTACACACACACACACATATATTTTCTGTGTATCTGTGTATTATCTGCGTATCTAAATTCCGTGCCTATGCAATTACAATAGTTGTAATTTTAAATGATCCCTAACCTTTTATTATTTCTTCAACGAAGCCTAATTTTAACTTATGCAGAATGCAAATATCTCAAGCGATTGTAAGGTGAGTTACATAAGAATTGCTGAATTTTTTTCACACAAAATTATTTAGTTCTAGAGTCTGGAATAAAAGTTATATGAATGAAATATTCATTGATTTTGCATAGAGAATCAGATGATTTATATTTCGATAGAGTTTTAAATATTTACGTATAATAAATTACTGTAGCACTGTGATAATGTAAAATATATCACCACTGAATGTATCACATTTTAGAAATGTTTAAATGAAATTGCATTTCAGTTGGAAAGTGTTTCATAATCAATGCTTATGCACGATTGATCTTTCTTATTCACTTATGTAAAATGTAAACAGCAAAATATATAGAATGAGTTGTATTAGAATTGCTGTATTTCTTTAACACAAAATAATTTAGCCCATGGAGTCTATATGGCTGATAAGAATGAAATATTAATTGATTTTATAAAGAGGACGATTTTTTCGATGAAGTTTTAAGCATAGAGTTTAATTACTTGTAGCTCCATGGTTTTAATTTTTGAATAAAATAAATTATTATAGTATTGTGATGAATGAAATGAATGGGAGAAAGTTATGAATGGAATGCTATTTTTATAGAGAGATCCAGGCGTGTTATTTTTTCTACGACGTCATTTGAATTAATTTCAGTTGTTTTCGATGTAGTTTTCAAATATAATAAATTATCGTAGTATTATGATAGTTTTAAAAATATTACCACGGAATGTATCGCATTTTAGAGATATTTAAACCAGGCAATTTATATTTCAATGTCGTCATTTGAATGAAGTTCATTTTTTTTCAATGAAGGTTTAAGTTTTCAATTATTATAAATTAATGTAGTATTGTGATAAGTTTTAAAATATTACCGGGGAATGTATTGCATTTTCGACTTTTTTAAATAAAATTGCATTGAAGTTGGAAAGTGTTTCATAATCAATGTTTTAAGCATGATTGATTTTTCTTGTTTTACAATAATGTTGTAAATTCATTGCATTATATAAGAAAAGTCATGCGCTCCCCACATCAGATTTTTTATCTTTAGCATCTCAATGTCCGTGTCTACACAATCAATCCATCTGAACTACGATCGTCCTCTATATCTTTCTCCTATTAGTGTGGACAAAAAATTATTTTTTGTGATTCTGTTGTTATCCATTCTTAGCAAATGCCCTACCCATTACATTCTATTAATTTTAATGTATCTGATTATGTCAAAATATGTACATAATTTGTAAAGTTCGAAATTGTAACTTCTTCTTTAAATATCATTTTCCCGAATTCCACCAAAAATATTGTGCGAAATTTTTGGTTCAAAGATGGGGAAAAGAACAACAAATGAATACTCAAAGAAGGTATGTACATTTACGACTATTTCATACATAAAGTCTCTTGTCTCAAAAGAAAATCCACTGACTCAAGGAGCAATTGCAGTGGCTTTAAATACCTTTGCAGCGACTGTAAACAAGACAATAAATAAAGATTTAAATCTTAAAAAGAATAATGTTTGTTAACAGTTTTTTTGCCTAGGTATGTGGCTGAGCCCAAAACATGCTGTAAAATTCTCTATAAAAATCATTTAGCCGGTGATAAATGAAAATATATCGTGGGAATTGATAAATCATAGATCTATTTACATGACTGAAACTGAAAAGATCGATTTACTATCGCAAAAGAGGAGAAAAGTACTAAAAACTTGGTTCCAAGAATCAGAAGTTTCAATAAAGGATTCGTGGTTTAATTCTGGCCTTTCGTACAACTGTAAATTAAAGTTAAGAAAAGTCGAAAAATATGTCGAAATCAATTTATCTTATTACCAAGATAATGCTTATCTCCTTTATTAAAAGAAGAAATACCAACCTATTATTCTCATAGTCCTAATAGAATAAAATTTCACCAGGATAAAGCTTCCTGTCACATAAAAGTATACTGTTAAATTTCTTGAAAAAATGGCAAAAGATACAGGCTATACCTTTTGATCATATTCCTTCAAAGTCCCCTGATGTGTCACCAATGGATCATTATGCGTTTGGATTAATAGAAAAAAAAACATTTTAAACGCACACCTAAAACAATGGTTAAAATAAACTGTGAAGGAGGAGTGACATAAAATATCACTCTAACTTTAAGAAAAGCTCTCTTATCTTGGAAATCAAGATGTAGAATTAAAGTCCAGAAAAAGGACCATCAGATAGAACATTTATGAAATAAATGCCGTTACTTCAAACCTTAATTATATTGCTTTAAATTTGTTCTAAAACTATATAAACGGCCTCTGCATATTATACAAATAAATATACAATGGCTTTGTTAAGGGGTAGTTGTCGTATATCACTTCTCAAAGACACACCCATATTGTCCCAGTATTAAGAATGTACGTAGTAAGCACTGGTGTCCAATGTTCATATGAAAAACGTTTTCAGTAAAACCTCTTTAACGGACACTTTCAAATAGCACACACCTTCACTTAAGGGGCATTACTTTAAATTTCCAGTCTTAAAAGTATATTCGGTATGTGTTTATCTACAAATAGCAAGTCTTCCGAATAATGAACAATGGCTTGGGTCGTTAAAAACACATTTGCTGAAGCATATTTTTAATGCCTAAATATGCACTTTTATCATGTATTTAAAATATGCACTTCAATCATAATTCCATTGCTAATGGAACAAAAAGAAAAATAGAAATATGCATTTAGTGATATTTTAGAGAATGGGTACGGAAGTATTTTTAATTACTGTAAAATGGTCGAGGTATAGTAGTATGAGGGCTTAAAATTATTTCATGATTTTTAAAATATAATGATTCATAATATATTTATAATGATTCATAATATAGTGATAATGATTCATAATATAACGATTCATGATTTTTATAATATATAAAAGCTTAAAATGAGTCTGGGCATGAAGTTTCATAGCAGAACCTGTCATAAATGCTATGAAGCATGAACTGTGATGCATGACTGGCTAATAAAAATCATGAATCACACTTTTTGACATATAAAAATGTGTTAAAATATGTGTCTTTCAAAAAATGTGTCACATATCAATTTTCTGTAACAGATATGATTATCCAAAAATGAGTCTTGTACTTTCTAATAGCAGGTTAAAAATTTTATAATAATAAAAAAAATAGGTTTTCTTTTAATTTATCAGTTTAAAGTTTAATATGAGTAATCTAGAGTAGTAAAGAGTAGGTGAAATGATATGTAAAGAATTGAGAGCTATAAAATGTTCTATTGCATGCAACCCTCCTAAATTTTTTTTGGCGACGCCACTGTGAATATAATAAAATAGAGAGTATTGTTTAGGAAAATTAATGTATTGCTTCTACCAGATGTTTTTGCAATGCACTCAAGATCGGCATTCTTAATGCGGAGGAAGCGATTGTTCCTTTCCAGAGATTTGCGAGTTGTTATGGTTTAATATAATTTTCCCTGTCAAATCATATTTTCATTATTAGAGCATCATTCCATCAACTTTTGCCCCCAAGAAATTCTTAAAATGGCGTTCCTGGATGCACCCAAAACAGAGAAAATAATTGTGAAATCCAATTCAAGGCAAATCTCCAGTCACTTTTGGATCTGTCAAAATTCTAAAATACTTTTAAAGAGAAATAAATATGATTAATTCATAGAAAGCACAGTACTTTACGATACAGAGCACATTAGAAACCTTTGGAGTAAAATAATTTAAAAAAGAATTCTCATCAAAACACTTTCCCGCCATTTTTCCTGAAAATTAAGTTTCTAATTGCACGAAAGAGGGAATTTCGAATTTCCAGGCAAAAATTATTCGATGCTTTTTTAACCCCCATCAGGCCGGTTCCGCATTTCTTCGTGTTTCTCATTCATTTGTCAAACTTTTTAAACAAACAAAGGGCTCCTCTTAAACACCCCCTCCTTATTTTTTTTCTGTAGACAGAAAAAAGTCAGCATCGCTTCAACAGATTTCAGCATTGCCTTTTAATCTTCATCTATTCAGTTTCCCACTTCTTCGAATGCTTTTCTCCTTGTTCCGTAATTTTTCTTTAAATCTATTTACAAGACCTGCAAGGGGACAAAATTAAATGCACGTCGGAAGAACGCCGGGGATATGCTCTGGGGCAAAAAAAAATTCTTAAATTACTTTAGAAATAAGTAAAGGGAAACGTAATCATTTCATCTTCGTTTTCGTGTTCCATACATTGTTCCATTTTTTTTTTTCTATTCCTCCCCCCTCCGTCTGTTCTTTGTAAATAGGGTGTGCCATTTACCTTCTAGAAACCGATTCGGAATTCATTAAACGAATATTAAAGGGGGGTTAGAGGGGAAAGAAGGAGCAGAAATGAAAAACAATAAAATGGGGATTCTTTCCCCCTTGTGTTTTAAAGAGGAAAAGCAGCCTATATGCAACCGGTATAAAACTCTTAAAGAAATTTTTACTAATGCAATCACCTGTTCTCTGAGCGCCGCATTTACATATGAACTCTGGATGCTGCTGTGGTTGGCGACTGTATCACCGTTTTAAGTTTTTGTTGGCGAAAAATATTGTAGTCAAAGAAGATATGCTAAAGGTAATATGTTGTAGTCGAAATCCATTATTATTTAATGAATAAAATGTTAAGAATATTAAAAACGGAAGAATAAATAAAATATCTCAACTAAAACGCTGTTTGTAATAAAATTAGTAAACTAATCTATGTACAAATCTAGCAAGCCTCTTTGACTTCCAGACGTCGTTTTCCTCAAAACTGTTATTTTTAAAAATGCGAGCATTGTAGGGTCAAAACTAATTAACCCAGAATCTTCAATCTTTGCATGCGATTGTATGTATTATATGTGTATATGTACTTACTTACTCCACCTAAATTTAAATAATTATCTGCCCACGAATTTTTGTTAAAAAAAAATTCTACAATTTTTTTTTTATATTTTAAGCCTTTAATCACTAATTCGCTATTTATATTTTTACTTTCCTTATATACATAATGTATAAGGAAAGTATTGTGACGGGGTCGAAAATTCGAATTCGAGTTTTCGACGGGAGAGCACGTTTCAAGCATCCCTGATCACAAATACAACATTTTTGAAGTGATGTCTGTGTGTGTGTGTGTGTGTGTGTGTGAAAGTATGTGTGTGTGTGTGTGTCAGTGAGTCTGTGGAGACGATAACTGACGAACGAATGGACCGATTCGAACCAAATTTGGTACAAAATTCACAATCCGTAAACACTGGAAGCCTATTGTTTTTATACGCAATCGAATGCTCAGAACCTCCCTAAATTTTCGAATAAAATTTTGAAAAAATAGTCAAAAAATCAAAACTACTAATAAAGTTACACAAATAGACATTTCTTATGTAATTTTTCATTAGAAAACGATTGGCATAAATTTTAGAATGCTAACACAAACCGTTCTTGAGATATTGCACATTTTTCAAAAAAATTATCAAAAAGTCATATAAAATAAAAAAAAAGTATTTCCTATTGAGAAACATGTTCACTTTTCATATGTAATACCATACGATAAATTGGGTGACATCATTGTCGTGGATCTAGCTCGTTCCATTCATGGAAAAAGATACTTTGAGTAATACTTTTTTATTTGAACGCCAATAGTCATTTGTCTGCTGTAAGAATAACTTATTTCTTCATCCATAACGCTTGGCGAGATTTTGGCGCCGAATTTGGCGGAATGTCGCCAACTTGGCGACTTTTTTAAATGCTGCCAAATTAACGAAAATCTCGCCAAATGGATAAAAATGACGCTAAATCGATGAAAATGACGACTAATTGTCGAAAATTCAATATCTTGGAAAGAATATTAGCATCTACTATAAGTAAAACCTATTTTTTTACTGTAAACGTAGTAAATTCATTACATTATATAAGGAAAGTCATGTGTTGCCCACATCAGATTTTTTTTTATTTTTATTTATATTTTTATTTTGCAAATTTTAATATGATTTTAGATGTAGGTTAAAATATTATCTCTTATGGGATTATAAAGATTGGGTATGCACGTGTCGTAGTTTATCCAGAAAATTATCCGCAACTCCTGTATCGCAAAAAACACGCTTAAAAACTAGCAATTAATATATAATAAAAGAAAAATTCTACAAAACTTTTATTAAAAGGGATTTTTCTTTGTAGTAATTGATAAAGTGTAAGAACGCTTTGTGTAAGACATCATAAAAAAATTATATTATTTGAGGAAATACTAGCAGGCTCATAAAATTTTGAATATTCCACAACGAACAACGATTTTTGAGTTAATCTTCCTCCTTAAATATTTACTTTTTAGTAGAATAAAGTGGAACGATTAAGTGCCAAAATTCAGATAGTTATAGTTCTTGTACACAAAATGGGGGCACTTATTAATTTTGAATGATCAAATTATTTTTTTATTAATTAATGTATTCCTTAGAGAATCAATTGATCATAAAGTTGTCAGCGATAACCAATTGCCTTTTTGATAGAATAGTTGTCAAAGTCTTTTTGAGGTTAACATTTGCCTTCCTCCCCCCCTCCCGTAAAAAAAAAAGAAAGAGAGAAGCTAAATGTGAACATTAGATCCAATTGTGTGCAGTTTTTCTTGCAGGACTATTTGGCCGGGGGGGGGGGGGGCGAATGAAACACTAGGGGGGGGTCAAGATTTCTATTGCCATATATAAAGATATCTAAGTGCTGTCACATAAATAGAAACTAGATTAACATAAAGTATCTCCGGGGAAGACGATGCTTCTTTCCCCCCCGTATGTATGCCTGAAAGAAACACTAATCTAGTAATGAAGCTGTGTGTGACAAGTTCATAACAATTTGACATGAATAATACAGAAACCTACAAGGTTCTTAGGAAATTTCTTACAACTTTCGAGCACAGCTTTCGAAAGCAGTCCAATAACTTCGATGAAAGGTCCCTGATTCATATTAATTAGGCAATGCTCCACAACTTTGTAAATTACATCTATCTTTCATCTCGATTTGTTGTCTAGTTCGCGTTCCTAACTTCTTCAAAAAATTTCTTATCTCTATACATTGCAAAAATAATTCCGAAATGATAAGGCACAGGTTGGTCATATCTCTATAGCTAAGATAAAATGTAAAATTTCTTTAGCTTAATTAGTTGAAGAAGTATAGTCAACTTGTTCTTTTCTTTAAAGCGATTTTAAAATCACGAATTATTTCTTTAACCTATTATTGATACAGGATAAAAATTGTAAGGTTATATCTTACTTCAAAATCTGCCTGTAAAGATAATTTTTAAAGCGAGAACACAGACTTTTTATGTGATTCTTTTAGGGGAATTAAATTTAATAAGCAAACGGTGTTATATTTATTATATTGTTATATCAGCTACGATCATGGAATACAAGATTGGAATAAATACTTTGGAATTTTTCTTTTTAATTCATATATTTCCGGATGTGTTTAAACAATTCTTAAGGAATAAATTTTGCTACCATTTTAGTATCTGCATTTTCTTGTATTCATATCTTTTTACATTGGTTTTCAAAAGGAACCAAGATATTGTATTCTTCAGATGTGTCCCCGCATATACTTTTTATTTTTATGGGGGAATTAAATCTAATGCTTTAATAGTTCTTTTTTTTTCTTTTTGAAAAGCAGTATGAATGTGTTCAAACTTTACACATATTTTGAAATAATTGTTGCAACAGGGTAAAAAATGGTTCAGGAATAACTTTTTTAGAGCCATTTTAGAGCCTTCGTTTTGTTACATATTTACCAATACATTGGATTACAAACAGAACCAGGATGTTTTATTCTTCCGATGCGCCTCGTTTTATACTTTTTATTTTTTATTGATGAATTAAATGTAATGTTTTAATTTTTTTTTTTTAAGTAATATGAATGCGTTTAGAATTTTCACATATTTTAAAATGATTGTTACAACCGGGTGAAAAATGGTTCAAATGGAATAAATTTCGCTACCATTTTAAAGCCTTCATTTTGTTACATATTTACCAAATTTCATATTTATGTACATTGGATTACAAACAGGACTAGGCTGTTTTATTCTTCAGATTTACCTCTGCTTACACTGTTTAATTTTTATATGAGAATTCAATTTAATATTTTAATGGATTTTCTTTTAAAAACAATATGAATCCGTTTAGCATTTTCACATATTTTAAATCACGAGCTGTGCAGGGTATATCTGCTAGTGATAATTATAAAGTGAAGAGAGGCATAACAATCATATTTCTCGTCGATAGCGACATACCAGTTAATCGCCAGGGCTTGTCAAGTCGATCTTTGAATGATTTTTTGGGGGGAGGGGGGTATGAAGAGTTACTAGTTGTGTTTTACGGGAACGAAAATACAATTTTACCTTTAAAAACTCTCATTAAGTAAACGAATGAATTCAAATATATTTATAATTTATAATCACAAAACCCGTGTATAGGGGGCGTTCCCAACAATTTAGAAGACACTCCCATTGCAGATACTAGCATCTATAGATAAGTTTCACGTTTATTATGCGCTCGTCATCATGGAATAGCTGAAATTTGCAATGGCAGTAATAAACTTGATATAAGCCACATATTTAAACTTCTATGGAAACCGACAATTTCAGTCCTTCCGATATCCATCATCAAATTCATATACAATGTAGCTTAGGCCATACGAAGCTGCAAAGGCTAAGTTTATAATTACAAAACTCAAATGTAAAGAGCGTCCCAAATATTTAGAAGACACTGCCATTGCAGATACTAGCATCCATGGATCAGTATCTCGCTTATTATGAACTACATGGAATAGACGTTGTATGCAAAGGCAGCAATAAACTTGCTATAAGCCACAATTTTCACGAACTTCTATGGGAATTGACAATTTCAATCTTTCCACATATCCGGCACCAAATTCATAAAAGTTTCCATAGAAGTTCAATTCAGTGAAGATCAAGTCAAGTCTCATTAAAGCAGTTCTCATGGAAATTCGCAAAAATTGTGATTCCTGATAAGTTTCTTACTGCCATTGCAGACACCGATTATTCCTTGCTGATAAGCGCATAATAAGAACGAAACCCGTCCTTGGATGCTGGTATCCACAATGGGAGTGTTTTCTAGATGTTTATAATTTTGATTAAGTGTTGTAATATAGTTCACAAAAGAAACAACAAGTTGGCTTGGAAACGTTATCATATTAAATAATTTTATTTCTTTAAAAAAGTGGTGAATATTTAATGCAGAATTTTAAAGTTTTTGTGAAATTCCACACCTATCAGTGCAGCAATATTTGCAAGTTAAAGAAGCAGCACGTCTCTCTATCTCTCTCTATCTCTCTCTATCTCTCTCTCTAAATTATGAAATATCTGTGTTGTATTTTGAATAGACATTTGATAGAGGTTTCGGATATATTTTTGTCTAAAATAACTAAATACTAAAATTTACAATTTTATTGAGATTTTTTGAAATTTTTCAGTTAGGAGTAGAAGATTGAGGCCCAGCCCTTATGAAATACACCCCTGATGATAGGTTATGTTAATTACAGAAATAAGTCGATCTTGAGCTTATTTACATATCAAAAATGGATCTTGATGCCCTAAAGGTTGTGTGCTATTGGAGTAGAAGAACAAACAATTTCGTGAATTTCATGACAATTTATTGATATTCAAGTTTCTTTTTAATCACAGATAATTTTTAATAACCAACAATTTTTACTTTCCTTATATACAATAATGTATAAGGAAAGTATTGTGACGGGGTCAAAAATTCGAATTCGAGTTTTCGACGGGAGAGCATGTTTCAAGCATCCCTGATCACGAATCGAACATTTTTGAAGTGATGTCTGTGTGTGTGTGTGTGGAGACGATAACTGACGAACGACTGGATCGATTCGAACGAAATTTGTTACAAAAATTACAATCCGTAAACATTGGAAGCCTATTGTTTTTATACGCAATCGAAAGTTTAGAAACCCCGTAAATTTTCGAGTGAAATTTTGAAAAAATCGTCAAAAAATCAAAACCTCTAATAAAGTTACGCAAATAGACATTTCTTATGTAATTTGTCATTAGAAAACGATTGGCATAAATTTTAGAACGCTAGCATGAACCGTTCTCGAGATATTTCACATTTCTCAAAAAAATTATCAAAAAGTCATATAAAATAATAAAAAAATATTTCCTATTGAGAAACATGTTCACTTTTCATATGTAATACCATGCAATAAATTCGGTGACATCATTCTCGTGGATCTAGCTCGTTCCATTCATGAAAAAAGATACTTTGAGTACTTTTGAGAACTTTTGTATTTGAACGCCAATAGTCATTTATCTGCTGTAAGAATAACTTATTTCTCCATCCATAACGCTTGGCGAGATTTTGGCCACGAATTTGGTGGAATGTCGCCAACTTGGCGACTTTAAATGTTGGTAAATTAACGAAAAACTTGCCAAATGTATAAAAATGACGCTAAATCAAAGAAAATGACAACTCATTGACGAAAATTCAATGTCTTGGACAGAATATAAATATCCACTATAAAAATAATGTATTTTTTTTACTGTAAAAGTAGTAAATACATTGTATTATATGAAAAAAGTCATGTGTTGCCAACATCAGATTTTTTACAATAGGCCGAGAATATGTCTGTTTTAAGGATGTATTTATTAGTGTTTCAAATTCCATAACGTATAAAAAAAAACGAAGCTTAGCAATCTTTAATTCTGCATGAAGGCATATGCTCAGTTTCAAATCTCTAAGAGAGAAACATTTTAGATTTTGCATTAAAACTGATAATTAATGCTTTATAAAAGATTTTGCGGCGGTTGTTGAAATTATTCTATTCTGCAAAATTCCGGTAAAAAATAGAAAAGTAATTCATATTTTGATGCATAAAATTTAGCTCAGAAAGAAAATATTCCCCAGCTTAAAATTTCCTCGAAAATTAATGAATGGCAAGCTTGTATTACGATCATTATTTTTTTCTCTATATAAATACCCCTCCAAATCAAATATTTATTATATTCTTTTACAATTTGAAAACATTAATAACATTTTCGAATCAATTATAGCTTCACTATTTTCCAACGCCACTACAAAACATAAATTACCCGCGGTGTATAACCTTTAAATTTTAATTAACTGCGACCGCTTTTATTCTCTGGCTTTTTACCGAAGCATAAAATTTCAAAAGTGCAAAAATTTTTGTTGCTGTTTTGATGGATCTTTGCAAGGGGCAGATTTTTCAAATGAGCAGTTTCATTTTGAGGAAAATGGACCACTAACGTTCCACGTGAGACGAAGAAATATATGCCTTCTTGGACGTTATTGATTAAACTCAATTAGAAATACGCCGTTTCCCGCCCTTTTTAACTCTGGAAGAAGTGCCCTGTCGTTTAATTACACGTTGGTGGATATGCAGTGTTCTTTTTGTTGCTCCGTAAGAGGGTTTAAGCGCCATTCTTTAAAGTTTGAAAAACGCAAAGAAAGGTAGGACCGGACAGCGGTATAAATCAACTTTACTCGCTATTGCTTTAAGCAGTGAGTAATGTTCCCTGCGTTGTATGCGAATTTTTAGGGTAAGTTTTCTAAGATAAATGAAACACCTCCTCACACACATTTTTCTTCGTATGTAGAATAGGTACTCTAGTTCCTCAAGAAGTAAAATTTTAAACCGAAAAGTTATCAGTTAAGAATCGGGAAATGTGCAATGAAAGCATCATATTTTCAATACCATTGGATTTTGCACAAAGTAACCTATTACCAAACTACATTAATTATTGGTTAGTGAAGCAAAGGTTCTCGTAGGCTGCAATATTAGAGTTTTGATCGATGCTGTACTTTAATGCGTTTACTCAGCGGCCCTAGAACAACTCGTGTTAGGCGTTGTAACCCTGACATCATACATTTTATTATAATATACTCGCATTATTATCTATTTTACTTAATGAAATATGTCTGTGTTTCTGTTTGTAGCGAAAAATAGAAGCTTCTGACAGCTGCGAAAATCACAGCAGAGGTATTTCGGGTCCACATGTGACACCGAATCAGTAAGAATTTTTTTAAATTCGATTTAGTTGAAGACCCAAATCACTCGACTGGCCCGAGGGCTTGTAGCAACTGTTTGAGTGGCAGGAAAAAAAATCGATTTAGTGTAAAAGTTATGAACTTTTAAAGCCAAAATTCAGCCATTTTCCGCCATTTCGTCAAATTTATTTATATTTAAGGGCGCGGCAGCCTAGTGGTTAGCGCGCGGGCATTGCACTCGGACAACCCGGTTCGATTCTCGCCTCTGCCCAAACTGTATCCGTGTTCACGTGTGGTACGATCGCGTTAAACATGTGGGTCCGTAAATCCTTCCGAGAGGTTGGTGGTAGGTGAAAGTGGGCTGCACTTCCCGGCCGTCCAAAGAGATACCTTACACCTTCGGGTAGATCGGACGATCTGGTTCAAAGAAGAGGAAGTCCCTTAAAGTGAAAGGTAACACGCTATTATTATAATCATTTGGACGCACGAAACCGATTTTTCAAAATTTTTCTTGTAAAATTAAAAAACAATAAAACAAAAGCTACTGAAAATGGAATCTGGTATGAGAGAGTCACGCTTCAGTTAATTCACTTAGGGCTCAACAGATGGCGATAGCTTAGATGTTGCCTTTTTATCATTGTCTCAGCTGTGGCTGTCTGTCTCTTGAGCCCTAGGCCCCACGTAGACTAAAAGTTACATTTAGTATAGAATATTCTACATGACTTCATTAGTTAAAATAAAAGGTTCGAAACTCTTGAAACACAAATTCATGAATATGAGTATATCAAACGAATTTACTTATTTATGTCATCTTACCATGCCGTGTGGGGGTCTTCAGTTCAAGACTTTTCAGGACAAATTTAGAGATATTAAAAATATACTTCCCTTCCAGCCACTTGTTTTATTCCACCCATGTTAACTTATATATAAGATAGCCTCCAACCTTTAGTTCGTTTAATTTTTAGAAATTTTTCCTGTTGTTTTATGCCGAGCATAGTTGCTAAGAAAGTTTTGCGCTTAAAAATAAATAAATAAATAAAATAAAAATAAATAAATAAAATAAAATAATTATAATTAGAAGTATTTCTAATACAATATTTGTGAAATGGCCGTGTTACTTTTCGATACATATAAAAAAAAACTTCTAACTACTTTACCTATTTTTTAAGAACGTTTAAACACAAATCTTTCTCTTATTCGTGTCTATATGTTTGGCAAAACACAAAAAGAAAAAAAAATCTTACATATACGAGGGCGACGTTATCCGTGTTGATCTATTTCCCATAGGTCAACACGGGTAAATGAAACAGGTGGTTTGAGTGGGGGATATCGTCTTAAGGATTTTTGGGGAATTTTTTTAGATTCCTTTATTTTTGACAAAATTTTTAATTAATCAGATATCTGCGAATTTTACACGTAAATAGATGAATTTTTTTTAATTTAATTAGTGAAGCCATAAGAAATAATCTTCTTATTGGAACTTTAGCTTCACTTCTGTAAACTACCGTAGAAATTCGTCGATCGGGGGACGGGGTGGGGTGGGGGGGCTTACTGGGAATTTTCTGCTAAAAGATACAAGTAGAATTCCATCCATGGAGTTCTGTGATACAAAGTCGCGGAGTATACTTACTCAGAATTTTCTGCTTAAAGAAAGTATACAATAGACTTACAAAAAGCAAAAGTTTGATTTTCGCTATCAAAGTGCATGTTTTTATCAATAAATTCATTTTATTCGACGACGAAATTTTTATTTTTTTCCAATGTTTGGGGAGGGGGGGGGGGCGCTTTCCCCGGAAGGGCGAATTGATTAAATTCTACAGTACTAACTCTACTATTTATGTACCTAACTCTAAACTAATTCTGTTAACTAACTGTAAATTAACTCTACTATTTATGTGTATTCTTGGTGCGTTCACCCCGAAAACATTCTTCTGACTTTAATCAATTGAAACACTGGTATTAATTAAATTTCACCCCATTTGGTCAATTTGTTCGAGATATATCGTGCCCATAGACTCATAGCTAGGCATGCAAACAGACACACCCACACACGTACATATTTTTAAAATGTTCGACTCGTATTCAGGGGCGCGCAAAACGTGTAGATCCACGAAAATTCTAGAGTAGGATTTTTAAACCCATTACAATACTTATCACATACTGTGTATTGTAGAGAAAGTAAAAAAAAAAACCAAAAACAATACTTCCATTTGTCCTAAATGGTGACAAATTAATTTCAGCATTTCGCTTAAACTTTGCCAGCCAGCTGTCAAATAAATAACTTTGAGATCATTTTCTCCTGGAACTGCAGCACGATCAAATCGTTTGCCGATTAATCTATTTCCTGATTGTTCGTAACGTGACATAACCTTCAGACAATTTGAAGCCAATAGGGCACCATCAAATGCAGTGACATCACAATATCACGTAGTCGTCTTCCCGACGAGACAAGTAATTGACAAAGATTTGTTTGTATACGCTACTTTCTCGATTGTTTGTAGTTGTGATCGCTAAATCTTTTGCTGGTTTGCTGGTGGATAATTTTTAAAAAGACTGGGAAAGTTTTGAGGACATTTTGGGAGGTGTACAGTCATTTTACTTGAACTACTAACTTCGTCTGAAGCCGTCGTCATATCAACTATATTAGTTCGTTCGTTGTTTGCTAGTGGATTGGACTTAATAGCACTTGTTCTCAATAAAGGATTCCCATCATATCTGTGTGCTTGGATACTGTATACGAAGAATCAACAACCATTATTTTAATGGACAGGATATGGTAAGTATAGTTTCACGTTTATAAATTATTCTGAATATATTTTCAAGATATATCTTGACTACACTCAAACCCTACAAATAGTGCTTCCAAAGCTCGCATTGCATATAACTGCATCCATGGACCGGTTTTGCGATTATTATACACTCGTCAGAATAGAATGATACCTGTAATATGGTAGCAAGAAACATGTTATATGCAACAATTTTACGAATCTGTATAGAGGCCATCAAATTTAGCCCAGCATTCAGGTTTTATGAGTTTGCGCTTTCTCCTATGTGTATCAACTTGATAGTTGCAGACTTGAACAATCCAGAAGCGGGCTACACAGTAGGATTGAATTGTTGGTCTCAATGGATAGTTGCAAAATTGTAATATTTTGCCAGTTTCCTTGCTGCCATTGCAGTTCTCGGCTATTCTATGCTGATGAGTGAATGATAAATGCAAAAGCGGCCCATAGATACTGTTATCAGAAATGGCAATGTGCTTTTACATGAATTCGGTCCGATTTTTAAAAGATACCAGCGCTTTGGCGTGCAACATATATTTTAGTTCTGTCGTGAAATTTTTCATCTAGTTTTTCTTTTTTAAAATATAATTTTTTACTGTTGCTATTAAAAGCGTGGGATATCAGTTGGCCAGACAGACGTTAGTAAAATATCCGCAGGTATTATTCATGGACAGACTGGCTATAGAACCGTAAGGTAAAATAACCAGTCCCCATTCATGGAACAGGTACGATTTCAATCTTTCGTTATTTGACATCGTATCTGTCTGCCTTTGTGATAGAAAACACGTCGTCTCTTGAGAAAGATCGAACTCATATAAAAGGTATTTAATTTTTTTTTTTTTCAAATAGATCAATACTATGGAAATATTTCCATTCGCATTCTCATGTCTGCTTTATTAATTTAGATACGTCTTCAATAAAAAACATAGAATCAATCCCTTAAAAGATTGTCAACTCTCTTTGTGAAGGCAAAACAGTTTCTTGGGATGTGTCATTCTGCAGTCACAAGGCCATTGTATGCTTGAATATTGCGTACTAGGAATCTGTGATTATAATTTTTGATGTACTTTGTAATTGGCATATGGTAAAGTTTCAGATTTAAAAATATTTCTGAAGATGGAATAGATATCTATTGCCTATAACAGCATTTTCAGACCGGTTTCTCGCCTATTATGCTCTCATCAGCGTGAAATAACCGATATCTATAATCAGGGCCTGACTAACGCAAGGACATCCCGGGCAACTGCCCTGGATCCCCGTGTCAGAGGGGCCCCAAATTAAACAATTGCAGCATCGAAAAATAAACAACTGCTGCATGAAGAATAAAATATGTCATCGGAATAGGTTTGGCCAGCGGAAAGATTTATTTTTGGAATATATAGGTATTACCTTTCTAATTTAGCATATTGGCTTCTTGGCTATGATGAGAAAGTTGCCAATAATTTAAACTCCAAGAAAGTATGTAAAAATTTCGTTTTATATACTTTTTATAAAATGCAATTATGTTTTTGAAAAAATATACTCGTTCATTTCATATATGTTGAGAGGTAAAGGGGGCCCCTAGGAGGAATGTCCGCCCCCATGCCCCAGTTAGGCTAAGTCGAACCCTGTCTATAATGGCAGCAAGGAACTTGTTATATATCGCAATTTGGGGGACTTTTGCGGAAACTAACAAGTTCAGCCCTTCCACTTAGCTGGCTTCGAATTTTTAAAAAATTTCACTCAGCATACACGAGGCTGCAACAGTAAAGTTTATAGTCACAGTACCCGCCTGTGGATGCGGTCACAAAATATGGAATAAGTCCCGTTGCAGATAGTAGCATCAACGAACCGGTTTCGCGCTTATACATTCGTCAGCATGAAATAGCAGTAAGAAATTAATCATATGCCTACTATATGCTTATTATAGTATTCTATGATGACTAATAGAACGTTTTTTTTTATTTCTGTTCATTATTAGTTTATCTTTAACGGAAATAGAAGGAAAATGCTTTAATAAATGTTCAGATTATATGGTTTCAGTCTGCTCCTAGCACCAGTGATGCATTTTTATGACAATTGAAGGGGGTTTGGGAATATTCATCTTGAAGAGTGCGGAGATAGGTTATGTGTGGGGTTATGTTTGTTTAAAATTAACTATGAGCAAATTTTTAGTGCGAAAATTTTTCAGTTCATTTGGAGGGAAAGTTAACCCCACCGATAGCTTCGCTTATATAAGCGAATTTTTGATGCCATTTATTTATTGTGGTATGTTGTGTCGCACATTTGCCAACTAACAATTTTCTAGTCCTTTATTTTTTATAAATACAAAATTTATCTTTAATCAGCATTCAAGTAGAAGAAATTAAAAGACATATAATACATCTTAGAAGTAGGGTCATACATAGTTTGCTCCTTAAGTGGTAAATATTTGATTTCCTTTTGAATCTGAACATTTTGCACTCTGGCCTTCAGAGCCATAGATACCTGGTTCGAATCTCCAATGCGAGAGTAAAGCATGAGTATACTCCCATGTTTTACATAATTTTTTTACTCGATTTTGATTTCACACAGTCTGGTAAGAAATCTAGTTTATTTTTACACGATTTATTTTTATATAACATGATCAGATTCTATTCAAGTTTATTTTTTACGGATTTTTGTTTTCTTTTACTAGATTAGAATATATGCTCTAATCTGATTTTATTCGATATTTTCCCCCACAGTTAGATCGTAGACAAACTTGAGTGCAGACTCAAGTCTGCTTTTACACGAATTTCTTTACACGGTTCAAGCGTATCTACTGGGTAAAAACAAACTTGGGTGCATGTCTGTCTATTAGTTCAAAATCTTTTTTTAACTGTAGACTCTGGTAAATTTACTTTCACTTTCATATTTTAAGTGCAGACATTAAATTTAAGCTTCTATCTCAAAATACATTTAAACAGAGTATAATTTCGAAAGTATTCTTGAATCTCTTGATATCAATTTTATTCTATTTTCCTATTTGAATCTATGTGTTCTATTAAAATTCACTCTATCAATCCACTTAAGATATAAATATAAGTGGGTTGTTGTCACCCCAGAATTTGTTATCGGGGCACCCACTAGAATTCGAAGACCGATTTTTGCATACTTTACCTTCATTGTTAGGACTCAATAGTATAGCATTGTTAACTGCAGTCTTTAAATCATCTCTTCTTAACATAAATAGTTAACTGCACTGGCAGAAACAAAATTTGCTATGCTTGCAATTTTGCAAGTCTGATTAGTTAACAACAAAGTCAGTCTTACCAAGAAGTTGGAATTGAATTTATAGTTAATCGGTCCTGAATTGCAGGGAACTGCAAGGCTGGGTTGGATTTGTAACACAAGTTTTCTAGTTGCAAGTGCGGTGTTGTGGATCAACAAGTTTGTAAGTATTACTTTAAACCTTATTTGCCTCTCATCAATTGTTTGATATGATTATGGGTAGTGGAGCCATTTCAATTTTTTATCAACCGGCTTCGGTTCAAATTGAAAACAACATTTTTTGCCTTATTCGCGGCAGATTTAGGCTGATCAAATAGTATTTATATTAATTTTTAATTTCACTATGTTTTAAATACATATTCCAGTGAATTAGCAACCGATTTCTGGACAGCCGGTTTCAGGAAACTGGCTGAACGACACTACTGATTATAGGTTACATATTTAATTATTATGCCATAAACATTAGTGTAGTAGAACATCCCATAAACCAGAAATGTGATGAGTTAGTAAATTGGGTGGGGGGATAAAAATAAAAATTGGAATTATTTAGAAACTTAGACCCAAAGTTTTTATAGTCTATGGGATAGTCGATCTTACTGAACAGACTTAGCTATTTGGCCTACAAATGTGGAAATTTCGACATCTGAGATATTTTATCTTTCTAAAATCGGTAATTCATCTGTAAAATTGAAAATTAAACAGTGAAAGAATTTATATTTTACGGAACTGTTAATGACTTAAAATCCCTTCCTAAATTACTCCGTGTACCGTTTGTGAAGCTAATTCATCAAAAGAACCAAATGTTAATTGATTTTAACGTTTCATTATAAATCATTAATACCTCCTTTGGATTCTTGTTTTAATTAAAATTTTCTTACTTCACGTCGTCGCCCAACGTTGTACATAAAATACCGAACACTGGTGGGGATTTTTTTATAATTTTTTTTTTCATCCCGCCCCACACTGTGACCATTTTTTCGATGCATATTCAAGAGTATTATGATTAATTTTCATCTGTCCATTTTTTTCCCTTCCAGTTTTTTTTAAAGTCTCTGAAAGGTGCGGTTAAACTGTTTTTGTTTTTGTTTTTCACTCAGGTTGTTACTGTATATGGAATTAAGTTTTTAAATAGCCATATGGTGTTTTTTTTTTTTTTTTAATTTATTTTTTGTCACGCAAGTCTTAATATATTGGTAAATTAGATTGCTAATTATGTCGCTTGCTTTTTGTTGTCTTCTACTGTAGTATACATGAAATTATTTTCCCTAACATTTTCAAATTCAAGATTTTGTCGGAAATGCATGGGCAGATAGTACATAAAATGGTTCAATTTCTCGATTTTTCAATTTTGGTTTGAAAAAAAAATAGATAAAAATTTCTAACAATTCTAAAATTAATAATTTCTATATGTTTCAAAAATATAAAAACCTACAATATGGCATTTAAATATGTAAACAAACAATCATTTTCTATTTTTCTCAAATTGTGTTTTTTCCATGTTTGAAGTCTCTGAAAGATGCGGTTAAAATGTGGATTTTTTTACTCAGGTTGTTACTGTATCTGGAATTAAGTTTTTAAATAGCCGTATGGTGTGTATTTTTTTTTAATTTATTTTCTGTCACGCAAGTCTTTATATATAGGTAAATTACATTGCTAATTATGTCGCGTGCTTTTTGTTGTCTCCTACTGTAATATGCATAAAATTATTTTCCCTAAAATTTTCGAGTTCAAGATTTAGCCGGAAATGCATGGGCAGATAATGGTTCAAAATGGTTTAAATTTTTGATTTTTCAATTTTGGTTTAAAAAAATAGATAAAAACTTAACGATTCTAAAAGTATATAATTTATATAGGGTTTAAATATATAAGCACCTAAAATACGGCATTTAAATAGGTAAATAATCAGTTTTTGTTTTTCTATTTTTCGCAAATTGTATTTTTTCCATGTTTAAATAAACTTTTTATTAAATGCATTCAAGGTAGAACGTTAGAATTTTTTACACTTGTATAACAAACTTGTATCATAAAAACACCTATTATTTTAGATGTAAATATAATAAAATTGAAAAACCAAAAGTGATCTTAAGATTTCGATGATTTTGAGATAATTTCATTAGACAAATTCAAAATTCATTTGTTTTGTAGAAAATGTAAAATACTTCTTATTGAATCTATATTGAATATAAATGTTTTTAGTCACCATAACAAATTTGATACGGAATTAAATTGAATACGTATGTAGAAAAAATGTGCCAAATTGACATACTATCTTACATAATACGAGTAAAAGAAGATAGTATGTCAATTTTGTACACTTTTCTACATAAATATTGAACTTAATTCCGTATCAAATTTGTTATGGTAACGAAAAACATATGATTCAATAACTAAAAACATATGATTCAATAACTAAAAACATATGATTCAATATGATATGGTAACATATGATATGGTAACTAAAAACATATGATTCAATAATAATAATAAGTATTTTACATTTTCTACAAAAAGAAATGAATTTTGAATTTGTCTAATGAAATGTCTGTGTGTGTGCGGTCTGTTCAGAAGAGGGAAATCTAAGCATAGTGAGACCATAAAATCTTGTACAAAGGTACTTCAGCACCCAGGAAGGTGCACCTCGGGGATATATATTTTTAAAATTCGAATTAGTTTTTTAGTTATTTTATGCTTTTCATGATTTGAGTGATTTTCACACAAATCAGTTCCTTAGCAACCCAAACTACTATCACAAAGTTTCCATTTTGACACCATCTGAAAGGAAGTATGTTTTTTCCCACGATGTTTGAACCGCATCTTTTGGGCAATTCCTTCATATTTGTTTATGTTTTTAAAAATACATCGAAATTTCCAATTTTTAAGTTATGTGACACTTTTTTCGTCGCATATGCACACTTTATAGTTTGGATTAGCACAATGAGATTTGCACAATTCTATATAAATAGAGTATTAGATTAACACGATTCTATAATTTGGCAAAACGTTGGGTGTATATCTTCGCATTCTAACAACTGTTTTTGTTTCATAAGTAAGTTTCATAAGTAAGATCGTTTATTTATTTATTTTTTTAACTATCAACGTTTATAAAGCGGTGCTCTTTGAGCTAAAACTAAGAATTTCACATTTTGTAGGGATTTTAGATTGAAACTGATTTGGCGAATAGGAAACTGAGTGGTATTAATTAAATAACGGACGATTGTTTAGGATCCGGGCCTTTCTGGGTAATTATCGTTCTAATTAAAAATAATTGAACGACAAAAAATAATAACACAACTGCATTAATTAATTGAAATAAGCATTGCAATTCTGATTTTATATTTTAATTAGCACATGTGCATTTTTACACATGTGTAACTTACATATGTGCAAGTTATACATGTAAAAAACTGTAAAACTTACATTTAGCTTACACATGTGCAAAAAATATATAACTAATAGCTTTATATTTAATTTAAATACAAAATGTAAAATTCATGTATTAAAATTGTTTGTTTTTTTACCTCTCAAGATGTGTTATCTGTCGCCCATGTAATATAATTTGTGTTTAATTCCTTGAATGGCAGCTTTCGATTATGATACAAGGCAACAACGCTAGCTTTAAACAGGCTTCAAGTATTTTTTTTTTTAATCGAGTCGGGCTTTGAGCGTCTTTGGCCCAGGTTGGGCTCACGCTTATTATTTTGAAAATTCTTCCGGATCGGGCCGGGTCAAATCTTATTGTCTTTGAGCCGGGTCGGGCTCGAGCGAATTACTCTGACAATTTTTCGTGCTCGACCCGGTTCAAATCTTAATATCATCGGGTTAAGTCGGGCCGAATAAAAAATTTAAAATTAGGCCCTTGTAGACCTCTGAAATACACACAGACATCACCCCAAAAACGTTCTATTCGAATTCAGGGATGTTTAAACGTGCTCTTCTTTCGAAAACTCGAATTCGATTTTTTCGTCGAAAACTCGAATTCGATTTTTCGACTCCTTCACAATACTTCCTTATGCATTTATATACTAGATATGTAGGTAAAGTAATAAAAATACGACGATTTCATTCGGAACATAATATTGCGATTTATAAAAGGATTTTTAGTATACAATTTCTTTAAAGATATTATAAATATTTCATAACAAATATTGCCACCGATTTGCTATCCCACTTGATGTCTGTCGATAGCAGAATAATAAAAATACGAAGATTTCATTTGGGAGCATAACATTGAGATTTGTAAAAGAATTTTAGTATACAATTTCTTTATGAATGTCATGAACCCTTCATAACAAATGTATTGCTACCGATTTGTTACTCCATTTGATGTCTGTTATTGAGAAGTTTCACCAAGTCTTTTAGTTCCGATTTCTTATCAACGTAGAAAGTTCCCCCCCCCCCCCCCGAAATTTTCATTGCACGAGTATGTCAAGATTCAACTCCTGCAATTGTCAGTTAATGTTTTTCGAAGTTGTCGAACAATAGATAACAAAAGAATCGAACAAAAGTCATTCTTACGGACAGAATGCCATGGAAATATTTTACTTGAGAACATATCACTTTTCTGCAAACTGCTGTCCAACAGCGAAGCGCACATACCTGCGTTTTCCCACGTGGGATCCTACGAACGCGTCCGAAAAATTATTTCCGCAAAAATTAAATTAGGAAGAGGCGGATTGGTGGTGTAGGAGGGGGGAAGAGAAGACGTAAAACGTGCGGAAATAAATTGGTAGGTAGAAAGAGAAGGCTGCTGCACATTAAAAGTGGAGGAGGGGGAGACATCAAATGGATTGTTTTCTTTTTCTTGGGTGATTATTCAAAATGGAACCGGATTAAATGACATACGGTTCTTGAAATTGTTCCGAATCCGCGTGATGCATATTTTTGGAACGTTTCCGGTTGATGGTGGAAGTTTGGCGATTTTGAGCGCCACCAAAAATGCATTTGCTGGCAGCCGATTTTAGTGGAGGGGGTATGCACGTTTATATCTACTTTAGATGGCGTCTGGCAAACCTACAGATTTAGCAAACGGTGATTTGAAAAAGTATAAATAACTTTGTTAAATCAGCCTTTGTGATTTTCTAATTCTGTCAGTTAACTGCGATAACTTTATCAATTTCGGTAGTACATTGTTAAATCATCAATAACGCGGTGGTTTAACTTTTTTAGATGATAGTTAAGTGATTTGTGCCTTAAGTCGGTGACACAAATACAAATTCACTTGGGAATTAATACATCATATTTGGGCCGGTTTCGTTGTTTTTGTGGTTTGTCAGATAAGACAATCAATGAGAGATGACCTAAAAGCAATAAAACTTCCTTAAGTATGGAAATATTTTTTGCAGTTTACGTAGCTTGTGGTGTCCACTAACTTTATGCAAGTATAGAACTCATATTTGTTTAAGATACAATTAGGTATATACCTAATACTTGTATACGTTTCATAGTCATGTCGCAGTAGATGTTGCTTTTGATACCAGAACCGTAGGATGTTTAAGGTTTCATTATGTAACCTGCAGACCTAGTATGGTAGTAAACTAAAACAGTCTTATACAGTTAAACTGGAACAGTCTTACACAGTTAAACAGAAACGGTCTTATAAGGTTACATTGGAGTTGTCTTGAGCAATTATATTGTTAAATTAGAACAGATGAAATTCTCAAGCAGTTTAGCGTTAGCGAAGCCATTAAGACGCTGAAGTTATACTATAAATTAGTAAAAGAGTGTGCACTTGACAGTCATTTCATCGACTGGTGTTGACCCAGGGGTTCTATAAAGCTTGTGAGATGAATTATTAATTGTTTTTATATAGATTTTTCTAATTCATGATTGAAAACTTGTCAAATTCAGCAAAGTTTCTTAATTCTGTGTCACTGGTGACAATTGTTGAATTCATGTCCAGTAGAAATTAATAATGTATCATTTTTGTGTTTACTATTCTGATAACTTGTCACTCATGCTACTAATATTACTATTATCGGCAGCCTAGTGCTGCGCTTCTGCCTTTTTCTTGGAGATTCTCTTCATTTTATATTTCAGCACTATAAATTTCGTCCACCCAAACTGCTACCACATAAATTTATTTACAGAGATCCATTTTCATTAAGTCCAAAAAGGATGCGTGAGGAGTATATGAGCGAACGCAGACTAATACAGACGATGGGGCCAATGAATACTGACTGGTTTTAACAGTGCAGAATGTGTGGCTAGTCTAAACGATGGTATTTTTTGACGTCGTGTCGTTTTGCTTAGTCGCTCGTACAAGAAACTTAGTTTCATTAGAAATTCTTTGAAGACTTTGTCGAATTATTGATGATTTTGTCGAACATAAACTTTTTCTGAATGCAATATTACTTGTTGACTGCATAGAGAGATTTGTACTTCTAGGAGCGATCAGAAATATGTATAACGCATTAAGGAAAATCTAATAATTCCTGTGATTATATTTCTCATATTAACATTTCAATATATACGTTTATCATCAACATTCAACTGAAGATGAAAGCGAATACCTTGCGAATGAAATTGGTTTCTACTCATTTATCGTGACCGCAATAAGCTCATTCCTGTACTTCCCTCGAAGCATCTCTCCTCGAACATTAAGATCAGTTTATCTAAACAAGTTATTAAGTCAATTAATACCACACAAAAACACCTTAAAACGGTGAAAATCTCATGATCGTACCGGATATCTAAATTAAAGCTTCTCTCCACTCCGGGTATAAAAAGTAATGAAAAACACCCCCTTTACACAGTTTCTTACGAAATTAACGTCCAAAAACATTGCATTTTAGCGTAATTGCTAAATACCCATATACCCCTTAAATGAGGCTGCTGCAGTTGATGATTACAGTTTGCTCGTTAGGCCGGGCATTTTTTCCCTTCTCTTCTCAGCATTTTGCTTATTTATTTACCCGGTAAAATCCTTAATTGAATGCCCTTAAATGCTATTAAAGGAGCAAACGGCCTGTGTCTAACGGTGGACGGGTGTTATCAAGGGTCTTGATCATGATGACCTCGTTTTGCATGGGGTGGATCTAGTTGATTAAGGGAACTTAATCTGTTGCGTCTTCTTCGGTAATCTTGCCGAGTGAAGTCTTCATTTACTGCAAGTTCCTATATTTTGTGGCGGTCCAGGTCTTTATTGAGTTTTAAGACTTTTTAATATTGTTTTCTCCGACTGAGAGAAGATAAGAGAAGGTCGTTTGTTTTGGGAAAAGAAAGTTATATGAGGAGTAGAAAAGGGAAAGTGGGATAAACGACAAAATGGTAAATTTTCTCAGCAAACTAAAATAGCGCATTTTCGCCATTTCTGTGCATTAAGTTGATTAGTAGTCCCCTTGTGAAGTTAGATAAGATTGTATTAAACAATTTTGAAAATACAAATGCTTTGGTTTTGCTTGATTAAAACCTGAAAACATACACACTAAACCAATATGGGGAAAAACATACAAAAATTTGGGTTTGCTACCACTAAAATGACACTTTTAAACAGGTAAGTTTCCAGTTAAACACTTAAAAAGGCAACTATATCTATGCGAATGTGTTATTTATTCATTTATATGAGCATTGCCAGAATAATGGGTATAATTTATTTTACGCTTAAACAGGTAAAACAGACTTAAATTGACTTTTTAAACAGATAAAGAGACAACGTGAGATAGATATTCATTTTACGCATTTGTTTACCTGCTTAAATCGGTCCCTTTTAAAAAAAACTTTTAAGTTAGTAAGCAAATGGGTAGCAAATAAACAGGAGCGTAAAATTACATGTTTAAAACGGTTTTTCCAGCATTGTACGGAATATTAAATAAAATATATCCAATATTCCGTACAATTCTCATATAAACGAATAAAATATCACATTCATATAGATATAGTTGCCTTTTTAAGTGTGTAACTGAAAAGTTACCTCTTTGCAAGTGTCATTCTAGTGGCAGTAAACTCAGTTTTTGGGTTTCTACCCATATTTTTTTAGTTTGCAATACCTTTAGAAAGTTCGTAACAGCGTGAGTGTTTGCTTTTGCAAACAATATTAATATCAACTCTCTTGGGCGGTATTTTCCAGTGTTGTATTGCTAAAAACATTAACAAGAGTGTGACTCAACTCAATTTTCTAATACCAGAATCCATTTTTAGTAACTTATTTTTCCTAAATTTTACATGAAAATTTTTGAATGATCAGTATTGTGGGTCCAAATGATTGCAATTATAGCGTGATACCCCATTACTTTAAAGGGTTTGACAAAAATTTTCGATTGGTACTATACTTGACAATGTACCCCCGGTGGGGAGGGTGTTACTTGGGCCAATGACGACACAAACACAAAAATTGTACCTCGGCTATTTTTCACAACAATGATTGAAACTATTAAGTTCCGCTATCACTGAGCCATAAATAAAGCCTTTCATGCATGATTATGTCAAATTTTGTCCAATGCTGTCATGTTAAAAAATGTTAAAAAGTTTTCGCTCGAATTAAAAAATATATATATATAGCTCTAAATGTTTTTGATAGCATAGCCGGATATAAAGTTTTGTGAAAATCGATTAATATTTGTGGCCGCTACACGAGAAATTGATCACAGACAGACAGACCGACAGATGGACATCACCCTCAAAAATAGTCAAAACGTGTTCAGGAGGTCTTAAAACAAATATTGGCATCAAAATCCCAAATTCGAGAATTTTCGTGAAAACAATATATTACATAGTATGAGAAAGTAAAAATAGTACCAAAACGCTTGTTGATTAACTGCATATAGTTACCTATACACATTTTTACTTTCCTTATATACATAATGTATAAGGAAAGTATTGTGACGGGGTCGAAAATTCGAATTTGAGTTTACGACGGGAGAGCACGTTTCAAGCATCCCTGATCACGAATCAAACATTTTTGAAGTGATGTCTGTGTGTGTGTGTGTGTGTGTGTGTGTGTCAGTGAGCCTGTGGAGACGATAACTGACGAACGAATGGACCGATTCGAACGAAATTTGGTACAAAAATCACAATCCGTAAACACTGGAAGCCTATTGTTTTTATATGTTATAGTACCAAAACGCTTGTTGATTAACTGCATGTAGTTACCTATACACATTTTTACTTTCCTTATATACATAATGTATAAAGAAAGTATTGTGACGGGGTCGAAAATTCGAATTCGAGTTTTCGACGGGAGAGCACGTTTCAAGCATCCCTGATCACGAATCAAACATTTTTGAAGTGATGTCTGTGTGTGTGTGTGTGTGTGAAAGTATGTGTGCGTGTGTGTGTGTGTCAGTGAGCCTGTGGAGACGATAACTGACGAACGAATGGACCGATTCGAACGAAATTTTGTACAAAAATCACAATCCGTAAACACTGGAAGCCTATTGTTTTTATACGCAATCGAAGGTTTAGAACCCCCCCCCCCTAAATTTTCGAGTGAAATTTTGAAAAAATCGTCAAAAAATCAAAACCGCTAATAAAGTTGCGCAAATAGACATTTCTTATGTAATTTTTCATTGGAAAACGATTGACATAAATTTTAGAATGCTAACATGAACCATTCTTGAGATATTGCACGTTTTTCAAAAAAAATATCTAAAAGTTATATAAAATAAAAAATATATAATTCCTATTGAGAAACATGCTCACTTTTCATATGTAATACCATGCGATAAATTTAGTGACATTATTCTCGTGGATCTAGCTCGTTCCATTCATGGAAAAAGATACTTTGAGTAATACTTTTGTATTTCAACGCCAATAGTCATTTTTCTGTTGTAAGAATAACTTATTTCTCCGTCAGTAAAGCTTGGCAAGATTTTGGCGACGAATTTGGCGGAATGTCGTCAACTTGGCGACATTTTTAATAGTTGCCAAATTAACAAAAATCTCGCCAAATTGATAAAAATGACGCTAATTCAATAAAAATGACGACTAATTGAAGAAAATTCAATATCTTGGAGAGAATATCTACTTTAAGAATATCTACTTTAAGAATAACATTTTTTTAACTGTAAAAGTAGTAAATTGATTGCATTATATAAGGAAAGTCATGTGTTGCCCACATCAGATTTTTACTTTCCTTATAGCATAAAAATCTGATATGGGCAGCACATGGCTTTCCTTATATAATGCAATGAATTTACTACTTTTACAGTCAAAAATTAATGCATAAGATCCACGGTACTGTATTTTTATAATTGAATTGTACATTTGGCGATTTTCCAGATGATAACATGTAACAATATTTCAAAATACCCAATTACCTTATATTCCGCGCAACTCTAAATAAACAATTATTAATATTGATAGCATCCTCAATAAGCGATATAGTCCACATATTAAAATAGTTTAATAATTAATTTATCAATTAGACGTAATTTTCAATTAGGCGTCATTTTTGAAATTTTGGCGATAATTTTGTCAATCTGGGGCGAAATATTGCCAAGTTGCCGATACTTTGCTAAATTAATCACCAAGTTCGCCAAATGTATCACCGAGTGTTATAGACAAACGTAGAGAAGAGCATTTCTTATATACTAATAGGTATGCCCGTCATATGACGAAATTCAGAATTTGCGAAACATTACTTCCCATATTGCGTCATTTTTATCAATTTGGAGACATTTTTGTCATTTTGGCAACATTTTAAATAGTCGCCAAGTTGGCGACGTCCTGCTAAATTTTTCGCCAAGCGTTACGGGCGCACGGATGGACGGAGAAATGGGTTATTCTTATAGTCTACTCTTATGTTCTTTCCAAATATATTGAACTTTTATCAATTACTCGTCATTTTCATTGATTTAGCGTCATTTTTATCCATTTGACGATATTTTCGTTAATTTGACGACATTTTAAAAGTCTCCAAGTTGGCGACATTCCGCCAAATTCGTCGCCAAAAGCTCGCCAAGCGTTATGGACGAAGAAATAAGTTATCCTTATTGCAGATAAATAACTATTACCGTTCAGATATAACAGTTTTACTCAAAGTATATTTTCTTATGAATGGAACGAATTAGATCCACGAGAATGATGTCACCAAATTTATCGCATGATATTACTTATGAAAAGTGAACATGTTTCACAATAGTTAATATTTTTATTTTATATGATATTTTGATATTGTTTTTGAAAAATGTGCAATATCTCGAGAATGGTTCATGCTACCATTCTAAAATTTGTGTCAATCGTTTTCTAATGAAAAATTACATCAGAAATGTCTATTTGCGTAACTTTATTAAAGGTTTTGATTTTTTGATGATTTTTTTCAAATTTTCACTCGAAAATGTAGGGGGTTCTGAACATTCGATTGCGTGTAAAAACATTAGGCTTCCAGTATTCACGGACTGTAACTTTTGTACCAAATTTCGTTTAAATCGCTCCATTCGTTCGTGAGATATCGTCTCCACAGACTCACTGACACACACACACACAGACTGACTCTCAAATACGTTTGATTCGTATTCATGGATGCTTGAAACGTGCTCTCCCGTCCAAAACTCGAATTCGAATTTTCGACCCTGTCACAATACTTACCTTATGCATAAACCTTATGCGTTACCTTATGTACTTAAGAAAAGTAAAAATACAAAAATTACATATATTTCACATATCTGAAAAAATATAGCAAAACATGGAAAATGAAATTGAATACAAAATCAAAATATTACTAACATTTATTATGTTTGCATATGATGAAAACAAAGAGTTAGTTTTGAAAATATAAAAGGCTATTTTTCTTCTATGTAACTTTTACAAACGGTTTTACAGTACTTCATACAAATCGGGTTTGCGTATATCAAACAGGGAGATATTTTTCTATCCTAATTTGAGAGGCAAATGTAGCATAATTTCTTTTTTGATCTTTTTACAGGTTTTTCACATGTTGTTTAGCTATTTCTTGCAATTTGAATGAGCATAATCGATTGACGGGTTTGTGGGACCCGATAATACCAGTTATGAAGAAAAAAATTCCAGTTACGGATTATAAAATATTTAATTACTTAACTAAATAAATAATCCAATTATGCAGAAAATATTTTAAAATATGACAAGCATGTTTGTGCTTCTAAATATTACATTACTTATATGTAAAAAGTGACAGCATCGCATGCAATAGTGGGTCTACGGAAACCGACCATACTAATTACGTTAAATAGCGCAGTAAATCAGTAATTAAAATTAATTCACAGAGCATATAACTTCAATGCAAATGAAAATCCTATATGGAAATATATGAATTATCTTAAACCAAAAATTTAAGTAACTGGTATGGCCCGCTTTCTTGCACCTCGTAGAGCCTCTAGATAATATATACAGGGTGTCCCAAAAAGATTGAAACGCGCTTTAATTCTTTACCTGCTGGAGATAAGTGGGCAATGTAAATTGCAAAAATGTTGAAAGTAAGGTAGGAAATAAGACTACGATAATGAAATAGTCCTCCCATTCATTTAAAAAAAGTTACACTTTTTAAATTTTTATACGACCCCTTTAGACAAATTTGATCACTCAGAAAATTTTTATTTTTAATGTAATAAGATCATTAAAAAACCTCATATCTATATCTTTAAAATTGAGCGAGTTATATTTAATTGAAAATTGAACATTGTGAATGGGGGGACCAAATATCATATTAGAAATGTAAATTTGCGACATATCACAAAAAAGATAAAACTGGATGATAATACATAGCATATCCAACCGCTTAGTGAGTACCACTGCTTTGCATGATCTCTGTCTGTGTAATGCTTTATTTAGATGCATTTGTGATAAAAAATGTTGACACATATTAACGTATTTTTGATCTAAATAATTTCCATCGTCAATATGTTTAGGATCCCTATTTTCACTGATGAAACAGCCTTTCACGTGGTACGGAAAAGTGGCATCAGTCAGATTTTTTCCTTTATCGTAATTCAGTTGATTATCATAGTTCAGTTAATTCAGATGCAGATATGTGGATTTTTTTAATGATCTTGTTGCATTAAAAATAAAAAATTTCTGAATGACCAAATTTGTCTAAGGGGGGTCGTATAAAAATTTAAAAAGTGTAACTTTTTGAAAATTGATGGAAGGACTATTTCATTAACGTAGTCTTATTTCCTACCTTACTTTCAACATTTTTGCAATTTACATTGCCCACTTATCTCCAACAGATAAAGAATTAAAGCGCGTTTCAATCTTTTTGGGACATCCTGTATAAACAAAATGGAGTAAATGAATACATGAATAGTGTATAATATATTACGTGAATATATTGATTGAATACATTAATAGTGTAGCGGACATAAAATGATAAAGGATTTCAAATCAACCTATGGAATTCTGCCCCGAAGCACTTTTTCGTTTCTGCATAGACCGGGGTCCCTGATACCATACTAATTAAAGGTTAATGTGCCAAAACTGACTTTTCGCAGACTTAAAATATATACACACACACATATACATATATATATATATATATATATATGTATATATATATACATGTGTGTGTGTAATATGTATGTGTGTATGTTGTTGTTGTTGAGACCCAGACCGTCCGACCTAAAAGAAAGGTGTAAAGTAACTGTTTGGACGGCCGGGAAGTGCCACCCAATTTAGATCGGAATCCAGTGGGGGAGGCATCCACAGGGACCGTACCCTCCTTCCCCTACCACCAACCTCACGGAAGGACTTACGGACCCACATGTTTAACGTGATCGTACTCCGCGTGAACACTGCGGCAGTTTTGGCAGCGGCTAGAATCGAACCCGGGCCTACCGAGTGCAACTCCAGCGCGCTAACCAATGGGCTACCGCGCCCCGTATGTGTGTATGTGTGTGTGTAATAAATATATATGTGTGTGTGCTTAATATATATATATATATATATGTGTGGGGGGGGGGGTGTAGATTATTATAGTGTAGTTTGATGCATTGTTTTCATACGGTGGAGCAAAATAAAATTTTTAAATTAAAACCACAGAAATGCATATCTAGCAGTATTTTTACTTTCCTTATATACATAATGTATAAGGAAAGTATTGTGACGGGGTCGAAAATTCGAATTTTCGACGGGAGAGCACGTTTCAAGCATATCTGATCACGAATCAAACATTTTTGAAGTGATGTCTGTGTGTGTGTGTGTATGTGTGTGTGTGTGTGTGTGTGTGTGTGTGTGTGTGTGTGTGTGTGTGTGTGTGTGTGTGAAAGTATGTGTGTGTGTGTGTCAGTGAGTCTGTGGAGACGATAACTGACGAACGAATGGACCGATTCGAACCAAATTTGGTACAAAAATCACAATCTGTAAACACTGGAAGCCTATTGCTTTTATATGCAATCGAATGTTAAGAACCCCCTAAATTTTCGAATGAAATTTTGAAAAAATCGTCAAAAAATCAAAACCACTAATAAAGTTACGCAAATAGACATTTCTTATGTAATTTTTCATTAGAAAACGATTGACGTAAACTTTAGAATGCTAACATGAACCGTTTTCGAGATATTGCCCATTTTTCAAAAAAATTATCAAAAAGTCATATAAAATAAAAAAAATATATTTCCTATTGAGAAACATGTTACTTTCCATATGTAATACCATGCGATAAATTGGGTGACATCATTTTCGTGGATCTAGCTCGTTCCATTCATGAAAAAAGATACTTCGAGTAATACTTTTGTATTTGAACGCCAATAGTCATTTATCTGTTATAAGAATAACTTATTTTTCCGTCAGTAAAGTTTGGCCAGATTTTGGCGACGAATTTGGCGGAATGTCGCCAACTTGGCGACTTTTTGAAATGTTGTCAAATTAACGAAAATCTCGCCAAATGGATTAAAATGACGCTAAATCAATGAAAATGACGACTCATTGTCGAAAATTCAATATCTTGGAAAGAATATAAGTATCTACTATAAGAAAAATCCATTTTTTTTACTGTAAAAGTAGTAAATTCATTGCATTATATAAGGAAAGTCATGGGAAGCCCACATCAGATTTTTTTAAGTAGCAACCGATACCTGTTTCTCGGTTTTGGGACATATATATAGTAGAGAAGGTTAGATATATATGATCTAAAGGCACTTTCAAATATGAATATTATATATCTTTGCTTCAAGAAGTATCAGTATATTATGCTCAGACATTTGTAAAATATCTGATGTGGGCAGCACCAGGGCCCTCGCTAAGGGGGGGGGGACAGGGTGGGAGTCTCCCCCCCCCCCGAATGTTGAGAAATCCCTGTACAGTTGGCAAAATCAAGATCCAAGTTGGCAGACTTGGTACATTTTAGATAAAATGATGGATGATATTATATCATGATATACACTCCAAAGATCCATATAAATGGAATATGGATAAAAAAAGGCTTTATTGTGTTTAACTTATTTTACATAGACACGTATTAGTCTTTGCTTCAGGCAAGACCACCTTTCTACAGCATCTTCCAAGTTGATTTCGTTTCCCAAGTCTGCTTCGCACTTCAAAAGCATGAAGCTGTTAAGCCTCATGTTTGTCATTGTTGATCTCAAGGAACCTTTCACAATATTTAGCTAACTGAAGGCTCTTTCATTTGTGCTGACTCCATAACCGGCTGTTAAAGTCAATTGGCACATTTTGAAAGCCAGCTTTAAAGCACTTTTGAATTGAACCATTACGTTCTTCAATGTTTCCATTGAGAGTATATGTATGTTCCTCCTTGCATATGTTAACGAAGACTTCTAACTCACTTTGTAGAGCATGCAAATCAGACCTAGTAGCTGGAGGGAACATCATGACAGCCTCTTCAATTGCTTCGATTGTCAGATTATCCTTGTTCAAGGGAAAGTTGAAAATTGAATGTAGTGGAGAAATAGTTGTCTTCATAGCAACCACGTTGTCTTTAAGACCTCTACATAGTGTATCAAGGACAGCCTTGAACTCTTTTCTATAGAATTGTTTTAGGTCTATGTTTACTTCATTTTCAGCATACTCTTCAATCCTTCTCGGCCTCATTCGTCTTCTATGGTGCAGTAGAAAGTCATGTTCAGAATCAACTTTAATGATTCCAACACATGTTTCCGCACTTGTGATCAAGTTGTCCATTTCTGTGGTGTTAATATTAATCTCCTCCAAAATTATTACTGTGTTTTCGACTGTTCAACTGTAATACAATCAATCAAATTCAGTTCGGGGCTTTTCAAAGTTTCTGTCAAATTCTTCATTTTATACATAATGTTTTTCATAAAAAACAAGATAACAATGAAATCAAATGATTTCATCTTTTTGCATAACCCATGCGCTTTTGCTTTTGTAGCACAGTCTAATTCCTGTTGTGTGGAAATTTCTTATAATACAGATAGGATAGGTGCAAATGATGTGTTTACAGCTTTTCTAGTCTCTGCTCTGGCTGTCCACCTAGTACTAGACATATTTCTCAAAAGAAGGGCATACTTCACTTCTTTGATCTTATTCCTCAACTGTCGGAAACGGTTAGTACTTGAATTGAAGAAAACATACAATGCTTCAAGTGCGTCGAATAAGTCTCTAATAATAATGCTCAAATATAATTTCTCAAAAGAAGGGCATACTTCATTTCTTTGATCTTATTCCTCTACTGTCGAAAACGGTTAGTACTTGAATTGAAGAAAACATACAATGCTTCAAGTGTGTCGAATAAGTCTCTAATAATAATGCTCAAATATAATTTCTCAAAAGAAGGGCATACTTCATTTCTTTGATCTTATTCCTCTACTGTCGGAAACGGTTAGTACTTGAATTGAAGAAAACATACAATGCTTCAAGTGTGTCGAATAAGTCTCTAATAATAATGCTCAAATATAATTTCTCAAAAGAAGGGCATACTTCATTTCTTTGATCTTATTCCTCTACTGTCGGAAACGGTTAGTACTTGAATTGAAGAAAACATACAATGCTTCAAGTGTGTCGAATATGTTTCTAATAATAATGCTGATACTGCAGCTGTGTTCTACGTCTGTGATCTTGGCATGGAATGTATGGTATATGATGCCCTATGATTTCTGAGAGTTTCTTTTGTGCTCCATTAAACTGTCCTGACATTGAACTTGCAAAATCATATGATTGAAAAGCCAATGAGGATGTGTCATTTTTTTTCTTTCTTAAAGTCTCATAAATTTACTTTGCCATTCCAATACCTGTTTTTTCAGCACATTCAGAAACGTCTAGCAAGCGTTCTCTTGGTTTGCAGTTTTCATCGACAGTACGGACAACAATCGAAAGCATATCCTTTTTTGAACTGTCAGGTGTGGTATCAGCCATCACTGAGAAAAAATCACAGCTCTTAATCTCCTTAACAATTTTTTTTTCTATTTCTTCAGCAACGAGCTCATTTTGTAACTCAGGACTCATGTAACTCACGTGAGTAGTAGAGAAAGGAGAGTTCTGCGGCAGTGGCGGTATGTGCGGTATGCGGTATGCGGTATGGCCGCCATCTTGAATTCCGTAATCCTGGACGGGGGGTGTAAAAGGGGGGAAAATGAAAAAAGGTGGGGGTGGAAATTTTTCGAAACTTTTTTTTCGGGTGGCAACGATTTCGTAGTCTTGTACGAGGGGTTTGGGGGGAGAAATATTTTTTTGGAATGAGATATTTTTCTAAGTATGGAAGAAACATTTTTCGAGGTGGCAACACCGTCGGTGGCGTTATGGACCATCAGCACCCCCTAGCGGCGGAAAGTGGAACTATCGGGGATAGAACTTAGAAATATTTTTTGTTTGGGTTGCCATAGTAACACCTGGGGGTAGAAACTTTTTTCGAGGTGGCAACAGCTGCGAAGGCGGTATGGAACAATCAGCGCCCCTTAGCGACAGAAAGGAGAATTAAAACTTGAGAATTTTTCTGATAGTTGGGATTTTTTTTTTCTTTTTTCTTTTTTCAAAATGAAGTAATTAAGTACGAAATATTCGTATTTCTTTTTCTTTTTTCTAAATGAATTAAAGGTGTTAATGAGGATAATTAAATAAAGTGATTAAGTAATCAATATCCGCATGCTAGGAGCGTGCCAAGGACATGTTAAGGGTATACTAAGGGTGTACCGACCGTCGTTCTTACACTATCCCTCCGCTATATCGCAGTTACGAAGTGAACTGCGAGAATATCGTATGATGAGGGGTATGCCAAGAGCATCGAACATAAATTTTAAGAATGTGCCGCATTTAGCGTTTTTTTCACAAAAAGTTTCAAAAACGTTAAAAAACAACAAAAATGTACGTTTTTAAAATAAATTGTGGTTTTTAGATTGTTTGAATTCTCTATGGGAAATAACATGGGTTTTCACACTTTTGTGAATTTTTTAGAAAAAAAATGTGGTTTTTCGCAAAACAGCGGCCAAAAATGTGTTTTTTGAAAAACGCGGAATCGGCCGATTTTTTTTCAAACTGTCGGATTTCTCTGTGGGAATTAACATAGGTTTTCACACTTTTGCAATTTTTGGAAAAAAAAATGCGCGTTTTTGCAAAAATGCGGCCATAAAAGCGTGTTTTTAGAGTAGCAGAATCGCGTGAATTGGGTGTATGGGTGGGGTGTGTTTCGGTCTTGGAGTTTAAAAAATAAATATTTTAAAAAAATAAATATTTTTAAATAATCGTGAAACTGTGCTTATGTCCAAAATACTTGAGTATTATGAATCTCACAAGTTAATTAAAGGATGATAATTAAGTCGTGGAGTTTAAATAATAGCAGATACCAATGTCTGTATGCATATGTTTTTACACGAGGGTTTCTTTAAACCAACATGGGTTAATACGTGTGCTATTTTATAAGTGTACTACTACCATAGGCTACCATAGGGGTATCCTTAAATTTTAACATGTTTTAAAAAGAATCTTTCATTCATTAGTGTTATGAATCACGCAAGTTAATTAAAGGATGTTAATTAAATTAATTGATTAAGTATTGAATGTCTATATACCAGGAGCATGTCAAAGACACGTCAAGGGGTATGTCAAAGCGTACCAAGGGTGTACCAAAGGGGTATGCTGAAGGCATGCCAAGACCATCATTCTTACACTATCCCTCCGCTATATCGCAGTTACGAAGCGAACTGTAAGAATATCGTATGATGAAGAGAGATGCTTACCCTATTTGTATGTTAAAGACGGTTACGAAGTGAACTGTAAGAATTCTGCATTTTACTAACAAAATTTCGTAAATGCAAGTTTTTTTCTTATATTTTTTCGCAAATGTAAGTTTTCTACTTTTCAAAAACCACACTTGTGCTGTTTTCTCTATGGAAATTAACATAGGTTTTCACACTTGTGCTATTTTTTAACGTTTTTTCACAAAAACGCGATTTTTACTAACAAAATTTCTTAAATGCAAGTTTTTTTCTTATATTTTTTCGCAAATGTAAGTTTTTTACTTTTCAAAAACCGCACTTGTGCTGTTTTCTCTATGGAAATTAACATAGGTTTTCACACTTGTGCTATTTTTTAACTTTTTTTCACAAAAACATACTTTTTACTTGTAAAAATCTAACAAAAGCGTGTTTTTAGAGTAGCAGAATCGTGTGAATTGGTGTTTTAAAGTAGCAGAATCGCGTGAATTGATGTTTTAAAGTAGTAGAATCGCGTGATCGACTATATTCGATGAACGGCTATTCGAGGAGGTGTATATACCCAATGAGGGAACCCATAGACCGTTTATCAGCGATCCGCGAAACATTTAAGTTAGTAATGTTATGAATCCCACATCCATTTTAGTCTGAAAATCTAGAAAACCCCCAGAGAATATACCTATTTTAAAAATAAGTATTATAAAAAAGGGTTAGTCTATCAGTTTATACGCATAGTGTGTGTCTTATTTCTCTAAATTCCGTCATTTTTAAAAATAAAAGTACATGCCAGAACCCTCCACGCTTAGCTCTCGTAAAAATGATTTACCTATGAGTGCCCCCGCCCAACACTTTTGTGCGGATGGAGGGGAGATATTTAACACATTCTCGGCACTAGGAGAATACGTAGTGGACGTTGGCACGTGTTATATTACTGAATAAGAAATTGCTTAGCCCGAAATACAAGCGAGTCTGTATTTAGGAGATATACAGTCTAAAATGTCTATCCTGTGATTTTTAACGTTTGAAATAGCAAAATACACGCTAATTTCTTGACAACGAATAACATATATTTCTTGTATGCATACCAGTTCTAAGTGAAATTTAACACATATAGCTTTCTGAGGGAGGGAGAAACGCCTAATATGGTGATACATATGACACACGCGCTCAGCACAAATCGATGGAAATAAATGGTGAGATAGTTTTTAAAGACGAGACTTTGATTTTTTTTTTTGATAAATAAGGTATTTGAGGTTATTTAACATGTGAATGATCGATACATGGTAAAAAAATGAGGAACTGGGCTAAGTTTTCAAGTATAGGACTTTGAAGTTTTTAGCTAAATGTAATATGTGCCAACATTTTATAAGATGATATCACCTGCAGAGTGAGTATAAGACGATCCCATCAGCAGCAGCTAGTTACAAAGTGTCGAACTAGACGAACATTTCTACGATACAAAATTTAAATATCCAACCCAAATACAATGCTTTATAGCTTTTAAAGGGCTTGGAAACACCTACTAAGGCGACACGCACGATACTTATAACCGATACATAACCACGAAATGGGAAACTAACAAAGATTTTTTAGGGGTAGAACTTGAATTTATAATTAAACATGATTTCTACTAACTACTGCAAAGGGAGAAATGCATAGCGAAAGGGGTTATGTGTGTGTATATATATATATATAATGCATATAACCAACACCCACCGGTGGAATGCAGATCTAAGATAGTATTTTTAGGAGAAGACATGGGATTCTTAAGTAAATGGAGTATTTAGAGGCATTTAAAGAGATATAAACATATGATAAGGTAACATCCATAATACACACAACTAATATAGGACAGCGAAAGGAAAACTTTAGTATTGTTTAGAGGCCGAACTTCAAATTTTTAAGTAAATGTAGGTGTTTGGAAAATTTTTAATGAACTATGTGCGATACACATGTCTCCGATCACAGTGGTGGAAAAGTGATACCGGAGCAGTTTTTAAAGATGTGACTTTAACTTTTTTCAATTAAGTGAAGAATCTACTAAATATTATCGGGTGCTAGCGCTTACAGAGGGTTTTATGTATAATACACATAAGCAGCATATAACATTAGGAAGGGGATATTAGAAAAATTTTTAAAGATAGGACTTTAGATTTTGGAACTAAATGAGATATCAAGAAACATTTAAAGGGGATGAAAACATCTAATGAGGCGGAATGGGGGTGTACTTACCCAAGATACCCAGCACTGAAATTATTCACTAAGATAATTTTTTTTAAAGTAAAGACTTTAGAAGTTTCACATAAAAGGCAATTTATACTAGTTTTTAAAGAAATGAAAACGCCCAGCGAGATGACTTAGAATGAATACAACGCCGATATATATAACAGTGAAAAGAAAACTTAAATATTGTTTAAAGACTGCACTTCAAATTTCAAAGTAAATGTACATACCCAGAAACTTTTAATGGACTAGTATAATACACATACTCGATATAACAGTTAAAGGACGAACTAAGAATAATTTATAAGTATGTAATTTTGGATTTTTTTTTTAGTTAAATAAGGATTTCAGCTAATTTTTAGAGGGATAGAAAGGTATACTAGGGTGTACAACAAATTTTTAGAAGGGACTTAGGGAATTTGCTAGCTAAATAGGGATTTCCACTACTTTTTAAAGGGTATACAGCAAATTTTTAGAGGGGACTTTGAGAATTTTTTAGCTAAATAGGGATTTCTACTAACTTTTAAGGAATAGAAACACGTACTGAAGAGTATAGAGCGTAATCATTACTAACACCTAGTGCTAAAATGAGGAATTAGAGTAATATTTTGGGGATGGGACTTTAGATTTTTAAGTAAATGTTATATTTAAAAACTTTTAAAGTAGCGTAAATACCTACTAAGATGACATATGCGATACACATAGCCAATACATAGTTATTAAATAGGGAAAAGCTAAGATAGCTTTTTAGAATAGCACCTAAAATTTTTTCTAACTAAGCGCAATATATCACCACTTAAAGCGGACGAATACGAAGATTCAGACGGCATGTGTGATACACATCGCGGACACATAATAGTTAAATGTTAATTTAAGTAAGTTTTTAAGGATAGAACTCTGAATTTTTTGGGTTAATGAGATGTTTAAGAACATTTAAAGAGTCAAAAACACCTAATAAGGTGGTATGAGATGATTTCATCATCATCAGATAACAGCGAAATGGGGATACTACAAATATTTTAAAGGGGAATCCTTAAAATTTCTAAGTAAATAACCTTTAAAGGGGCGAGAAATATGTAGTGAAGTTGTGTAGATAATACAGATCATCGACATTCTAAAACAGACAAGACATGTCTATACAAGATAAAAAATGTTGTACGTTAGTATAAACATACATTATTCTATGTAGCAATGTAATACATACCCCAAGATTTATATAAAGTAATCGTGAATCCATTATACTATTCCCATCAGAAATCAGCTAAAATAATAAAATTACCAAGCTGAATAATATATCTAGATACTAAAACACCAACAAACTACATTAAATTGATAAAAATCTTAACTAAATAAAATAATGAAGCTGTAACATACTATAAAAATACTAAGTTTAATAAAATTATAGAATAAAATCATATTAAAGCAAGTACTTACATGTTCAATCCGACTCAAAAATGCTGCATTAGGTGTAGGCCAATGAATAATGACAGATATAACATCTCCAGCTTTACCAACTAAAACCGACATATTCGCAGAACAACTTGAAACGTGTCTTAACAGCACGAAATCCACAGCAGAAATGACAAAATCGATACTTGAACGTCACCGACACCCCCTACACGACAAGGTCACATCAAGGTCATATCATGGTTACTGTTAAACTATGGTATATAAAATAGAATCACATGTTAAAAAATAATAGATTTTAATAAAATGATTAAAGAAAATCCCTTTGTGATTATGAATGACCTGTCTATTTTTACCGTGTGTATGTGTGTGTGTGTGTGTGTATGTATGCGTGTAATTATACCTTAAAAAGCTATATATCTGTAGTATCCCAACGGATACTAATATTTGTTCTTCAAACTTAGAAAAACTTTATTTCAGTTGCACTTATTCTAAGTGTAATTAAAAAAAAGTTTTAACTAAATGTGTAATAATTGCCTTTTATGTGAAACTTCTAAAGTCTTTACTTTAAAAAAATTATCTTAGTGAATAATTTCAGTGCTGGGTATCTTGGGTAAGTACACCCCCCATTCCGCCTCATTAGATATTTTCATCCCCTTTAAATGTTTCTTGATATCTCATTTAGTTCCAAAATCTAAAGTCCTATCTTTAAAATTTTTTCTAATATCCCCTTCCTAATGTTATATGCTGCTTATGTGTATTATACATAAAACCCTCGGTAAGCGCTAATATTTAGTAGATTCTTCACTTAATTGAAAAAAGTTAAAGTCACATCTTTAAAAACTGCTCCGGTATCACTTTTCCACCACTGTGATCGGAGACATGTGTATCGCACATAGTTCATTACAATTTTTCCAAACACCTACATTTACTTAAAAATTTGAAGTTCGGCCTCTAAACAATACTAAAGTTTTCCTTTCGCTGTCCTATATTAGTTGGGTGTTGGTTATATGCATTATATATATATATACACACATAACCCCTTTCGCTATGCATTTCTCCCTTTGCAGTAGTTAGTAGAAATCATGTTTAATTATAAATTCAAGTTCTACCCCTAAAAAATCTTTGTTAGTTTCCCATTTCGTGGTTATGTATCGGTTATAAGTATCGTGCGTGTCGCCTTAGTAGGTGTTTCGAAGCCCTTTAAAAGCTATAAAGCATTGTATTTGGGTTGGATATTTAAATTTTGTATCGTAGAAATGTTCGTCTAGTTCGACACTTTGTAACTAGCTGCTGCTGATGGGATCGTCTTATACTCACTCTGCAGGTGATATCATCTTATAAAATGTTGGCACATATTACATTTAGCTAAAAACTTCAAAGTCCTATACTTGAAAACTTAGCCCAGTTCCTCATATGTGTTAAATTTCACTTAGAACTGGTATGCATACAAGAAATATATATTATTCGTTGTAAAGAAATTAGCGTGTATTTTGCTATTTCAAAATCACAGGATAGACATTTTAGACTATATATCTCCTGAATACAGACTCGCTTGTATTTCAGGCTAAGCAATTTCTTATTCAGTAACTAGCCGCCTTTGGCGACCAGCCTGTTCGCTACCCTTGAAAATTCTGACCGTGGCAAATTGTAACCGTGGCACACTCGCTGGCGCGACCTTACCAGAAGGTGTAAGGTAACTGTTTGGACGGCCAGGAAGTGCCACCCAATTTAGACCGGAACTCAGTGGGGGAGACATCCACAGGGACCGTACCCTCCTTCCCCTACCACCAACCTTTCGGAAGGACTTACGATCCCACTTGTTTAACGGGATCGTACTCCGGGTGAACGCGGCTGCAGTTTTGGCAGTGGCGGGAATCGAACCCGGGCCTACCCAGTGAAATTCCCGCGCGCTGACCACTGGTGTACTTCGCCCTCCGCGACATTTTCCATAACTTTCTTTTTATTCACCGAATTTAGACCGGAACCCAGTGGGAAAGTCATCCACAGGGTCCGTACCCTCCTTCCTCTACCACCAACCTCTCGGAAGGACTTACGGACCCACATGTTTAACGTGATCGTACTCCGCGTGAACACGGCAGCAGTTTTGTCAGTGGAGGGAATCGAACCCGGGCCTACCGAGTGAAATTCCCGCACGCTAACCACTGGGCTACCGCGCCCTCCGCGACAATCTCCATAACTTTCTTTTTATTCACCCAATTTGGACCAGGACCCAGTGGGGGAGGCATCCACAGAGACCGTACCCTCCTTTCCCTGCCACCAACCTCTCGGAAGGAATTATCGACCCATATGTTTAAGGTGATCGTACTCCGCATCAGTGGCGGGAATCGAACCCAGGCCTACCGAGTGCAATTCTCGCGCGCTAACTTCCCGCGCGCTAATTTAAATTTATAATGACCATATGCTAGGCTCTTAATTCCACCATCCTCGTTCCATCGTTCTATCATTTAAAATAGCCATAAAATTAAAATATCCATTTAAAATATCTATAAATTAAAATATCCATAAATTAAAATATCCATTTAAAATCAAAAAATCATCCATATCGTTCCACCAATCCATAAATATAATAATTTCAAATACATCACCACAATTCAAACCACCATAATTCAATCATTTAAATTATTTAAAGTATCCATTTAAAATATCATATAAATATAATAATTTCGCCCGATGTATACAACACTTATGCTCGGAATTCATTTAAAACCGAAAGCGCGGTCTCCATGGAGACGGGGAAGAAACTACTGCGGATGGGTGGAAAATGCCGTTGAAGAACTGAGCCGGTAGCCGACAAATTTAAAATCATGGCGTCTTTAAAATTGCGATCCTGAAGGCAATTTTCATTATTTCTGGACCAAATTAGACTTGTAAGAATGTCAGATATTTCAGCTTTCTAAAAATGTAAATTATTAGTCGAAATTATGAGTACTTTTCACTATGCGAGAATTTAAAAACCAAAAATCGTTTTTTTGAGCCAAAAGTGACTTTTGTTTTAAAATCTTTAAAAAATATTAGAAATCGAAATTGAGAGTTGAAATTGATATATTTTTACTCGAAATTCTCTGCTCTTTCCGATGGTGTGATTTGTTTTTTTCTACAACGTCTGCATCGTGGAGAAAAAAGGGCAAAAATGTCAAAAAACGGTCGAAATCGCATAAAACATTAAATAACAAAAAAAATAATTCAAATTTTAAAAATCGGTTTTCACGTGTCCCCTTCCCTCCCCCCCAGGTCTCCGATTGCCAAATTTCGTAGCTCTCCGACGCGCGGTCGCGAAACGTATAGTGTATAAGACAGACACACAGACACACAGACACACAGACACACACACAGACATTGCCTTTTATTATTTAAGATATAACACGTGCCAACGTCCACTACGTATTCTCCTAGTACCGAGAATGTGTTAAATATCTCCCCTCCATCCGCACAAAAGTGTTGGGCGGGGGCACTCATAGGTAAATCATTTTTACGAGAGCTAAGCGTGGAGGGTTCTGGCATGTACTTTTATTTTTAAAAATGACGGAATTTAGAGAAATAAGACACACACTATGCGTATAAACTGATAGACTAACCCTTTTTTATAATACTTATTTTTAAAATAGGTATATTCTCTGGGGGTTTTCTAGATTTTCAGACTAAAATGGATGTGGGATTCATAACATTACTAACTTAAATGTTTCGCGGATCGCTGATAAACGGTCTATGGGTTCCCTCATTGGGTATATACACCTCCTCGAATAGCCGTTCATCGAATATAGTCGATCACGCGATTCTACTACTTTAAAAGATCAATTCACGCGATTCTGCTACTTTAAAACACCAATTCACGCAATCTGCTACTCTAAAAACACGCTTTTGTTAGATTTTTACAAGTAAAAAGTATGTTTTTGTGAAAAAAAGTTAAAAAATAGCACAAGTGTGAAAACCTATGTTAATTTCCATAGAGAAAACAGCACAAGTGCGGTTTTTGAAAAGTAAAAAACTTACATTTGCGAAAAAATATAAGAAAAAAACTTGCATTTAAGAAAGTTTGTTAGTAAAAATCTCGTTTTTGTGAAAAAACGTTAAAAAATAGTACAAGTGTGAAAACCTATGTTAATTTCCATAGAGAAAACAGCACAAGTGTGGTTTTTGAAAAGTAGAAAACTTACATTTGCGAAAAAATATAAAAAAAAACTTGCATTTACGAAAGTTTGTTAGTAAAATGCAGAATTCTTACAGTTCACTTCGTAACCGTCTTTAACATACAAATAGGGTAAGCATCTCTCTCCATCATACGATATTCTTACAGTTCGCTTCGTAACTGCGATATAGCGGAGGGATAGTGTAAGAACGATGGTCTTGGCATGCCTTCAGCATACCCCTTTGGTACATCCTTGGTACGCTTTGACATACCCCTTGACGTGTCTTTGACATGCTCCTGGTATATAGACATTCAATACTTAATCAATTAATTTAATTAACATCCTTTAATTAACTTGCAAGATTCATAACACTAATGAATGAAAGATTCTTTTTAAAACATGTTAAAATTTAAGGATACCCCTATGGTAGCCTATGGTAGTAGTACACTTATAAAATAGCACACGTATTAACCCATGTTGGTTTAAAGAAACCCTCGTGTAAAAACATATGCATACAGACATTGGTATCTGCTATTATTTAAACTCCACGACTTAATTATCATCCTTTAATTAACTTGTGAGATTCATAATACTCAAGTATTTTGGACATAAGCACACTTTCACGATTATTTAAAAATATTTATTTTTTTAAAATATTTATTTTTTAAACTCCAAGACCGAAACACACCCCACCCATACACCCAATTCACGCGATTCTGCTACTCTAAAAACACGCTTTTTTGGCCGCATTTTTGCAAAAACGCACATTTTTTTTCAAAAAATTGCAAAAGTGTGAAAACCTATGTTAATTCCCATAGAGAAATCCGACAGTTTGAAAAAAATCGGCCGATTCCGCGTTTTTCAAAAAACACATTTTTGGCCGCTTTTTTGCGAAAAACCACATTTTTTTTCTAAAAAATTCACAAAAGTGTGAAAACCCATGTTATTTCCCATAGAGAATTCAAACAATCTAAAAACCACAATTTATTTTAAAAACGTACATTTTTGTTGTTTTTTAACGTTTTTGAAACTTTTTGTGAAAAAAACGCTAAATGCGGCACATTCTTAAAATTTATGTTCGATGCTCTTGGCATACCCCTCATCATACGATATTCTCGCAGTTCACTTCGTAACTGCGGTATAGCGGAGGGATAGTGTAAGAACGACGGTCGGTACACCCTTAGTATACCCTTAACATGCCCTTGGCACGCTCCTAGCATGCGGATATTGATTACTTAATCGCTTTATTTAATTATCCTCATTAACATCTTTAATTCATTTAGAAAAAAGAAAAAGAAATACGAATATTTCGTACTTAATTACTTCATTTTGAAAAAAGAAAAAAAAAATCCCAACTATTAGAAAAATCCCCAAGTTTTAATTCTCCTTTCTGTCGCTAAGGGGCGCTGATGGTTCCATACCGCCTTCGCAGCTGTTGCCACCTCGAAAAAGTTTCTACCCCCAGGTGTTGCAATGGCAACCCAAACAAAAAATATTTCTAAGTTCTATCCCCGATAGTTCCACTTTCCGCCGCTAGGGGGTGCTGATGGTCCATACCGCCACCGACGGTGTTGCCACCTCGAAAAATGTTTCTTCCATACTTAGAAAAAAATCTCATTCCAAAAATTATTTCTCCCCCCAAACCCCTCGTAGAAGACTACGAAATCGTTGCCACCCGAAAAAAAAGTTTCGAAAAATTTCCCCCCCCCACCTTTTTTCATTTTCCCCCCCTTTTACACCCCCGTCCAGGATTACGGAATTCAAGATGGCGGCCATACCGCATACCGCATACCGCACATACCGCTACTGCCGCAGAACTCTCCTTTCTCTACTACTCACGTGGTACCGCCATAATTCTCTTTCATCAAACCACGTTTTCAAGATGTGGTTATATCTTGAGATCAGCGATATTATTTGTACAAAATTACCATCATTTGGTCCTAATCCTTGAAATGCTATCCCTTGACGTCCTAGGGTCCTGCATGTGTCGAGCAAGATTCTCACTACTTCTCTGTTTTGAAACTGTACTCTTTCATTTTCTATCAGAGCTAATCTCTTAGTTTGATCAAGAAGCACATCAATGTGCCGCTCCTTTATTAAAAAGTTACAATAGTTGTGGAGTGCTGATCTTTGTGCAATACGTGAAAAGTGAGTTTGCAACTTTCCCAGCGTTTGCTTCTCATTTCCCCCCAATTTCTTACTCCAATCTTCGACCATGCATCTTCACTCTTCTCTTGACCTACTCCATGAGGAAACAGAAAGCACACAAAGCAGTATGCACAATCTTTAATTGTACTGTATTCTAAGTACTGAAATTCTTTATACCAATGGGGATTGAATCTGTCTTTACCATCACTTGGAAAGGATGCCAAAATTGGTTGATGAGGCCCTAATTTGATCAAATAGTTTTTCTGATTATCTGGCAAATCTGAGGATCAAATTAGGGTTACGGTACATTTTTTCCTCTTTTGGCAACTTTATGATACAGAATTATGCAAAAAAAAAACCTTTAAGATATTTGAGTATTGAGAGACATTATGGATACATTAATCATACTGATATATCGATGAATGAAATATCGATTTAAAATGTGTTATCGGTGGGAAAAAAAAACCTCCCTAGACTTTACTTAAGTTGGTAAAAATCATTACTTGACTTGGTAATTTTATCGGCTCCCCCCCCCCCCCCCCCCCAATGATAAGTCTTAGGGCCCTGGGCAGCACATGACTTTCCTTACATAAGGCAATGATTTCACTCCTTTTAATGTCAAAAAATAATGTATAAGATCCACGGTACAGTGTTTTTAACTTTGAATTGTACATTTGGCGATTTTCCTGATGACAACATGTAAAATAATTTCAAAGTACCTAATTAACTTATATTTCGCACAACTCTAAATAAACAATTATCACTATTGATAGCATCCTCAATAAGCGATATAGTCCATATATTAAAATATTTTGACAATTAATTCATCAATTAGATGTTATTTTCATTAATTTTGTGTCATTTTTGCAATTCTGGCGATATTTTCGTTAATCTGAGGCGAAATAGCGCCAAGTTGGCGATACTTTGCTAGATTATTCACCACGTTCGCCAAATGTATCACCAAGTATTACAGACAAACGGAGAGACGAACATTTCTTATACTAGACGGTATGCCTCTCATATGACGGATATCTGAATTTGCGAAACATTGCCTCTTATTTGGCGTCATTTTTATCAATTTGGCGACATTTTTGTCACTTTAGCAACATTTGAAATAATCGCCAAGTTGGCGACGTCCAGCTAAATTTATCGCCAAGCGTTACCGACTGAGAAATAAGTTATTCTTATAGTCTACACTTATGTTCTTTACAAGATATAGAACTTTCATAAATTAGTCGTCATTTCATTGATTTACCGTCGATTTCAGCAATTTGGCGACATTTTCGTTAATCTGGCAACATTTAATGAAGTCGCCAAGGCTTTTTGCGACATTTGGCGACATTCCTCCGAATTCGTCACTGAAATCTCACCAAGCGTTATGGACTAAGAAATAAATTATTCTTATAGCGGATAATGACAATTGGCGTCTAATTACAAAACTATTACACAAAGTAACTTTTTTCATGAATGGAACGAGCTAGATCCATGAGAACGATGTCACTAAATTTATTGCATGACATTACATATGAAAAGTGAACATATTTCGCAATAGATAATATTTTTTTATTTTGTGACTTTTTGATATATGCATTTGAAAAATGTGCAATATCTCGAGAACGGTTTATGTAAACGTTCTAAAATTTAGGTCAATCATCTTCTAATGAAACTTTACATAAAAATGACTATTTGCGTAACTTTAAAGGTTTTGATTTTTTGATGATTTTTTAAAAATTTCACTCGAAAATTTAATGGGGTTCTGAACATTTGATTGCGTTTAAAGACAATAGGCTTCCAATATTCACGGATTATAATTTTTGTAACATATTTCATTGAATCGCTCCAATCGTTCGTGAGATATAGTCAATTAGTGAATACTGGAAGTCTGTTGTTTTTAAACTCAATCAAATGTTCCGAACGACCTCAAATTTTGAAAAAATCATTAAAAAATCAAAACCTTTAATAAAGTTGCGTATATAATCATTACTTATATAATTTTTTATTAGAAAACGATGGATATGAACTTTAGAACGCTGGCATGAACCGTTCTCGAGATGTTGCACATTTTTCAAATAAATGTACCAAAATATCACATAAAAAAGAGTAATAACTATTGTGAAATATATTCACTTTTCATATTTAATGTTATGCAATAAATTTGTTATCATTATTTTCAAGGATCTACCTCGTTCCATTCACGAGAGAAGATACTTTGAGTAATAGTTTTGTATTTGGACGACATTAGTCGTCGAATAACCTATTCCTCCTTCCATATAACGTTTGGAGAAATTTTGGCGACGAATTTTGGTGGCATATCTCCAACTTGGCGAGCCTTTTTAAATGCTGCTAAATTAACGAAAATGTAGCCAAATTGATAAAATTGACTCTAATTCAATGACTAATCGATGACGACTAATTGATGAAAATTCAATATCTTGGAAAGAATCTACTATATAAGTACAACCTATTTCTCCGTCTGTAACGCTTGGCGAAATTTTGGCGACGAATTTTGATGGCATGTCTCCAACTTGGCGAGTATTTTTAAATACTGCTAAATTAACGAAAATATAGCCAAATTGATAAAATTGACGCTAAATCAATGACTATTTGATGAAAATTCAATATCTTGGAAAAAACATAACGAACGACTATATGAATAACTCATTTCTTCGCCCGTCTATAAGGCTTGGCGAAAATTTTGGCGGGATGTCTCAAACTCGGCCACTTTTTAAAATATTTCCAGTTTGACGAAATTGTCGTCAAATTGATAAAAATGTCACCAAATTGATAAAAATGACTCTAAATAACACGCTTCTCTCCGTTTGTTTGTAACACATATGGCGATATATATTTCGAAATTGGCAAGTAATCCAGAGAAATATCGCCAAGGCGATATTTAGCCCCAGATTGACAAATGTATCGTCAAAAGTGCAAAAAATGAACCCAAGTTGATGAAAATGACGTCTATATTGATGAATTTATTATTAGAGTATTTTGATATATGGACTATATTACTTACTGAGGATGCTATCAGTAATGATAAATTATCAATTTAGAATTGCTTAAAATATAAGTTAATTGAGTACGAAGTAGCTTTACATGTTGTCATCCGGAAAAGCGCTAAATGCATAATTCAGTGTTACAAACACTGTGCCGTGGATCTTTTCGTCATTTTATATAAGGGAAGCCATGTGCTGTCTGTCCACATCAGATTTTTTTCTTTTCAGAAATCATTAAATCAAGGATTATAATATTTATTCAGTATTTATTTGTAACTATTAAACAAAAGCTTCAAAAGTAGGAAAACAAGGAAACGAAACTAAAACAATCTGATGGGGGCAGCACATGACTTTTCTTATATAATGCAATGAATTTACTACTTTTATAGTTAAAAAAATGTTATTCTTATAGCAGATACTTATATTCTTTCCAAGATATTGAATTTTCTTTAATTAGTCGTCCTTTCCATTGATTTAGAGTCATTTTTATCCTTTTGGCGAGATTTTTGTTAATTTGGCAGCATTTTAAAATGTCGCCAAGTTGGCGACATTCCGCTAAATTCGTCGCCAAAATATCGCCAAGCGAGAAATAAGTTATTCTTATAACAGATAAAGACAATTGGCGTTCAAATGCAAAAGTATTACTCAAAGTATCTTTTCTCGTGAATGGAACGAGTTAGATCCACGAGAATGATGTTACCCAATTTATCGCATGATATTACATATGAAGAGTGAACATGTTTCTAAACAGTTAATATTTTTTTTTCATTTATGGGATTTTTTTATAAATTTATTTGGAAAATGTGCAATATCTCGAGAACAGTTCATGCTAGCGTTCTAAAGTTTATGTCAATCCTTTTCTAAGGAAAAATTACATAAGAAATGTCTTTTTGCGTAACTTTATTAAAGGTTTTGATTTTTTATGATTTTTTCAAAATTTCACTCGAAAATTTAGGGGGGTTCTGAACATTCGATTGTGTTTTAAAACAATAGGCTTCCAATATTCATGGATTGTGAATTTTGTACCAAATTTCATTCGAATCGCTCCATTTGTTCGTGAGATATCGTCTCCACAGACTCACTGACACACACACAGACACACACACAAACAAACATCACCTCAAAAATGCTCGATTCGTAATTAGGGATGCTTGAAACGTGCTCCCCCGTCGAAAACTCGAATTCGAATTTTCGACTCCGTCACAATACTTTCCTTATACATTATGTATATAAGGGAAGTAATAATTAGAAAATAAAAACAAAAGCAACTAAAATGATAAACTCTAAAATAATAGAAAAATTACTGTTCAGAAGAATTATAAAAATTTCCATACAGGTTCAATTACGTACTCTTGAGTGACTTTGTTCGTTGGTCAACAGCAGAACAATAAGACCTTAACCAAGTTTGTGCATAAAAATTTGGACTCTAAATAAGGAATTTTAATGGTGGACTATGAAGTTTAATAATGAACTAACTTTCCCCATGTTCAACAAGAAAACGGGATATTTTTTCAGTGAATGTTAAATTCATACTGCTGAAACCCATTCAGAAGAACTGCAAGCTATAATTTTGGAATAAGATTTTCAATGCTTCAAATCTGTGGGTACACTATGACGATCATTAGCTGAATAACCCCTCTTAGGCATTCAGGCATTTTGTAAAAGATAAATTCAAACGTTTAGAGAGAGATTTTATTTTATTTTCTTCCAAGATCAATTTCAGATGGTCATTCGCTTGGTTCAAGAATTCTCATTTCTTTTATAACGCCTGAAGTTGAAATTCCACCAGTAAGAAATCTATTAATATTAAATATTACTATTTGTATATACAAGGTGTCCCAAAAACATTGACCTCGGCTTTTATTCCTTAATTATTGATCTTAGATATATATAAAAAATTACAAAGTTGCGTAAAAAAGGTACTCGATTAAAATTTTCGAGTGAATTAAATTTTAAGAAATACAATATTTAAATTTTTATATGGCCCCCGTACAAAAACATTTCCAATGAGTAAAATATGCCCCATACGCTAATAAAGTGATGTACAAAATTTCAGCATTTTATCATTAAAGTCGCAGAGATATGAAAAGGCAAAAATGCTGACTTAAACCACTTTTCGATGCATCGCATGGGTTCTCAGAGGGGAAAAATCATATCGGCAGATAGCATTTCAGGAGTCATACAAAAATTGCGAAAGAAAACAATGATTACATAAATAGATCATAATTTTGCTATTTATTGGTATGAAAGTATCTACACTGTGTAGAAATAATTACTTTACACAAAGATTACAAAGCTCGTTCAAAATGCTTTCCCTCCATGCCAATACAGAGCTGCATTCGCCTGATAACAAGCCTATGATGCATTTCTGCGTTGCGTCACTTGTACTTTTGCAGTAAACATTTACATTTTAATGTGTGATTAATCCCTCGCCAACTTTGTTTAAACATATCTCTGGGACTTTTTATGATAAAATTCTGAAATTTTGTACATCACCTTATTAGTGTATGGGGCACATTTTACTCATTGGAGATGTTTTTGTAAGGGGGCCGTATGGAAATTTGCATTTTTTATTTCTTAAAATTTAATCCCCTGAAAAATTTCATCCATTTCATTAAAATTTGTACCTTTTTCTATGCAAATTTGTAATTTATTATATATGTCTAAGATCAACATTTAAGGAGTAAAAGCCGAGGTCAATGTTTTTGGGACTACCTGTATATATTTTATAGCAATGGGTAAACTATGTATTATTTCTATAGCAATGGGTAAAGTATGTATTATTTCTATAGTAGTGGGTAAACTATGTATTATTTCTATTTCTCCATTTGATTATGCCATTGTTTCATAATATTAAATTTTATGATTTTCTATTATGGCGTTTAGAAAAAAGTTCAAGAATCCGTTCCAGTCTTACAAAATGTACAGGAACGTTGTTTGGGCCCAAATGCACCACTGGTATGGAAAACACTCTCATTACAGATACCAGCATCAATGTACTGTTTCCGCACTCATTATGTGCTTGTGGCGATTGAGCGTCACCAGGCCCCGAACCAGGGACCTAGTGCTTACAAGACCGACATTATACGATTAGAGCAAATGCTAGCTTCCACTCCCATCTTATAATTCGGGTACAGGTTCCAAGCATCTTTGATCAGATGTCGTTGCAGGAGCAGAATTAGTGCTGCCGCACACTCCCCCCGCTGATGATGAAGCCCGGGTCGAATTTCGGCGAGGAGGGGGCCGCCAAGAAAACCCCCGCGTGTCCTCTTCCGAATTTTCAGTTGAGGGCTGAAGTGGGCCGGAATCCGTGGCATGGTCCTGTAATCCAGCTACCTGGAGGTTTGAACTGAGATGATAGTGGGTCGGTTCTGTCCTCCACCCAACCACAATGATGACTGGACGTTTGAAACACGCAACCTTCTCTCTTCAACGATCTCACCTCTCAACACGAGATGGCAGCACCACACGGAGTCAGAAGCCTTGACACTCCCTTCTAGGTTCACCACGACTGACGTCACGCCGAGCCACATGCTTGTCAGCATAAAATAGCTGATATCTGCAATGGTAGCCACAATTGTGTTATGAATACCGCATAAGTTTTGTAAGCTGTTATTCCATGCTGACCCGCATAATAAGTGCAGAACCGGTCCATGGATGCTGGTATCTGCGATAGGAGTGTCTTCCATACTTTGAGGGACGCCCCATAAGCGGGTATTGTGTTTTATATACCACTTGTTATTGGTATAACAAGTGGTATACTTGTTATCGGTATAACAAGTGGTATACTTGTTATTGGTATAACAAGTGGTAGGTGTTTTATATACCACTTGGAACACACCATCCTTGGGGATACGTGGTGGAAATTTTTCATTTTAGCTTTGCTAAAGAAACAATTCCTATAGAAATCTAGGACAAAAAAGGGTTGATAATGTCGCCATTTTCAACAAGTCTGGTACTTTGCAAGAAATGAATTATGCAAATTTTCTCACTTTTTTCCAATAAATGTACAAATAAATGTCCAATAAATGTATCAAAGTGAAAAAATGCATTTTTTTTCACTTTGATACTGATTTTGATACAAATTAGATGTACAAATGTGTTGCTATGAATATGTAAAAAGTTTCGGTGTGTTTTGTCGCTTTTCAAATAATACATAGCGGATGTTTGCCTCCATTCAAAGCCTTTCCTCTATTCAAAGTTTTAACACCTTTACAGGTAGTCATTCCTATTACGTGATGTAGGATTGCCATTTTTTTTGTTCCGACGCGGGTTGCCAGATTTGGCGATCTATCGTAAACCATGCGACTTTTGGCTACTTTTCAAATGTACTAGAAGTTTATCAAAATAACGAATATTTTTTTAGATACGAATCTTTTCTGTAAGTTTCTCCGGAGAGTATATAAGACGAGACATCGCTCAGTTAGAGAGCAGTTGACTGGATATGAGCTATATTGAATTGTGAGATATGCCAGTATTTTGAGAATAATACCTGCTAATTTTGTGAATTAGCTGAGCGTTTAATTGCTATTTTATTGTATCTGACAGTTGTTTAGTGATATTGTAGAATAGTTATTGAGCTATTTGTTGTATATTGTTCCTGTTTACGCTTATGAGTGCTTTTAAGTGAAGGTGTTAGTTATCTAGAAATTCGGACTCATTCTTGTATCCTGAGAGTACACCCACGATCTAGAGGATACGTCGTGACTTTATTAATATAAGAGACTTTATTAATATAAGAGACTTTAGTAATATAAGAGACTTTATTAATATAAGATACTTTATTAATATAAGGTACTTTACTAATATAAGAGACTTTATTAATATAAGAGACTTTATTAATATAAGAAACTTTATTAGTATAAGAGATTTTATTAGTATAAGAGACTTTATTAATATAAGAGAATTTATTAATATAAAAGATTTTACTAATATAATTGATACTTTACTAATATAAGATAATTTATTAGTATAAGATACTTTATTAATATAAGAGACTTTACTAATATAAGATACTTTATTAATATAAGGGACTTTACTAATATAAGATACTTTATTAATATAGACTTTTTTAATATAAGAGACTTTACTAATATAAGAGACTTTATTAATATAAAAGATTTTACTAATATAAAATACTTTACTAATATAAGAGAATGTATTAATATAAGATACTTTATTAATATAAGATACTTTACTGATATAAGAGACTTTACTAATATAAGATACTTTATTAATATAAGAGACTTTACTAATATAAGAGACTTTACTAATATAAGAGACTTTATTAATATAAGGGACTTTATTAATATAAATGACTTTACTAATATAAGATACTTTATTAATATATACTTTTTAATATAAGAGACTTTACTAATATAAGAGACTTTATTAATATAAGAGACTTTATAATATAAGAGAAATTTATTAATATAAGAGATAAGTTATAACTTACAGTTTATATATTTTAATACTAGCCAGTTCAACATGCATTTTGCTTGTTCGAAATGTATATCTTGGTCATTAAATGTGACACTTACACACTGGATGAAATTCATTAATATACTTTCCTGAACACCAAAAACATTTTCAGATGTTAGCATATTAACAGTTCACATTTTATAACTCTGTTAACATGTTAAATGGGAAAAGATATTGAATCTTATTTCCACGCGCGACAAAATGATTTAACTGTTTAATTTTTCCGATTGCCACCAAAAGGATATAACAATGTGCTTTTACTACTTCTGAGATGCTATGTGGTGCAAGTTTTTGGTAATCATTTTATGTTCTGACCTTTAATTCAAATTTTCTAAAATTTTGACTTTTCCATTTATTTGGAGACTTAGGCAAGGCCAAGATTCTAGATAATGTGGAAATACTATAAATAATAATGATATATTTTAAATATCCCTTTTGCAGCGTCCCCTCTAATTCAAATTTTTTAAATATTAGATTTGTCTGTTGATCTGGAAGCTGAGACGGATCGGATGAGACCAAAACCGGGATTCTATCGATAATTTAAGCAAAGTGATTTTGGTTTGTTTGATTATTTCTTTGCATTGTCGTCCTTAATTGGCATTTTTGGAAATATTAGATTTTTCCCGTTGACCTTGAAGCTGAAACGGATCGAATGAGATCAAAACAAAATTTCTAGGTAGTGTCGAAATACTAAATAATTTTGATATGTTTTTAATCCTTCCGCATACCCCCCCCCCCCTTCTAATCCCGGTATGTTTTCCTTGATCTGGAAGCTGAGGCGGGTCAAATGAAACCAAACCCGAGATTCTAACTCGTGTGGAATTGTTCGATAATTTTGAAAAGTGGGTCTGAATTTTTTATCTTTCCTTTGAATATTTTTGAATCCTCATCTCGAGTTCGAATTTTAAAAAGATTATATTTCGCCCTTGGTCTCGAAACTGAGATGGATTGAGTGACGCCAAAACCAAGATTCTAGCCATAGAGGAAGTGCTCTATAACTTTGAAGGGTGGTTCTGAGTTTTTGATTATTCCTTTAAATCTTCGCTCCGAATTCAAATTTTATAAATTTTAAATTTTGCCCTTGGTTTCGGAGCTGAGATGTATCTACCAACTAAACTATAAAAGATAGATGTAAATAGTAAGCTATAAAATTATTCAGAGATCCACTTTCTTGTTTAATAATTTGTTTTTACAAAGTTCTTATATATTTTCGAGTAACCGTCTTGTTAAGTTCAAGGAGATTGAAAATGCCCCGTTTTTCAAGTTTGTAATGCTTATATCTCGAAAACTGAAAGTACAGACTATGAACTCTTAAGTAATTTGTAGCCCTTTGAAAGTCTTATGAGGATATAGGTATAATTGGATTTTGGATCGGATTCTTAGTTTTCGAAATATAATGGTAATAATTTTAATATTTTAAATTGCTTTGAAAATATAAAAGACAAACAACCCACACAAAAAAAAAGAGGGGCGTTGGATTTTAAAAACATTAGCCCGACCCGAATCAGTCTAAAAGATATCCGGACCCGGCCGGCCCGCAGGTCAGCCCGTGGGCCAGGTTATAGCCCTTTTCAGAGCTCTAGCTTACATACGTCAAGTATTTAATAAACTGAGCTTCTATGTATAGTCTTTATTTTGCTTCGAGTCAATTTACCAATTGTTTTGCACCTCTGCTTCCTCTGCTGAGATAAATGAAATGAGGCGTTGCAGCGAACAATGTTATTTGTTTCAGCACGTGATACTTTGTTTTCTACAATGCATTCGCTTTACACCCTGTGACTCGTCAGCTTTGCGTTAGACAACATAAGAATAGACATCTCAAATTTCTTGATGTCGGGAGAAATAAAACACGCGCGCTCTTCTCTTTCGCCGCGAAAAATATCTTTTAATTTTCGACGTTTAACGCGCTTGAACGCCTGCGTTCAACTTTGTTTTTCGGACCTCATTAAATTTTCCACCCTTTTCATTCTCCCGTCATGCATCGGGAAGTTCACAAATGATAGATTCCTTCAGAAACCTCTGGTGAAAATTTGTCGATTTCTGCCATTTTTTTGGAAACCAATCTCTGAGGTGCCCAAGCGAGCCTAACTGTTTTGCCGTCAGCCCCCCCCCCTCCCCCCTTTGTCGGCGAAAAAGAGATGGAAAATACATCTTTTTGTTTTTGCTTTCTGCTGGATATTCTGCAGATAAATGGTCTGACACAGGCCACAGAAAGCGTATATAAAAAAACCGAAAACAAATCCGTGGTAATTATGAGATTCGCCAGTAGCATAAAAAAGAAATTTGACTGCGTCATGAGGTGTTATATTATTTGTGGCACAAGCCTTTTACGGTGACGATGTGTTTTAAGGAGAGGGATGTTTAGGGAACAATGCAGCGAGGATCATTTGTTCTTGAAAGTATTGGACAATGGAGCCATCATCTTGCCAGCGAAACGCAAAATAATGAAAGCATCAAAGGGCAGCCGATTCGCTTGGATGTGTTTTATCCTTCGGGTTGAAAAGTTTGATAAGTATTTTGAATGTTTTACGTTGAGTCAATAGCTTTTCAGTTTTCCGACAATATACGAGTCATGTAATGCAGGAGGTCAGGTTGTCAATCTAGCTTTTTGTAATTTGTTAGAAAATTCACGTTTATGAGTTCACGTTACGGGAGTCTCTGTGATCATCATTAATGACTAGGCCATGGTCTAAATCAAAAATAAAAATTTTTGCGAAGTTTCAGATAGATTTCAGAACAATAAATCTGATGTGGGCAACACATGACTTCCCTTATATAATGAATGAATTTACTACTTTTACAGTTAAAAAAAATGTTATTCTTATTGTAGATATTTGTATTCTTTCCAAGATATTGAATTTTCTTCAATTAGTCGTCATTTTAATTGATTTAGCGTCATTTTTATCCATTTGGCGAGATTTTTGTTAATTTGACAACAATTAAAAATGTCGCCAAGTTGCGGACATTTCTTCAAATTCGTCGCCAAAATCTCGCCAAGCGTTATGGATGGAGAAATAAGTTATTCTTATAGCAGATAAATGGCTATTGGCGTTCAAATACAAAAATATTACTCAAACTATCTTTTTTCATGAATGGAACGAGCTAGATCCACGAGAATGATGTCACCCAATTTATCGCATGGTATTACATATGAAAAGTGAACATGTTTCTCAATAGGAAATATTTTTTTTATTTTATATAAGTTTTTGATAATTTTTTTGAAAAATGTGCAATATCTCGCGAACGGTTCATGCTAGCGTTCTAAAGTTTATATGTTAATCGTTTTATAAGGAAAAATTACATAAGAAATGTCTATTTGCGTAACTTTATGAAAGATTTTGATTTTTTGATGATTTTTTCAAAATTTCACTCGAATATTTAGGGGGGTTCTGAATATTCGATTGCATTTAAATACAATAGGCTTCCAGTATTCACGAATTTTTATTTTTGTACCAAATTTCATTCGAATAGCTCCATTCGTTCGGGAGATATCGTCTCCACAGACTCACTGACACACACACACACATACTTTCACACACACACACAGACATCACCTCAAAAACGTCTTATTCGTGTTCAGGGATGATTGAAACGTGCTCTCCCGTCGAAAACTCGAATTCGAATTTTCGACCCCGTCACAATACTTTCCTTATACATTATGTATATAAGAAAAGTAAAAATGTTAAAATGTTGCAAAGGTCTCACTGTTCCAGCCGGGGGTTAAACTGTGGATCTTCGAACTGGCCAGTCTATGCTCTAACCATTGAGTTATTGTGACAAGATTCTATCTCTGCATTTTTTTTTATCCAGGCTCTTGTGTAGTTTTGATAAAGATCCGTATATTTTTGAACCATTTACTATACGTATCCACAATTCGTATTTTAAATTTCCATATAGCCAAATGTTACGATGAAGATTTTTACACCTTTTACAAATAAATAAAAATATATTAGTCCCCCCCCCCCCTCCCCAATTCGAGAATTTTATTCCAACATCCGTGTCTCTTATTGAAACTAATTTCTATTTTATACGCACAGAATTCGAATTGTAAGTATCTGGACACACATACACACACGCACGCATTGTCGTACGCATTTTAATGATGTAGTTTATTTTAAAAAATAAATAGGGCATCCGCCCCTGCTCGTTACGCTCACCAATCCCGGAGAGTACCTCCCGATTTTTAAAAGATCTAACGAATTAACAATTATAAATAAATAATGTTAAACCATTACGATTATTATAACTATAGAGGAGAAATATTTCTATATTAATATCAATATATGACATTTAATAAAATATTTTGCTCTCCCTGAAAAATTTTGAAACACGCCACAGAAGAATGTGACACAATTGAAAACAAATTTCTTGTATACAGCACGAGAAATTCATGTATGAGAATGTCGAGTGGATCCACTCAGTTTATATTTTATTTTGCCATATCAGGTTGCACAGCATCTTCTCGCTTAAAACGAGAAATTTCCATCCTCGGCGTCACCCTGAGCGGGGCGGGATGAGGGGGGGGGGGGGGGGGTCGTTCCGATATCGAACATTCGTTCAAGTGGTTTCAACACACTCATGAATCAATCATGACTCATAAACCATCCGATTGAATATCGATCAGAAATGAATCCTTTTTGCCGGGAATTGTCGAAACGAACGAATACAAGAGAGCGGAAAGATAAGGGAGAGATGAAGATAGGGATGGAGAAGAGGAGTCGCAAAGAGAAAGATGTGATGTCTCGCGGGTTGCAATAGATCAAATTCCACAACTGTCGCCAAATTGTTCCTTCTGCGGCAAATTATATGCGATAATGAATAAATCCAAAAGCAGTTGATGAAAGATCCGAGATGATGAAAGATTAGAACCCATAATATCCACCATGCTCCGCGCAAAACTAACAGAAAGGTAAGGCAAAATCTGTTCAATTTTTTTACCTTTGTGTTCCTTGTGGACTTAGTTTTCGTCTTGCTAGGACTTATTTAATTTTGTTCGAACTTATCCCATTTTATTAGGGCATTTCCACTGCGTTTGGACGCACTGCAATCTTATCTGTTAGTTTTTATTTCAGATTGGCTTAGCTGTCTGAATGGCTCGCCTAGGTGGCATTTTAATCCATGATTTGAGCACATGTACCCCTCTATTTCTTCTATTTGTGCTCATTTCGTATTTTTGACTTCAGGTGTGCTGGTTCTCTAGTACTGGCGAAGTCTATCCAGCGCGTCCTCGAAAGAGCTGCATGCTACAACATTAGTTTATTTGTGCTTGAATATGCGTTGCTCAAGTTTCCAATATCCTTTGCATCAGTGTATTTACTTATTGATTCTAAACAGAAAGTTATTGATATGGAAAATTGAGCCTTAGTTAAGCAATATGCATGCTTTAAATTCTATTAATAATTAAAATCTTAAAATGCATTGCAGACTAGAAAGTGTACCCGACCTTTCCCGGGATTTAAAATGAGCGGCCGGGGCGTAGACGTGCAGGCACCTACGCAATAGTTTTATTTTTTGTTATAAAAGAGAGTATTGTTAAAATGTTATTCAATTTTCAGGAATTCGTTGTGAGTCCCGTTGTAGTATTTATCAGCTTGCATTTTAAGTCCCTGAAACGTCGGGTACATTTTCTAATAAATAATACAAATGAGGATAGAAATAACACAAATTAATTTCTAAAATGCCTGTTTTGAACAAAAATCGTTTCCTCATTCATTTTTTTCCCATTTACAACCAAGCCAATAATGGATATATAAATGCTTCACTGCTTGTTGAAAATCCCCATCTGCTCCTTATTTAAAGTATGCGATAACATTTAGTGGCAATAGATGGCGCCATCAGCAACCGTGCGGTAGAGTCCCTTGGAGGCTGTGTCGTGAAATAGAACTTATCAATATTGTTGCACAAATCTGCAACGAACTGGAACGTTTTCGATTTAAAATAACTGAAAAACTAATTCGAATTTTTAAAAAATCTCGACGAGGCATATCGTCCCCGGTCCTGAAAGTTCTGTGTAACAAATTTCATGTCTGTACGAAGTTCAGATTTTCCACTACAGACGACAGACATATTCCTTTATTATTATGGAAAATCGATGGATAAAATTCAAAACGATAATCCATCAGGACTCTTAGGTTAGTTCCAGTGATGACATGGAGGCGTGTTATGACAATTCCTCCATCTAATCAAGGTTTGTATTCCAAAAGCATTGAGAAAATTGTTCGAAGGTGAGTTCAGATAACAAGCCTCATTGGCTAAGGAGTCGACAGCCTCATTACTACAAACACTAATATGAGAAGGAATCCATTGGATTGTAATGGATCCAAAATTCTTCATTTCATATAACAAGGTGATGAGCAGTTATGATCTCTCCCACCTCCACTCGTCATTATACCATATTTTAACTCGAGTGCTAGATGTAGAACAATTGATATAAGGATAAGAATTGATATAAGATATAACAATTTATATGAAATTTTTTGACTGATCGTCTGCATTAGGAGATGTCGTATTTTGCAACTCTTAATCAATCACTTACATTGGAGATTTCAGTGGCACAACGGGGGCGCTGTCAGTTTTATTAGGAATTGAAAGTATTATCTTTATTCAGCTGCAAGTACACTGTAAAACATTTTGTAACCTTTGCTCATTGTTTTTAGCTACTTTGCTGATAATTTCCGCAAAGTGATAAGAAAAATCCATAATCACAGGCGTTCATGAAAATTCCATTTTCATTTCTGAAATATTCGGCTAATTATCGTCTGCCGAAGAGTTATAATATATATATATATATATATATTATAACTATCGGGAGCCTTACTCCCCATTACGGACAGCAGATTCCCCGGAAACTTTCAGTAACATGCTTGCACATGGGTGGAGGTATTTTGGGTGGGTCTGGTCTTATTATCGTTGATAAAATAAGTTACCTCTGTCTACGAGCATCGCAGGTAGTTTATTCAATAAAATATGATATTAAATTTCTATGAAATTACCTATGTTATATAATGCACTGTAACATTATTTATTTTGCGAAATATTGCGTAATATTTGATTTGTCCGAGAAATATTTGTTAAAATAGGACATCATGCGTGGTATTTATGCTGCCAGTGGTTAAATAACAGGACATTATCGTATCCAATCAACTTTCCCAACATTACATGCAAATAAGTGCTCCATCGCCAAATCGGGTTCCGAACTGTTTCAAAACACGCAGTGAAGATGAGAAAAACTGAAGCATCGCAAATTGCACTTTCGGAGTAGCAGGAGGAGACACGGCATACCCCCATCCCCCACCTCGGGATGATCCTTTGGTCATGTGACTTCATTTGCATGCGGCGCCAACGACACATTTATCGTGTGTGTCGCCGGCTATCGCATCGCTTTTTCTACATTGAATATCAATACGGCCGTGAACAGAAAGTTGGGCAAGGAAAAAAGGGTCACAAAAGGCTTCAATTACAATGCAACCGATAAACACGCCAGATAGAAAAGCCGAAGAGCGAAAAGAAAATCCCGTGGAAAAGAAAAATTTGGAGACGACTGACGGAGAGGCTAGAAAAAGTTTAGAATTGGGGGGGAAAAAAAAAAGAGGATGGTTAGATTGCCGTTGTAGATGTGGTTTTTATCGGATTCGACAGAAACGACAGCTACTTGAAAAATGGATGTTTGTGACGTTATTGTATCGGTCTGTGTTCCCCTTTGAAGCTTAGATTTTGATCTGTGCTAGCTATTTCACGTAGATTTTTATGTGTATACGTATTAAATTTTAAAAACGGTGAGATTTCTTTGTAGCGAACCTCGAAAGAACCAGTAAATTATGCTTTTTCTGTAACAGGAGTTAATTGAAGGGGAGGTACTACGTAAGTACAAAATTCCTAGTTTTCGAGGGGAGCGAAGAATGCATATAGAATATTCTTCATATTTAATTGCAAATTATAATTTCCAATATTATCTAGTTTTCAAGTAGTCGTCTTGTCAAATTGAAGAAGTATGAAAATTTTCAAGGTTGTAATGCTTGTATGTATCTTAAAAACTGAAAGTGGTAGCTGTAAACAAAATGCATTCAATGTTTCTGTCAGCGATTTCCATGGACGTCAATACCTGCAAAGCGGGTCGAACTGTTTGGAATAGGGTATGTCAAATACCTGTCTCTTTGGGAGGTTCTTCGTTTGGGATGGACGCTGTCCCACCCTTAAGTAAAAGGTTGAATGCATTTTTTTCGAAACGGAATTTTCAAAGGTTTTACATTTTTAAAATGCTCCATGCGTCTTAATTTTTGTTTCAGATGCATGCAATTTGGCAAGAAGACACCTTTCATACTTTTTAATGAAACTGAGTATGCATTTTATAATTGGACTTTGTTAAGGTAATTAAAAGTGAATAAGAACCTAATTAAATGATGAAAATTAAGTTTTAATGTAGAAAAGTATTTAAAAAAAATTAACTTTCTAAGGGATTTAAAACTGAATACCCAAATTTATTCATAATGTGTTTTTGAGTGATTATAACGTAAAATTAATCAAAAATGTGAACTAATGGCACGCAAGGAGCATTTTCAAATTTTCTTTAAAAAAATTTAATTTAAAAAGAATACAAAATTATAACAAAATTGAAAAAAAAACTTAATGGTATTTTATATAGTAATGTTAAAAGGAATATTTATACAAATTTTCATGTTTCTAAGTCAATAAATAAATGAAAAAAATATCAACGTCCACCGTCCCCTTAATGAAATTTCTTAAAACTTAGTAGTACAGTATCTTGATGATTATCCTGATGCTGATTAGATTTTGATTTTAATCGGGAATATATAACCGACCCTTTTTTGCGAAATGGCCCGCAAAGATAGTAAAAATCTGAAATAAGTGACTAAAATTATTGAAATATATCAATTAAGTTCCTGTTCTTCAGGTAAATTTTGACAAGTAAGTGAATAAGATTGGCCCTATGACTGTAGGATGAACCATTCTCGAGATATTTTAGTTTTTTTGGAATTTTGAGGAGCTGAATAATTTAAAGTACATTAAGCTGCCAAATGAAACGAAGATGCAATAAAAAGTTAAGTTAGGATATAATATTAGAAAAGTATCCATGTTATTTTCTGCAATTAAACTCAATTTAATGCATAATGAAAGAAAAAATCTGATATGGGCAGCACATGACTTTCACTGCAGATTTATATCCACGTTCTTTTTATTTTTATTAAATTTATTCACTTTTAATTCAATTTTCGTTCTCATTTGGTAACTGGACTTATTTTCAAAGGTGTCATAGAGAAAATGCGAAAAACCTAAAATATCTCGAGAACGGCTAGTCCTAGTGTAATGGGGTTGGTCTTATTCTTTTCTTCGTTAAAAATTACGTATAGAACAAGCATTTAATGTATATATTTGAGCATACGTAGATATTTATTTTAGATTTTGACGATTTTTGCGGTCCAGGCAGGTTCTTTTTTTCCGAATCATACCATAATCTAATCAGCACCAGGGTAACCCACAAGTGACTTTTTTACCGAATTTTGTGAAATTCGGTCCATTAGTTTTTCAGCTAGAGTGGATACAGGCAATTTTTGAGGGCCATTTCGCAAAAAAAGGCGGGATCTTTTATCCCGATTCGTACTAAAAACTAATCAGCACCAGGGTCCTACCCAAGTGACTTATCTACCAAATTTTATGAAATTCGGTCCATTAGTTTTTGAGTTAGAGTGGATACATACATTGCGCAGACAGACAGACACACAGACAGACAGACACATAGACAGACACACAGACAGATACACAGGCAGATACACACACACAGACGTCACGCTGAAAATAGCTTTTTCATATTCTAGAGGTCTCGAAAAGTGTAGATCCGTCGAAAACTCGAGTTGCGATTTTCGGCATGTTTCCAATACTTTCCCTATACATTACCATGTATTGCAGGGAAAGTAAAAATCTGATGTGGGCAGCACATGACTTTCCCTGCAGACTTATATCCACGTTCTCTTTATTTCAATTAAATGTATTTCACTTTTAATTCAATTTCCGTTCTCATTCGGTAACCGGACTTATTTTCAAAGGTGGCGTACAGAAAATACGGAAAACTAAAATATCTCGAGAACGGCTAACCCTAGTGTAATGGGGTTGGTCTTATTAATTTCGTCGTTAAAAATTACGTATTAAACAAGCATTTAATGGATATATTTGAGTATAGCTAGTTCTTTAGTTTAGATTTTGACGATTTTTGCGGGCTATTTTGCAAAAAAAGGCAGGTTATTTTTTTTTCGAATTATACCAAATCTAATCAGCACCAGGGTAAAGTGACTGATCTACCGAATTTTGTGAAATTCGGTCCAGTAGTTTTTCAGTTAGAGTGTATACAAGCTTTTGCGGGTCATTTCGCAAAAAAAGGCGGGTTCTTTTATTACAAATCGTACCCAAAACTAATCAGCACCAGACTCGCCCACAAGTGACTTACCTACCAAATTTTGTAAAATTCGGTCGATTAGTTTTTTAGTTAGAGCGGATACAAAATCTGCACAGACACACAGACACACACACACAGACGTCACGCTAAAAATGGTTTTTTCGTATTCTAGAGGTCTCGAAACGTGTAGATCCGTCGAAAACTGGAGTTGTGATTTTCGGCATGATTCCAATACTTTCCCTATACATTACCATGTATTGCAGGGAAAGTAAAAATGACAAAATGAATTTGAATCTGCAGTGAAAGTCATGTGCTGCCCACATCAGATTTTTTTTATTTTATCTGCAATGCATGGTAATGAATAGGGAAAGTTTTGAAATCGTGTCGAAAATCTCAACTCAAATTTACGACTGATCTACATGTTTTGGGACCTCTGGAACACGAAAATAACTATTTTTAGCATAACGTCTGTGTGTGCGCCTATGTGTCTCTGTCTGTGTGTCTGTCTGTATATGTATTCACTTCCAATGTATGTATCCACTTCAACTTAAAAACTAATTGACCAAATTTCGCAAATTTTGGTAGATAAGTCACTTGTGGATTACCCTGGAGCTGCTTTGAATTTGGTAAAATTCGGGAAAAAAGAACATGCCTGCGAATTTCGCGAAATGGTTCGCAAAAAAGGTCAAAATCTAAAGTAAAGGCCTATACGTGTGCTCAAATGTGCCAATTAAATGCTTGTTTTATACGCAGTTTTTGACGAGGAAAAGAATAAGTCTAACCCCATTACTCTAGGACTAGCAGTTCTCGGGATATTTTAGTTTCTTCGCATTTTTGCTACACCGGCTTTGAAAATGCGTCTAGTTATCATATGAAAACAAAACATGAATTTCAAGTGCAAATTCAATGTCGTTTCAAATAATTATGCTGGTTATTTTGCATAATTGAACTCAATTGAATGAATTATTGAAGAGATAAAGAGGAAAAGAATTTGAGTCTGTAATGAAAGTCCTATGCAAATTAATTTTTTTGATGAGCTTGTTAATCGATCACTATAGCGGCCATTCCACAGAATTGTAGCGTCTCCCGTATCAAGTAATAGATGTAAGTCTTTTCAACTCAGCATCTCAGTAAACTCAGCAAATGAAAGTATGCCCAACTTTATTACTTTCCTTATATACATAATGTTTAAGGAAAGTATTGTGACGGGGTCGAAAATTCGAATTCGAGTTTTCGACGGGAGAGCACGTTTCAAGCATCCCTGATCACGAATCAAACATTTTTGAAGTGATGTCTGTGTGTGTGTATGTGTGTGTGTGTGTGTGTGTGTGTGTGTGTGTGTGTGTGTGTATGTGTGTGTGTGTGTGTGTGAAAGTATGTGTGTGTGTGTGTCAGTGAGTCTGTGGAGACGATAACTGACGAACGAATGGACCGATTCGAGCCAAATTTGGTACAAAAATCACAATCCGTAAACACTGGAAGCCTATTGTTTTTATACGTAATCGAATGTTCAGAACCCCCCTAAATTTCCGAATGAAATTTTGAAAAAATCGTCAAAAAATCAAAACCGCTAATAAAGTTACGCAAATAGACATTCCTTATGTAATTTTTCATTAGAAAACGATTGGCATAAATTTTAGAACGCTAACATGAACCGTTCTCGAGATATTGTGCATTTTTCAAAAAAATTATGAAAAAGTCAAATAAAAAAAAAATTCCTATTGAGAAACATGTTCACTTTTCATATGTAATACCATGCGATAAATTGAGTGACATCATTCTCGTGGATCTAGCTCGTTCCATTCATGAAAAAATATACTTTGAATAATACTTTTGTATTTGAACGCCAATAGTCATTTATCTGCTGTAAGAATAACTTTTTTCTTAGTGCATAACGCTTGGCGAGATTTTGGCGACGAATTTGGCGGAATGTCGCCAACTTGGCGACTTTTTTGAAATGTTGCCAAATTAATGAAAATCTCGCCAAATGAATAAAAATGATGCTAAATCAATGAAAATGACGACTAATTGTCGAAAATTCAATATCTTGGAAATAATATTAGTATCTACTATAAGAAAAACCTATTTTTTTACTGTAAAAGTAGTAAATTCATTACATTATATAAGGAAAGTCATGTGTTGCCCACATCAGATTTTTTCTCTTGTGACACATTAAAGATATATTTACCAACGTATAATAATTTCCTTTGAATTGGTTTAAAGTGGCCATTTTCGAAATTAGCTGGACTTGCGATTTCAAACACTTCCAGTCCCTACCATACCATATCTTTGCTCAGGCTCCAATATTAATGCATTGCAGTGATTTAGCAAGAAATGTGGGGGTGAGGGTTGCAAGTGATTTTGTTAAATACAGTTATTTATTTATTGCTATTTACACACATGTAGTCCTTCTAGTCCTTCCGTCACATCTAGTCCTTCCGAGAGGTTGGTGGTAGGGGAAGGAGGGTACGGTCCCTGTGGATGCCTCCCCCACTGGGTTCCGGTCTAAATTGGGTGGCACTTCCCGACCGTCCAAACTGTTACCTTACACCTTTCTGGTAGGTCGGATGGTCTGGGTTTCAACAACAACAACAACACATTGTGATTAATAATTAATTGTAATATATAAATTAATTTTTAACGCTTTCCAACAAATTTGTTGAAAAGTGTTTATGACTTTGTTCATTCTGTCTGTCTGCCTGTTCGCACTATAACTGCCGTAAAAATGACTTTATCAAAATGAAATTTTAGTATGCTGTTGAGACGGTCTGTGGGACATATGGGAATGTAAATGAACAATATCACCCAATTAGTTTTGGATTGAACCCGGGTGGAAAAAGTGAAGTACATTGAACCCTATTGGACCTAATTTTTCAAACATTTTGTAAGCAAAGCTTGAAATTCTCAAATTGCTTCGAAAATTTTAGAAAATATTCAAATTATCCCAAAAAATTTATAAAAAAAATTTCAGCAAAATATGTTCGGTAGTTTTTTATATAAAAATTATAAAATAATTACACCTATATGATATTAAGAGATCACGTGACCCACTTAAAGATAAAAAAAAATCTGATGTGAGCAGCACATGACTTTCCCTGCAGACTTATATTAACGTTCTCTTTATTTTAATTAAATTTATTTCACTTTTAATTCAATTTTCGTTCTCATTTGGTAACCGGGCTTATTTTCAAAGGTGGCGTAGGGAAAGTACGAAAAACTAAAATATCTCGAGAACGGCTAGTCCTAGTGTAATGGGATTGGTCTTATTTCTTTCGTCGTTAAAAATTACGTATTAAATCAGCATTTAATTGATATATTTGAGTATACCCAGTTCTTTAGTTTTGATTTGGACGATTTTTGCGGGCCATTTTGAAAAAAAAGGCAGGTCATTTTCTTCCGAATCGTACCAAAATCTAATTAGCACCTGGGTAACCCACAAGTGACTCATCCACCAAATTTTGTAAAATTCGGTCCATTAGTTTTTTAGTTAGAGTGAATACAAACTTTTGCGGGCCATTTCGCAAAAAAAAGGCGGGTACTTTTATCCCGAATCGTACCTAAAACTAATCAGCACCAGACTCGCTCACAAGTAACTTACCTACCAAACTTTGTGAAATTCGGTCCATTAGTTTTTTAGTTAGAGTGGATACAATATCTGTACAGTGGATACAGACAGACACACAGACACACACACAGACGTCACGCTAAAAATAGTTTTTTCGTATTCTAGAGGTCTCGAAACGTGTAGATCCGTCGAAAACTCGAGTTGCGATTTTCGGCATGATACTTTCCCTGTGCATTACCATGTATTGCAGGGAAAGTAATATGCCATCCATCTTTTTTCCCAATGTAAAAATTGTGATATTTAAAGTTCCTTTAAATTTATATTTAGTGTTGCATTCGTCCTAAAACCGCTTTATTTTAGCATATTTTCTGTACATCTATATTCTGTGCCAACGCAATTACAATATTTTTGAGTTTAAATGATCATCAAGCTTTAAGATACTCTACAACAAAGCCTAATTTTAACGTATGCAGAATGAAAACAAGTCAAGCTGTAATTATTACAATATTTTTATCTGCTATAAGAATAATTTATTTTTCAGTCCATAACGCGTGGCGAGATTTTGGCAACGAATTTCGCGGAATGTCGCCAACTTAGCGACGTTTCTAAATGCTGCCAAATTAACCAAAATCTCGCCAAATGGATAAATATGACACTAAATCAATGAAAATAACAACTAACTGACAAAAATTCAATATCTTGGAAAGGATATAACTATCTACTATAAGAATAACCTTTTTACTTTCCCTGCAATACATGGTAATGTATAGGGAAAGTATTGGAATCATGTCGAAAATCGCAACTCGAGTTTTCGACGGATCTACACGTTTCGAGACCTCTAGAATACGAAAAAGCTATTTTTAGCGTGACGTCTGTGTGTGTGTCTGTCTGTCTGTCTGTGTGTCTGTCTGTCTGTCTGTGCTGATTTTGGATCCACTCTAACTAAAAAACTAATTGACCGAATTTCATAAAATTTTGTAGGTAAGTCACTTGTGCACAAATCTGGTGCTGATTAGTTTTGGATATGACTCGGGTTAAAAGAACCCGCCTATTTTTGCGAAATGGCCCCAAAAGCTTGTATCCACTCTAACTGAAAAACTAATGGACCGAATTTCACAAAATTTGGTAGATGAGTCGCTTGTAGGCCACCCTGGTGCTGATTAGATTTTGGTACGATTTGGAAAAAAATGACCTGTCTTTTTTTGCAAAATGGCCCGCAAAAATCGCCCAAACTTAAACTAAAGACCTGGGTATACTCAAATATATCCATTAAATGCTGATTTAATGCGTAATTTTTAACGACGAAAAGAATAAGACCAACCCCATTACACTAGGGCTAGCCGTTCTCGAGATATTTTAGTTTTTCGTACTTTCCCTACGCCGCATTTGAAAATAAGCCCGGTTGCCGAATGAGAACGAAAATTGAATTAAAAGTGAAATAAATTTAATTAAAATAAAGAGAACGTTAATATAAGTCTGCAGGGAAAGTCATATGCTGCTCACATCAGATTTTTTTAATATTGATGTGAAGTAGATATAAGATATTCATTTGTAAAATTTGTTACAATTACTATAATTAGCAAATTTTCTATTCTATTATTTGAAATGCAAATCGTACTAAAATCTCAAATGTAAAATCATACTAACTATAATGTGGTAATATCGTTTTAATCAGGAATAACAGGTGCTCGTTATAAAAGCACAGACTAATTTAATGTCCCAGTGAGCCCTAAAGCCAAAAACTTTAGAAAAATGTACAGATTCCTTTCAGAAATTACCGGATGCATGTTATCTTTAACATTAATCATAATTCATAACTTGCTGTCTTCTGAACTTGAAATACATACAAGTAGTGAGTCTCCAGTCCTCTCTTTTTCCATCCGCTAATTTTTATTACTTTCCCTGCAATACATGGTAATGAATAGTTAAAGTATTGGAATCATGTCGAAAATCGCAACTCGAGTTTTCGACGGATCTACACGTTTCGAGACCTCTAGAATACGAGAAAACCATTTTTAGTGTGACGTCTGTGTGTGTGTCTGTGTGTGTATCAGTCTGTGTGTCTGTCTGTCTGTCTGTGCAGATTTTGTATCCACTCTAACTAAAAAAGTAATACACCGAATTTCACAAAATTTTGTAGGTAAGTTACTTGTGGGCGAGTTTGGTGCTGATTAGTTTTGGGTGCGATTCGGGATAAAAGAACCCGCCTTTTTTTGCGAAATGGCCCTCAAAAGCTTGTATCTACTCTCGCTAAAAAACTAATAGACCGAATTTCACAAAATTCGGTAGATGAATCACGCATAGGTCACCCTGGTGCTGATTAGATTTTGGTACGATTCAGAAAAAAATAACCTTCCTTTTTTTGCAGAAAGGCTTGCAAAAATTGTTAAAATCTAAACTAAAAAGCTACGTATGCTCAAATATATCCATTAAATGCTTGTTTAATACGTAATTTTTAACGAAGAAAAGAATAAGACCAACTCCATTACACTAGGACTAGCCGTTCTCGAGATATATTAGTTTCTTTCGTATTTTCTCCACGCCACCTTTGAAAATAAGTCCAGTTATCAAATGAGAACGAAAATTGAATTAAAAGTGAATTAAATTTAATTGAAATAAAGAGAACGTGGATATAAGTCTGCAGCGAAAGTCATGTGCTGCCTACATCAGATTTTTACTTTCCCTGCAATACATGGTAATGTATAGGGAAAGTATTGGAATCATGTCGAAAATCGCAAGTCGAGTTTTCGACGGATCTACACGTTTCAAGACCTCTAGAATACGAAAAAACCATTTTTAGCGTGACGTCTGTGTGTGTGTCTATGTGTCTGTCTGTCTGTCTGTCTGTGCAGATTTTGTATCCACTGTAACTAAAAAACTAACGGACCGAATGTCACAAAATTTGGTACGTGAGTCACTTGTGGGCGAGTTTGGTGCTGATTAGTTTTGGGTACGATTCGGGATAAAAGAACCCGCCTATTTTTGCGAAATGGTCCGCAAAAGTTTGTATCCACTGTAGCTGAAAATCTAATGGACCGAATTTCACAAAATTTGGTAGATAAGTCGCTTGTGGGTCAACCTGATGCTGATTAGATTTTGGTATGACTCGAAAAAAATTAACCTGCCTTTTTTTGCAAAATGTCCCGCAAAAATCTACAAAATCTAAAATAAATAAACTACGTATACTGAAATATATCCATTAAATGCCTGTTTTATACGTAATTTTTAACTTAGAAAAGAATAAGACCATCCCCATTACACTAGGATTTGCCGTTCTCAAGATATTTTTGCTTTTTCGTTTTTTCTCTATGCCACCTTTGAAAATGAGTCCAGTTACCAAATGAGAAAGAAAATTTAATAATTAGTGAATTAAATTTAATTAAAACAAGAAAGATCAATCATGCATAAGCATTGATTATGAAACACTTTCCAACTGAAAAGCAATTTCATTTTAAAATTTCTAAAATGTGATACATTCAGTGGTGATATCTTTTACATTATCACAGTACTACAGTAATTTATTATACTTAAATATTTAAAACTCTATTGAAATATAAATCATCTGATTTTCTATGCAAAATCAATGAATATTTCATTCATATAACTTGTATACCAGACTTCAGAGCTAAATAATTTTGTGTGAAAAAAATTCAGCAATTCTTATGTAACTCACCCTACAATCGCTTGAGATATTTGCATTCTGCATAAGTTAAAATTAGGCTTCTTTGGAGAGATAATAAAAGTTTAGGAATCATTTAAAATCACAACTATTGTAATTGCATAGGCACGGAATTTAGATACATAGATAATACACAGATACACAGATAATATGTATATATGTGTGTGTGTGTATGTATTCAAAGTATTGGAATCGTGCCGAAGATCGGAACTCGAATTTTCGAAGGATCTACACGTTTTAGAACTTCTAGAACACGAAAAAACTATTTTTAGGAAGACGTCTGTGTGTGTAAGGGTGTATCTGTGTATGTTTCTGTTTGTCTGTGAGGATATTACATCCACTCTAATTGAAAAACTAATGGACCGAATTTCATAAAATTTGGTAGGTATCTTTTTGTGGGAAATCTTGATGTTCATTTGATTATAGTACGATTCGTAATAAAAGAATTTGCCTTCTTTGTGATATGGCCGGCAGAAATTCCTTTATCCACTCTAGCTAAAAACTAATGGAACAAATTTAACAAAATTTGGTGTATAATATTTCAATAACGTACAAGTGATTTACATACCAAATTTAATAAAATTTGGTATATATATCATTTGTAGGTTATTCTAGAACGATTCGGGAAAAAGGAACTGGCTATTTTTGCGAAATGGCCCGTAAAAATCGTTAAATATAAAAATAAAAGACTACGTGTGCTCAATTATATCAATTAAATTTCTATTTTATACGTGATATTTGATACCAAAAAGAATAAGACTAACCCCATTACTCTGGGACTAGCCGTTCTTGAGATATTCTAGTTTTTTCGCGTTTTCGCTGCCACCTGTGACAATAAGTCCAGCTATCAAATGAGAACCAAATTTAAGTTTAACGTGCAAATTCAATGTCATTTAAAATATTTATGACTGTTATTTTGTGCAGATAAACTCAAATTATTATTGAAGAAAAAAAGAGAACGTGAATATGAGTCTGCAGGGAAAGACATGTGCTGCCCACATCAGAATTTTTAACAATATTACAACAATGATTTATAGAAGTGAACGAGGATTATTTGCAGGCCATTTCCAAAAAAATGTATGATCTATAAAGATCCACCAAATTTTTGTAGAATAAAATGTTCAACAAATTTAAGCTGTTAAACCAAATTTTAACTCTCTAGGACGTAGGAAAGTGCATTCAAAATGCCATCAAATAAGTATATCATGAAGAGTTGTATAAAATTAAAAAAAAAAATTTGATACATTGTTATCTACCAAATTTATTTTAAAATGTGAAGCCTCTCCGGTTGGTTGGTTGGTAGGTTCGTGTCCCTAACATTTATTAAGGAAGGCCTCTCTCATATATAAAATGATTAAAGTCTTGGAAAGATATTTATTATGTAATATATCTCTTTTTTACTTTCCCTGCAATACATGGTAATGTATAGGGAAAGTATTGGAATCATACCGAAAATCACAACTGGAGTTTTCGACGGATCTACACGTTTCGAGACCTCTAGAATACGAAAAAACCATTTTTAGCGTGACGTCTGTGTGTGTGTCTGTCTGTCTGTCTGTGTGTCTGTCTGTCTGTCTGTCTGTGTGTCTGTCTGTCTGTCTGTGTGTCTGTCTGTGCAGATTTTGTATCCACTCTAATTAAAAAACTAATGGTCCGAATTTCACAAAATTTTGTAGGTAAGTCACTTGTGGGCGGGGCTAATGCTGATTAGTTTTGGGTACGATTCGGAATAAAAGAACCCGCCTTTTTTGCGAAATGGCCCGCAAAAGCTTGTATCCACTCTAACTAAAAAACTAATGGACCGAATTTCACAAAATTTGGTGGATAAGTCGATTGTAGGCTAACCTGGTGCTGATTAGATTTTGGTACGATTCGGAATAAAATGACCTGCCTTTTTTTGCAAAATGGCCCGCAAAAATCGTCCAAATCTAAACTAAAGAACTAGTTATACTCAAATATAAACATTAAATGCTGATTTAATACGTAATTTTTAACGACGAAAAGAATAAGACCAACCCCATTACACTAGGTCTAGCCGTTCTCGAGATATTTTAGTTTTTCGTACTTTCCCTACGCCACCTTTGAAAATAAGCCCGGTTACCGCATGAGAATGAAAATTGAATTTAAAGTGAAATAAATTTAGTTAAAATAAAGAGAACGTTAATATAAGTCTGCAGGGAAAGTCATGTGCTGCTCACATCAGATTTTTCTTTCTGGAGGATATCCCAAAAGTCAGAATTTAATTGAATTTGTTTTTTTCCCTATATTAAATAATTTTTAATTAAAAAACTACTTAACATATTTTACTGAATTTTTTTTTATATATTTTATGGAATAATGTGAATATTTTCTAAAAATTTCGATGCAATTTGTGAATTTTAAATTTGCTTAAAAAATGTTTGAAAAATTAGGTTCCATAGGGTTCAATGTATTTCATTTTTTCAACTCGGGTTCAATAAAAAACCAATTGGGATTAATTAATTGTTTATATTCCTATAGGTCCCACACACCGCCTGTAAAACATAATTTCATTTTGATAAAGTCATTTTTTACGGCAGTTATCGTGTTAACGGACAGACAGACAGACAGAATGAACAAAGTCATAAACACTTTTCAACTATGTTGTAAAGTGTTAATAAAGATAATGTGAATATAAGTCTGCAAGGAAAGTCATGTGCTGCCCTCATCAGATTTCTACTTTCCCTGCAATACATGGTAATGAATAGGGAAAATATTGGAATCATGCCGAAAATCGCAACTAGAGTTTTCGACGGATCTACACGTTTCGAGACCTCTAGAATACGAAAAAAACTATTTTTAGCGTGACGTCTGTGTGTGTGTCTATGTGTCTGTCTGCCTGTCTGTCTGTCTGTGCAGATTTTGTCTGTCTGTGTGTCTGTCTGTCTGTGCAGATTTTGTATCCACTCTAACTAAAAAAGTAATTTATCGAATTTCATAAAATTTGGTAGGTAAGTCCCTTGTGGGCGAATCTGGTGCTGATTAGTTTTGGGTACGATTTGGGATAAAAGAACCCGCCTTTTTTTGCGAAATGGCCCGCAAAAGCTTGTATCCACTCTAGCTGAAAAACTAATATACCGAATTAAACAAAATTTGGTTGATAACTCACTTGCGAGGCACCCTGGTGCTGATTAGATTTTGGTATGATTCGGAAAAAAATAACCTCCCTTTTTTTGTAAAATGGCCCTCAAAAATCCCCAAAATCTAACATAAAAATCTACGTATGCTCAAATATATCCAGAAAATGCTTATTTAATACGTAATTTTTAACGAAGAAAAGGATAAGACCAGTCCCATTACACTAGTACTAGCCGCTCTCGAGATATTTTAGTTTATTCATATTTTTTCTACGACACCTTTGAAAAGAAGTCCAGTTATAAAATGAGAACGAAAATTGAATTAAATGTGAATTAAATGTAATTAAAATAAAGAGAACGTGAATAGAAGTCTGCATGGAAAGTCATATGCTGCCCATATCAGATTTTTTACTTTCCCTGCAATACATGGTAATGTATAGGGAAAGTATTGGAATTACGTCGAAAATCGCAACTCGAGTTTTCGACGGATCTACACGTTTCGAGACCTCTAGAATACGAAAAAACTATTTTTAGCGTGACGTCTTTATGTCTGTCTGTCTGTGTGTCTGTCTGTGTATCCACTCTAACTCAAAAACTTATGGACCGAATTTCATAAAATTTGGTAGGTAAGTCACTTGGGTATGATCCTGGTGCTGATTAGTTTTTGGTACGATTCGTGAAAACAGAACCAGCCTTTTTTTGCGAAATGACCCGTAAAAATTTCATGCATCCACTCTAGCTAAAGTACTAATTGACCAAATTTCACAAAATTTGTGAGATAAGTTACTTGTACAATACTCTGGTACTGATTAGATTTTGGTATTAATCGGAAAAGAACAGCATGCCTTTTTTTACGAAATGGTCCGCAAAAATGTCATTTATCCACTCTAGCTAAAATACTAATTGACCAAATTTCACAAAATTTGGTAGATAAGTTACTTGCGGGACACTCCGGTGCTGATTAGATTTTGGTATTATTCGGAAAGGAACAACCTGCCTTTTCTTACGAAATGGCCCTCAAAAATCGCCAAAATCTGAAAAAAAAGCTACGTATGTTCACATTTATCTATTAAATGCTTGTTTTATACGTAATTTTTGATGAGGAAAAGAATAAGAATAACTCTAGGACTAACCGTTCTCGAGATATTTGAGATTTTTCGCATTTAGTTATGCCACTTTTGGAAAAATATCCAATTACCAAATAAAAACAGAAATTTAATTAAAAATGCAAATTTAGTGTTATTTGGTTCAATTAAACTCAATCTAATGAATTATTAAAGAAATAAAGAACATATGAATTTGAGTCTGCAGGTAAAGTCATGTGCTGCCCACATCAGATTTTTTTTTTACTGTAGAAGTAGTAAATCCATTGTATTATACAGGGTGTCCCAAAAATATTGACCTCGACTTTTGTTCCTTATATATTGATCTTAGACATATATTATAAATTACAAAGTTGCGTAAAAAAGGTACACAATTTTATGAAATCGATTAAAATTTTCAAAGGAATTAAATTTTAAGAAATACAAAATTTAAATTTTTTTACAGCTCCCGCACAAAAACATTCCCAATGAGCAAAATGTGCCCCATACACAAATAAGGTGATGTACAAAATTTAAGCATATTATCATAAAAAGTCCCAGAGATATGAAAAGACAGAAATGCTGACTTAACCACTCTTCGATTCATCGACATGGCTTCTCAGAGGGGAAAAATCATGTCGACAGATTGCGTTTCAGGGGTCATACACAAATTACGAAAGAAAACAATGAATACATAAATAAATAATAATTTTCCTATTTATTGGTACAAAAGTATCTACACTCTGTAGAAATAATAACTTAACACAAAGATTACAAAGCTTGTTCAAAATTTTTTCCATCCATGCCAAATATCCATTAAAGATAAGAGGCAGATATTATTTGCCTATGATGCATTTCTGCGTTGAGTCATTTGCACTCTTGCTGTAAACATTTACATTTTAATTTGTGATTAATCCCTCACCAACTTTGTTTAAACATGTCTCTGGGACTTTTTCTGATAAAATGCTGAAAGTTTGTACATCACCTTATTAGTATATGGGGCACATTTTACTCATTGGAAATGATTTTGTATGGGGGCCGTATAACAGTTTAAATTTTATATTTCTTTAAATTTAATCGCCTGAAATTTTTTATAGATTTCATAAAATTATGTACCTTTGCAATTTATTATATATGCCTAACTTTGTAATTTATTATATATGCCCAACTTTGTAACTTATTATATATGCCTAACTTTGTAGTTTATTATATATGCCTAAGATCAATATTTAAAGAATAAAAGCCGAGGTCAATATTTTTGGGACAACCTGTATAAGGAAAGTCATATGCTGCCGACATCAGATTTTTTTATTTTTTATTTGCAAATTATACATATACAAAACAACCACAGTCTAAGCATGTCAGAATCAGAACAGAAAACATGTTGAGTTTGTCTATGGCTAAAACCCCTTATTGCTTCATAAGAAACAAAAACAAAATAAAAAACTTTTTGTTAAATGCGTCTCGATAAAAAAAAAAATACTGCAATTTCATTTAAGCGAGTCTCTCCAAGTGGGATGCGCTTGTAGTTTTCACTCTCATTAGAACTAAAAACAACCTTTATCCATCTGTATTCAATGTTTACACTATTGCTGACAGTTTCTTACCTGGAGTTAGAAAGAAGAAGATAAAACGTCTATGAATCAAACGCTTGAAAATGCCATAACGTTTTGCGAATTATATCTAGGTGTCACTGGTGTTAGTAAAGTGGCTGCTATTGTTAGTTGACCCAACAGAAAGGCGTAGTATATATATTTTTGATTATTTTTAAAATAAGGGTTCCCTAATTATAAGTATAATTAATCAGCATATTTTCATAGTTGTAGGATAGAGTATATCATATATGGAGATAAAAATAAATTGCAAGGTAAAAATAGTTTTCAATGCGTATAGGAATATTCTTTATTGTTTCAGTTCTACTTTGCATTGCGCTAATAATTTACAAAATTGAGAGTTTAAATAAATATTTTAGGCCTTTCGCCATAGAACTGCATACTATGATGTATATAATACAATGCTGGCTGTTATACAATGCTGGATAACTTATCTTATTCCAACCCCACCTGAATTATTGTCTCAAGCGATATTGGCGTTTTCTTAATATGAAGTTTTAACTCTTTACTTTTGCCTCCAAGGTTTCTTACCTTTTTCAAAATGTTTTTCGTAAAATGTCATAAAAGATTATTAGTCTCTTTTTTTTACATCGTTCCAGGGCCTCTAATTACTGGTTTTTAAGCACGTCTCTAGTTGGCCTAGTGGTTAAAACTCACCTGCTTAAGACTTTAACCTTTTCCTGGGGTAAAATAACTTCGCACTTTACGCTTCAATAATGAAAATCAGACGAACTTCCTTCCCGAGAATATTAAAACCCAATCATTTCATATTCCAAATTCTCCAACCCCGGACATTTTTCTCCCTCAAACCAACTAGAGTTTGAAATATTATCTCCCATTTATCACTGTGACACCCCCGCGTACCAACTTCTCCACATTAGTAAAAGAGGGCGATCGAAAAATCGGCAACAACCAACTGTGCGACAACTGTCACCACACTCTGCAGTCGCATCTGGGGCCACATTCGTTATGACGTTTTCCTGCAAAAGACCCCCCCCTTTTGCACTTTTCTCGCGCAAGACTTTATTGATTTATCGGGGGGCCCACACCAGACCATTACTCGCGTCATTAGGAACACACATTTATTTTGGGGGATAAAATAATGACACTTTTCTCATTTTGAGACTTACTTCCCTTTGCCTCTGGGCCATTCTTTACTTCTTGGCGTAGGAGAGGAGAGAAAGGATTGATTTGTCCTCGATTATTGTCGCCTCTCCTAGTAGTCTGATGGAGGTTATGTCGATTATCGCCTTTCTGATAGGTCACGCCATCTCTTTCTCTGAAGAAATCTATCCCAGAGAAATTAAATGAATATTCCCCTCGTTGATTTTCGTTAATTTGTTCCTGAGAAATTGTCAAGAGATTGCTCGGAAAGGTTAATGAGTTTGCGTTTGGTAGATTCTCAAAACGCAAGATTTTTTTTCAAAATATTGTTTGTTTGTTTTTTCGTTGTTGTTCCACAATTTTTCTTTTGTTCCACATTTAAGGTTTTTTTTTTATGTTATAATTTCAGTTATTTCTTATATCAACATCTGTAAAAAATTCAATTCCGTCCTCAAATCAATGATTTTGAGATTTCTGTCAAAATTGCAAATATTTTGATAAATTTTTCCTATTTATACTTTTTCAATACATTGCGTATATTATGGCCGAACATTAACCGTTTAACGATATTTTAAGTATTTGAAAATATGAATTTTCCAGAATACCTGGTGGTCTTTACGAAAATTCTGGGACGAATCAAAAGGGAATGGTTTGTCTATTATTTTCCTTGTAGTCTATTGGAAATTATGGAATAGCAAATTCCTGATGATATTATACCTAGACATTCTGGATTGCACCCATATATGTTGCCATCTAGAGCAGTGTTCTTCAACCTTTGTCATCACGCAGAACCCTTTTTTGAGATATTTTTTTTTTATGGAACCCTTCGTTCAGTAGCACACCCAGATTTGAGTTTAGAGGGGATGTGTCATATTACGTATTACATGTTATGAACAAGGTGCGCCCCTGCCTTTGTTATAAAAACTTTATGTAAGATATAAATTTGCATTAATTCAAACAAGAAGATAAATATTCCATATAAAGTATTTGTATTATACATACATATGTCATATGAAATTGAAAACAAAGAAAAACAAAACAAAAACAACGAATTGTAGTATCGACTCGCGGAACCCCTAAAGCGTTTGAGTGGAACCCTAGGGTTCCGCTGAACACAGGTTGAAGAACACTGATCTAGAGTTCTAATCTAAGATAAATTGTAGCAGAAGAGAAACGGCGTTGATTCCTTCTTGATTATATGTGATAGTTTACGAGAAAAGGCTCTAATTAAATTGGTAATTTTACTTCTGAAATAACATGATTTATAGCTATTATACCGACAACTGTACCATTTTACTTTCCCTACAATACACGGTAATGTATAGGGGAAGTAATTGAATCGTGTCGGAAACCGCAACTCGAGTTTTCAACGGATCTACTCGTTTTGAGACCTCTATAACCCGAAAAACTATTTTTAGCTTGACATCTGTGTGTTTGTGTGTCTGTCTGTCTGTGTATATGTCTATGCAATACATGTGTGTCCACTCTAGATGAAAAACTAATTCACTAAATCTCACAAAATTCGGTAGACAAGTCACTTTGTTTTCTACCCTAGTGCTGATTAAATTTTGGTACGATTAGAAACAAAAGTATTGCGAAATGGCCCTCAAATATCGTCAAAATATAAAATAAAAGACTACGTATGCTTAAATGTATCAAGTAAATGCTTGTTTAAAACGAAAATTGAATTAAATCTGCAAATTCAAAAGCATCTTAAATAATTTTCTACGGTATTTTTTGTGCAATTAAACTCAATTTAATGAATTATGAGAGAAAGAAAGAAAAAACGTATATGTGTCTGCAGAGAAAGTCATGTGCTGCCCACTTCAATTTTTTTTTCAGTGGATTTAGGTAGCTGCAGCCAATTCGTAATACTTTTCCATTATGCTCTGTGTGTTGTCATTTCTTAGAAATTAACTTTTTTTTTAATCAATCGGGATGGGAAAAAATCTGGGTTTGAAAATGAAAAAAAGAACTCACGAAAATTTATGGTTTGGAAATAAATAGTTTAAACAAACAGAAAAAAACATGGTTTAAACCAAGATTTAAACCAATGGAGTTAAAATCAGCTATCCTTGCTATCCACCTAAAAATTTTCCAGCTATGTTTCTCTGTTTTAACTGATAAATAATGCAAAATTTGCAAGATGAGTTGTAATTATCGTAAAGTCATGCAGTTTTGTTTATGGGAAGCAGCTTGAAAGACTGTACTTAACAAGTCTCTAAATTCAGTTTTGAAATTTCTGACAGCTGGGTCGTTTTCCTGTAAACCACCATACAGAGAGCCCTCCTATAGTCAGTGTGGGATCCGAAGGTTATCTGTTGCCCTCTTCATAATTTAAATCTTCTATTATGCAAAATTATATTCGAAAGAAATAACTGGACATTTTCTCATTCAATTTTTTGTTAATTCATGCTGTAGAAATTGTAATGACAAAATTCAATTCAGATTTTAATTGGAGAAGGTTCTGAAAATAAAAAAAATACATTTTATAATAAATTATTTTCCTAGCTAAATGTAAATATCGCTTTCGTGCCATAAATACTCTTCAATGAAAGTGAAAATAAAATCGTGTTCTTGGATACTGTTAAAAATCACCCCTTTCTAGCATTCCGTCTGTCTGTCTGCAAAATCAGCGAACTGCTTTTTCGGCGAAACTACCTAAATGATTCCAGCCAAATTTAATTCAAAGATAGAATGTTTATCAGAAACAACTTTTTTACCAAAAGCTCGTCTACATAGCGCTTAGTATACACATGCTCATTTTTCAAATTTTTTTTCAATTTTAAACGTCCCTTTCCGAGATCTTGGCTACCCCTATTGGAAAATTGAATTAATTCTCGGTGAAAACGCCTCATGCCTAACTTCCAAACTACGTATTTCAAATACTGGATATGATGATATGTTTAAAATCCCAAATCCAAACAACATTACCGAACTCTTCTGATGTACTAAATCAGGACATGCACCTTTGCTTTACATCGGAATGTTTATATATTATCACTATTTGTTCCTGTCTTATTCAGTTATGCCATACAGAAAGGCCTTCAACCTCCACAATTACACCATTCTTGCGCAAAATCGGACATGAACAAATCTCTCCATCCAAGCCGAAATGTCAACATCTTTATCCATTTTGTCTCAGGTACTTGAACCGGATATTTCACTATTCATTTACTCTGTACAGAAACTTCACGCGGAAGTTGGAATATGGGAATTTTTGCTCCCATTTTCCGCTTGATGAATGGTCGTAATGCAGACCGCCCGCTTATCCCGAGTTGTGGCCCTCACCATTCAGCAATCGAAACATAATTATCGAAATAAGCGTACCTTTGCGACCCCGAAAAAAAAGCACAATGTCTCGAGATGTGCAAATATCTCCGTCCGTATCCGTTTTGAATCTCTGACTCAAATGTGTTCTGTCTGGAAGCCATTTTATTTTGCAGTTGCTGGTGTGAAAGTGGAACTTACTCGAATTTCACTTGTATAATATCTGAAGTCTCTCTCCATTATCATATATTTATATTCCGCGGGGTTATTTATACTTCTATCGTTGTATCATAAAAATTATGAGCAGCAACTTCGTCAAATCATATCCAAGTTACTCTATTAAAATATTCCGTTTTAAAATTCTTTAAAACTTTTTTAAGTTTGCAACCTCCACTTCGACAATAAGAGCTTGCAATTCCGCCCCAGTAGATCAGCGGTAGAGCGTTGGCTGGCTAGTTCAGAGATCCAGGGTTCGATTCCCGGTTTGGGAAATCAAGGTTCTTTACAACGGCACCCGAATAAATCAAGTTTGTAGGTGAGTGTAAGGAAGCGAAGGTCTGAAGACCCAGACCGTGCGACTTATATAGTGGGTTTAGAGTAGCTAGCTGCACGGCCGGGAAAGGATACCGCCTGCACTCAGGAGGCACCCAAGGTCTACCATCCCACCAAATGACCATTTATTTAGATCTAAGAAGATAACAGTTGATGAAAAATATTGTGATTAAGCAGACAGTTTTACATTATATTTGAACTTGACAAGTACGACCATTTTTCAAAAATGGGAAAAGGGTTATTGCGAATATAGATATAAAGATCATTGAAAAATAAAATTTAGAGTGAGGTATAATAACATAATGAAAAATAGATTAAAATTAAAGAAAATAATAAAATTTTAAAAATAAAATTTAGAAAATGTATAAAAAGAAAATATATGAAAAGGAAAAAAAAATAGGCACATAAAAAACAAAAACAGAAATTTAGAATAAAATTTAGAAAAAAAAATTAGAAAAAATACAAATAAAAAGGGTCAAAAGAAAAAGAAAGAACCGAGAGAATAAGAACAGTTAACATAGCTTTTTTTTTTTTTTTTTAAACAGAAAATATGGAGGGAACACAATAAGTTCATATAAGTTAATAAGAATCAAATAAAGGGATTCATTGATCAAAATTAATTGAGAACAGAATCTACTTATAAGCTTAGTCCACTTTATTAAAATTTTCCATGGCAACAAGAATACAGTTTTTAATTTTATCTACTGAAGAGGGATTTGAACGAACTTTGGAGAACCAAATTGGTTTATTAAAGGGGAAGAGTTTGCAGAGATGAAAATTTTTAGAAAAAGGACAATCGAAAATGTAATGGTCAACGTCACCGAATTTATTGCAAATACAGTTAGAGGTGGATTTAATTTTGAAAAAGTATAGGTAATCAAGAAAGATGTCATGACTAGTAAGAAAGTAAATGAGGTTCAGTGAATTCTAGGATATGGCGCGTCACTTTCAAAATGGAAGGACAACGACCACGCAGGATACCAACTTGAGTAAAAATAGTAGCATTAGGAGGCTAACCTGAGGTAAAAATAGCAGGAAGTGATCAGTTAGATTGTCAGTTGCACACCAATCTGACATTAGAGGGTGGAGAATGCAGAGTCTACTTCGACAATGAGAACTTGCAATTCCATCCCAGTAACTCAATGATAGAGAGTTGGCTGGCAAGTTTTAAGATCCAGGGTTCGTTTCCCGGTTGGGGTAGCAAGGTTCTTTACAAATTGCCAAAAACTTTGGGACGTCATTTGCCTGATCTGTGTTATTGTAAAGTATCTCGATACCTCTAACATCCATACAGAGATATTTAATATAAGATATTTATAGTGTTGCTAATAACTTTTAAAGAAAGATCTATGAATGTACGTGCCAGTTCTATTTGTAGTAAAGTGGCCGTTTTCAAGCGAATAAACGTGATTGCAGCACCCCTAGTGGATAATTTAAGAAGTTAGGATCACAAGTCGACAACAAAGCGAGATATACGAAAAATGCCGATTAAAATGTTGTGCAGAATTGTCTAATTAGTAGAAATCGACAACAGAAACGAACAAAATGCGTTTATGGAAAACAATAACTATCTTTAAAAAATCGTATCGTTAGGGACTGTAACACGGTGACACCTACAATGCTTGAAGTGCGCAGTAATATCCTTTATTGAATTCAAATGTGCATTGTTGGCGACGGATGGCATTTTAAATAGGGCGTACGTTAGATGCTTGTCTATGTAAGTAATTTTTATTTTACCATTTCTGATTCCCTAACAGCATTTTTTTTTCACAGTGACGTAAGATTTACGTCACACTGTGACTTTGGGACGTCACAGGACGTCGCAGTACATCTCGGCAATGTCATATTGAGATCACAGCGAAGTCATTTTGGTCATTTTCATGGTCGTTTGTGACGTCGCATATTAACGTGTTTGTGACATCGCATATTAACTTATTTGTGACGTCACATTGTAATTGCCATTGTAATGTCGTCACATTGTTAAGTGGTAGTTAAATTGTGAAAACGTCACAGAATATAGTCAAAATGAAGTTACAAAGTTACTAATACATAACGTCCATATAAGTCACAAATATGATGTCACATTGTGACCGAGGTGTCACGTGACTACGACGTCACTGTCTCACATATGACGATCTTTGCTGTGAGGGTTATATTAGAAATTCGCCAAATACGATATTGTGTCAAATAAATACCTCCTGTAGAAATTTTTATTGTCGATTCCTAATCATTAAACAATGCGCTAACTTTGTAATTGGCTTTTTTCGTCTGTCTCGTTTTGTTGGCGAGTTCATTTTTTGACATTTCAAATTATACGCCAGGGTCACCACAATATATTTTATTCGGTCGAGCATGGTTACTTTACCTGATGTGACCATAGACATGTGTACACTGATTGACCTTTCCTCATAAAGTTATTGGGGTGCTTAAAAACTTTCCTAGAAACCCTTATCTATTAGTGACACTTTAAATATTTCACTTAAACTATTTATATATGGATGTTAAAGGTATCAAGATAATTTATATTAATACAGATAAGTCAAATGACTTCTTTCCGAAGGGGGGGGGGGGGACTCTATATGTTGCATGCAGACGCGGATGTCACACTGCAATTGTTGATTCTCATTCTACCATGTCCTAACCATGTAAAGTCTTTGAAATGTCGATTTCAAATATCCGATTCTACCATAATGTTTTTTACGACACGCGTTGCAAGGAAAATAATAAATTCGGGATTTCGATAATTGCGTTCGATTCACTGGACATTTGTATTAAAAATTGCCATGCTTCATATTTACCATCCAGGTTTAAATCTATCCCGGTTTAACCAATTCTGGACAATCGTTTTATTTATTGGGAATAAATGCTATGATTTCGTACTTGAGCTGGAGATTCATATGTTACTATTAGATGTGAAATTGTTTATTAATCTCACCCTAGATGGCGCTCGCTTTCGTGTTAAAATAGAGTTCCTTTATAAAGAGACTGTTTAAAATGGTCTGTTTCTAGATACATTATCTGTTTACATTTCTAGATATATATATGATCTCTAAGTGATTCTACATTAAAAGGAAGACAATGTATAACTTACTAGCAGATGCTCTTAGCGTTGCTCGTGATTTAAAAAATTTGCAACGTCTAAAAGTATTCTAAATATCGTTGTCTTTAAAACATTTCCTTTGCCCCATAAAAAAAGAAGAAAAGTATAACAATTGTTTCTACACAGAATTAAAGTTATATTTAAATTTTTAAATCTGAAGAATAATATATCCTTACCTTCAGTGCTAATCACTTTACGGGGAATTGGGAAGTTTGGTCTTCACGGCCGAACACGAAAATAGTTGGAATCAGTAACGAAAAGATATTTACACAACAGTGTTTCACAGCTTCAACAATTAATTAAATACAATCGGAAATACCTAAAGTATAATTAAATAGCTATGCTTGAATGGGGTTTTACAGTTATCCATGTAAGGTCAATTGAAGTTGCGCTGAATAAATGCTAACGCGTTAGGATTAATTTTATAATTTGGTTTATTAAAAGTTTAGTATAACACATTCAAGCAAATTTTATATACTAGGCGCAAATAAATTCTTGATACATTTTAGAGAAGAAATCAAATTAATCTTAACCTTTGTGGTCCTGTGCAGTGGCATAACTAGACTTTTGGCGCCCTGAAACAAATAATTTTAATGCGCCCTTTCCCATAATATATAGTTTTTAGTACTTAAGCCTAACATGCCCGCTCTCGACCGATTTCTCCGTTCCGCTTCACGAATGCCGCCCCCACTGAGTTCCGGTCTAAATTATGTGGCACTTATCGATTGTCCAAACAGATACTTTACACTTTCGGGTAGGTCGGACTGTCTGGGCCGAAGAAGAAGAAGACCATGGGGACCGGGTGTTACGCCACCAGTTTTCATCACATTCCAGTCTAAATTGGGTGGCACTTCTCGGCCTTTCAAACAGATATCTTACATATTCGGGTAGGTCGGACGGTCTGAGACGAAGAAGATATCAGGTGGGTCCCGAAATTGAAAATTATTAGTTTCTGTCACATAATGTGTAAGCCCCCTCTTTTTCATACTAATTACTTCATTATTGTATAGCAGTTGCCATATACGGTTAAATATTGTATTTATCAATCATTAGCCTTCAAAATTATTGGTGTTTACAAATGAGGAAAAAGTTGCAACCAAAAGAAATTCTCAAGTTGGCTCTGATAGCCAGATAAGTGATAGTAAAATTGATGTTTTGGAATATGATAAAACGTGCAAAAATGATAGTAAAAAATAAATTAATCATTACTTTTTTGTTTAAATTCGTTCTTATCTGTTTTCCCTCAAAATTAAATGAGACATGGGTAGGCAGTTTGGGGAAAGTAAATTTGACATGAAAGGAGAAATAAATATTTTATTTATTAATTAACATTTAATTTGCAAAGTATCTCAGCATAATTCATGATGACCCCAACCACTTCGATGCAATGTTTCCGACGTTCAGTAGTAGCTGGAAAACGTGTTGCAACATAACGACAGTAATCAATCATCTCAGACGCAGCCAGGATACGATTAGAGATCATATTAATAAATGCGGCTGATGAGAGAGATTCTTTGTCCTGTGGTTAACATTTTTCGTATAGTTTACAATGTCTACAATAAAAAAATACATATAACGTTTTTATAAACATTGATTGAGATTTTATTTACACCCTGTATTACAAAGTAACCTCTTATCCTTTTTTGTTTCTTTTCTACTTAGACTGCCCGATCTACCCAAAGTTGTAATGTATCCATTTGGATAGCTGGGAAATTGTCACCCAACTTTGACCTTTGATGGGGGTGGCAACCACGAGACCGTACCATCCTTCCCCTATCCCATCACCGCTTTGAACGAACTTTCGGACCTACAGACTTATCGGGTCCATAATCCGCGTAGACATCACAGGGACAGTTTTGGGCAGCATCGAGGATTGAACAAGGGACTACTACATACGATTCTCTCACCTTAACCATTGGGCTATCCCGGTTCTCTCCTGTCTTCTTTTCTTTTGGAATCCAGACCGTCCGAGGCTCACCCGACGGTTTGGAGCAACAAGATGGACGGAGCGAGGACTGTCTTTAGCTTTTAGAGGCAGTCCGGCTCACCGGGTTATTTTCTTCTTGTCCTTTGTAAGTCAGTAACATTTGTGTTAGTAATAAGTGTTTTGCACTCTCATGAAAACTTTCAGTTTGTGTTACCTCTTGTTCTCTGTAAGGCAGTAATGTATTCAGAAAGTTTTCGTAGGAATGCAAAATATTATATTTTGCATTAATGGCATAGTGATTCATCTCAGACCGTCTGACCCACTCGAAAGTGTAAGGTTTGGACGCCCGAGAAGTTCCACACAATTTAGACTACGCCCGTCCAAATGGTTGCTCGAGTCCTTAGGATGAGTTGGACGGCTTGGATCTTCAACACAATTTAGACTAGGGCGCGGTATGACAGTGGTTAGCGCGCGGGAATTTCACTCGGTAGGCCCGGGTTCGATTCCCGCCACTGCCAAACCTACCGCCGTGTTCATTCGGAGTACGATCACGTTAAACATGTGGGTCCGTAAGTTCTTCCGAGAGATTTGTGGTAGGAGAAGGAGGGTACGATCCCTGTGGATGCATCCCCCACTGGGTTCCGGTCTGAATTGGGTAGCACTTCCCGGCCATTCAAACAGTTACCTTACACATTTCTGGAAGGTCAGATGGTCTGGGTCTCAACAACAACACAATTTAGACTGGAACCCAGTGCGAACGGCATTCCCAGGAACCATATCCTCCTTCCCCTAGCACCAACTTCTCGGATGCACTCACGGACCCACATATTTAACGTGCCCGTACTCCGCGTGAACACGGAAACAGTTTGAGCTGCGCCGGGAATCGAACTCGGGTCGTCCGAGTGCAATCCCCGCGCACTAACCACTGGGTCGTATCCTCCTTCCCCAAGCACCAACTTCTCGGATGGACTCAAGGACCCACATCTTTAACGTGCCCGCACTCCGCGTGAACACGGAGACAGTTTGGGCAGCGCCGGGAATCGAACTCGGCTAGTCCGAGTGCAATCCCCGCTCGCTAACCACTGGGCTGTCCCACTCTCGAGCCCCTGTTCAAAAATTTTCTTGATCTTCATAATTTTCAGTTCCCTTTTATGAGTTTACTAGTTTTTCATAGATCATGGGACCGAGTGTTACGCCACTAGTTTTCATCCCATGTTATCAAAATATCACATGATATGGAAATTCTTGATTATACGGTTGATGAAAATCTAATGGTAATTAAATGAGAAAATATTTTACACTATGTAATAATTAATACTTCAATAATTAATACAATAATAATTAATGTATATGACAATTACTTATTTGAAAATAGTATTTATCTTAGTAACTTAATTTTATAATAACACAGCATATAGTATTACTACATAAGGCATGTTCTTAAAGAATTCCTTCAAACATTTTTCCTTTAAATGTGTATATATAGCAACCGTACGTGCCAACCCGGTCGTGTTATTCAGAATAGTTATTTCAGAAAAATGTACCAATTTTGTAATTTATAAAATTGGACCTTAATTGTAATACGCAATGAGTGTGAAGGTAAAACACTCTTTTATAGCATGTTAAAATGTAGTAACGCTCTCACATTGCAAATAACTACGTCCTAAGACAAGGTTTTTCGCTTCTTATGCGCTCATCAGCATGGAATAGCCGATACTTGCAATAGCAGCAAGAAAACTTGCTATGTGCTGCAATTTTGTGAACGTCCAAGGAGACCGAAAATTTCAGCCCCACGGGTAGTGAAACTCACTATGTTTTGAATCAAGAATATAAAATTATTAATTCCCACGAATAGACAGGGATTATCAAAGAAATTACATTTTTAGATATATTAAATAATCGTTAACTTGGTGATATTTCCATAAAGTCGCCAAGTTAGCGATACATCGACAAATTCGCCAAATATTTCACCAATGTCGCTATTTATCGCCAAGCGTGATAAATAGACCGACAAAGATAGGGATTTTTCTTCTATTAATTCTAACTTCTATGCCAGTGAATGAATACCTGTTGTTGAGACAAAATGTTTTATTTTCATGATTAAACGAATTCATTCTTACGAATATTTTTAATTAAAGAATTGAAAAAAATCCTGTATGAATCAATTAAATCTTCTCGTAAAAATCTAAGAGTAATTACGCATTAAAAAGTATTCTGACCTGCAGCATGCACATTCTGCACATGTTCTCTTAAATGAAATTCGCATATTTGTTCTCTTAGTTGCATTTTATTTCTCCTTAATTATTTCTCCCCATCAATCGACCCTTTCTGTCCGCATATCACGTTCGAATCTGCACAAATTCTCACAAATGTGACACAATTTCTTCCAAAACAATACTCCAACAGTTGTTACCATTCCTTTTGCTTCTGACTTCCAAAACTCGACCGACCCCAAAACTCATCTCACCATTTTTTTTTTCTTCTTCTTCTTTGTGGCACCTTCGAAGAACAAGAAGACTTCGAGAGCTTTCGTGACCAACGAAGCCGTGGCTCTCTCTTCCTCCCCCTTTTTGCCCCATCATGTAGTTCGATCCCCCCGGGTTCGAAAAATCTGTTCGTGCCTTCGAAATTCGTCGAGAGAGCCGAAAGCAAAAGGTTCGATAATGGGAACAGCTGCTGCAAAGATTCCGTCATTGTTTTCCAGGGGTTATAAATGAGGAGAGCCCCTGGCCCTTGACGTTCAATGACAGAATCCTTCTATTGCCCCCCTGCCCCCCTCGGAAGCTTCATCTTTATCCCCCTGTACGAAATTGCCAAGCAGCCACTCGATTAGTGGTGATAAACAGAACTCTGCCTTGCCCCCCAACTTATTTTGTTGCCCCCCCCCCTCTCCAATCTTACCTTTATTTTTGATGGCTGAGCTTCGAGGACGCTATTTTTAATCCGAGCTATTGGGATAGTTGGAGAACTGTCACGTGGTTGTCCTCCCCCAATCAAGGATGCAGATGATCCGCTCCAGAGTCATCCATATTCCTGACCCGAACCCCGGACGAAACTTCATCTATCCCCCTCCCCTCCTTCTAGTCTCATTTTTTTTTTCGGATGAAAAGAGACGGGAAAATTTAGACTATTAATCAAATACCATATAGAGTTTCTATGCTCGTTTTTTATGGTATATTTCAAACGTATTGCTATAATTTCGAGTTGGTTATCTCAGTATACTTTAGGCAATATGTCCATTTTCGCTATAAAAGATAAAAATTCAGTCCCAGTAGTTTATACAGCACTGTCTAGCCGGTTTGAAGCTTACAATGAAGCTTACCTTAAAGCTAATGTAGCTCAAAGGGTTCAAAAAGTAGTTTTTATTTGTTTTTGTTTTGTATGCGGACATTTCTTTTTTTACTAAGTAAAAAAAAAATTCAAATAGTGTAGAATCGAACGACATAAATGTTACGTAATTTAATTAAAAAAGAAAAAGGTAAACATTAAAAATTTCTTTTTCTGTTACTACTGTATAAAAAATAACTTTAAAATCTTGTTTTTGTGTAAATATAATTCTTTAATAATTCATTGTTTAAATTAATAATTCATTGTTTAGTAAATTAATAATTCATTGTTTAAATCATGTTATATTCAAGAAATATTTGAGATAGAACTATGAAATTTGAGACCTAATTTGCATTTAATGTTAACTTTGATTTGTTTTCATGATTTGTACATAAAATTGTAAATTTCACGCACAAAGTTAGGTACAATTACTTGGGGGTGTTTGATACACACGTCACTCATGTAAAAAAATAGTTTTTTAATTAAAAAATTTGTAAACTTAACAGCATATAAAAATATAATGAATACGAAATAAAGAGCATACTGTTTTCCAATAAAGAATATCTTTATTTTGTAAATAAAGCGTTTGAATTAATAATTATATCAAATTTAAATATTTCAATTTTTTAAGTTTTATTTTAATATCAGATTTAAATATTTCAATTTTTTAAGTTTTATTTTAATATCAAATTTAAATATTCCAATTTTTTAAGTTTTATTTTAATATTTTAATTATTTTTATTTTTTTACATAGCGTATTTACATCCAATAAAAGATGAACATTTGTCTAAAAATTTTTGAATAAAATTATTCATAAATAAGATAAACATAATTTTCTGTTCTGATTCGCTTTGAATTTTGGGCTTCCAAGTACGCCAGTTTTTAGACCTTTTTTTGTGTAAATTAATTTACTGCTAAATGTAATGCATTTACATTTAACAGTATTATGCTTATATACTTTTATTTTTCTTCTATAAATCGCAATTCTGTTGGCACAGCAGGATGGCGTGTTTGGTTTCAACGGAGTAAAATCAAATTATCTCGAACATATTTAATTCGAATTTTTTACCATAATTCAAATGATCTCTATATATATTTTACTACCTCTTTTCAATTCAAATATAAACAATCATCTAACAGGGTAACAAATACGGTTACACTTCAAGAACAGAGTTGAAAGAATTGATATATGCTGAAGATGGCGCCCAATTCAACCCTATTCTGTTTCTCAATTTCGAATTTACTAGATTCTATTGCATGTATGACTTTGAAAAGAATTCTCAAAAGTAAAAAAAAAAAAAAAAATCTGATATGGGCAGCACATGACTTTCCCTGCAGACTTATATCTACGTTCTCTTTATTTTAATTAAATTTAATTCACTTTTAATTCAATTTTCGTTTTCATTTGGTAACTGGACTTATTTTCAAATGTGGCGTAGAGAAAATACGAAAATACTAAAATATCTCGAGAACGACTAGTCCTAGTGCAATGAGATTGGTCTTATTCTTTTCTTCGTTAAAAATTATGTATAAAACAAGCATTTAATGGATATATTTAAGCATACGTAGTTTTTATTTTAGATTTTGACGATTTTTGCGGACCATATCCCTAAAAAAAGCAGGTTATTTTTTTTCCGAATCATACCAAAATCTAATCAGCACCAGGGTGACTCACAAGCGACTAATCTACCGAATTTTGTGAAATTCGGCCCATTAGTTTTTCAGCTAGAGTGGATACAGTCAATTTTTGTGGGCCATTTCACAAAAATAAAGTAGGGTTCTTTTATCCCGAATCGTACCCAAACTAATCAGCACCAGATTCGCCCACAAGTGACTTACCTACCAAATTTTATGAAATTCGGTCCATTAGTTTTTTAGTTAGAGTGAATACAAAATCTGCACAGACAGACACACAGACACACACACAGACGTCACGCTAAAAATAGTTTTTTCGTATTGTAGAGGTCTCGAAACTTGTAGATCCTTCGAAAACTCGAGTTGTGATTTTCGGTATGATTCCAATTCTTTCCCTATACATTACCATGTATTGCAGGGAAAGTAAAAAGCAGTAGAAAAAGGAAAACCATCAGACTTATTTTCAGAATACCTCCTTACATAAAGTATTAACTTGTTAATGACGTCATCAGCACTGACTACAATTTATGACGACATAAAATCCGATGCTATATAGTGCCCTCGAACAAGGTTTAGCGTAGGATCCCCAAAATTGTTAATCCACCACTGAAACATACCACTTAATATTTTTTAATATTCTCTAATTTTTGGTAAAACTAAAATAGTTAGTAGTGCAACATACCGAAAAATCTTTAGTGGTGGCGAAGCTTTCAAAATGCTCATAGGTCCCAAAATACTTATAGGACCCAATATTACCCGAAATGCTGAAAATTATCAAAATGCTCATAGGTTAACCCACAAATTCTAAAAACCTTAAATAAACATTTTAACAATAATTGTGCTGCTATAGAAAAGATAATGATAAACATTGATATGAACAATGAAGGTGTATTGAGAAAGTTCTAACCACCTAGCCAATAAAATTGTAAAGGTGGCTCCTATAGGTAGATCTGTTTAAACGCAAACTGTGCTGTCCCTCAGGAAAATCTTTCTTCCCCCCCCCCCCTTCGTATTAAAAACCGTACATTGAAGCAGCATTTAACACTAAAGCGGCCTCTTTCATCTTTTGATATTCCCTTGCTTTGAATTATTCTTTTAGATTTATGCTCCGAAAACAGATCGAATAGATAAGAATTTATGAGATTTGTAGTTATAAAATTGAAAGTGTTCTATTAAAAAAATCTGATGTGGGCAGCACATGACTTTCCCTGCAGACTTATATCCATGTTCTCTTTATTTTAATTAAATTTAATTCACCTTTTATTCAATTTTCGTTCTCTTTTGGTAACTAGACTTATTTTCAAAGGTGGCGTAGAGAAAATACAAAAAAAACTAAAATATCTCGAGAACGGCTAGTCCTAGTGTAATGAGGTTGGTATTATTATTTTCTTCATTAATAATTACATATATAACAAACGTTTAATGGATATATTTAAGTATACGTAGTTTTTACTTTCGATTTTGACGATTTTTGCAGGCCATTTCGCAAAAAAGGGCAGGTTATTTTTTTCCGAAGCGTACCAAAATCTAATCAGCACCAGAGTAACCAACGAGCGACTTATTTACCAAATGTTGTGAAATTCTGTCCATTAGTTAAATTTTGTGAAATTCTGTCAATTAGTTAGCAAAAAAAGGCGGGTTCTTTTATCCCAACTCGTACCCAAAACTAATCAGCACCAGATTCACTCGCAAGTGACTTACCTACCAAATTTTATGAAATTCGGTCAATTAGGTTTCTAGTTAGAGTGGATACAAAATCTGCACAGACAGACACACAGACAGACAGACACACAGACTCACAGACACACACACAGACGTCACGCTAAAAATGGTTTTTTCGTATTCTAGAGGTCTTGAAACGTGTAGATCCGTCGAAAACTCGAGTTGCGATTTTCGACATGATTCCAATACTTTTTTACTTTCCGTGCAATACATTACCATGTATTGCAGGGAAAGTAAAAAAAAAAAGAAAAAAAATCATTGATGAAGATTCGGCTGAGAGATAGATCAAGGGCCCCAATTTGTGCCGGGGGGTTAGATGGGTATCTCAGACTTGATAGTGGGGGAAAATTCAATCATAATCTTTAAATGTAAAACAGTTGATGTTTTTATCCCTAGTTTACACGTTTATAAGGGTGGTAAATTTAAAGTTAAATCTGCAGTAAATTTTACTGTGCTGAGTTTTTTTTTCCGCTTGTTCTTTTTCACGTGATAAATGATTTTACTTAATTCAATTTTAATACAAATCATATCAACTAATGACGTCCGCGAACATTTTGTACGTAAGTAATTTAAAAAAAAAAGAAAATGTTTTTTGTATGGAATATCTACTATATTAAAAGACAACACTCAATCACTGCCTTCGTAGTCACAACACAAAATGAGATATTATAATATCCAATGTTGTAAATATATTAAAAATGAGTTCAATATCCAGCTTTGTTTTAAGTATATGATGTCATACGCAATGTAAAGCTCCAGAATTATCCATTGCTATAAATAAGTCCAATATCCAACTTCATTTTCAGTATCTGATGTCATACACGACGTAGAACTCCAGAATACTGCTTTTTATATACAGATGACGTTTTGATTTAGATTATACGTATTTATTTTTTATGTATTCATTCAATTATTTATTATTATTATTATTATTATTATTATTATTATTATTATTATTTTCGTGGTGCCGTTTTGAATATGGGTATCCTCTCAAATCGTGACATATCTCTGAGGCATACTCTCAAATCGTAAGTGTAATTCTCAGGTTACAAAAATGAGTTCGAATTCCTGGATAATTAACGCTTTTATTGAAAAGCACTTATTCAGGAAAAATATACAGCTAATAACGATATAGCTATCTTACAATATCATAAGACCGCTGTCAGGTACAATAAAACAGCATTTAAATATTCAACCAATTCACAAAACGTCAACTCTGTCTTACAGAACAATGACTTCCTCATATATATTCTCCATAGAAATCTCTAGAAAGAGGACGTATCTTCGAAAGTAATGGGGATATCGAGAACATTCGAGTACTTTATAAAAACTTGCCAAAAGTTGCCAAGTTAGCTATATTTCGTTAAATTTGGCACCAATGTCATGAAAATTGTCGCCAAAGTTAGACAACTCGTTCCTTCAAATAAAGAAATTCTTACCTGTAAATGCGTTTTTTCCTGGTTGAGCAACTGTATGTCAAGAAGCATTTTATGCAATCGTAACAGTATGAATATATGAATTTTGTTTTAATTTATCAAGGACATGTCTCACTGAGCGTAAGAAAAACGATATGCTGTCCACGTCAGAATTTTTATATTAATTTTGGTAAATGGTAACATTTTGCGTCGCATATGCGTTGACAAATAAAACTATTGAAGCACAGAGGAATTATTTAGATTCTTTTGCAAACAATAAAATGTTTATGTTAGTGTAAGAATTTATTACCACGCCAATGCATTATTGTGCAGGCTAACAGTGACAAATGAGATATGTGTGTCATTAACACTGTACAACATAGTTGAAAAGTGTTTATGACTTAGTTCATTCTGTCTGTCTGTCTGTCTGTCCGTTAGCACGATAACTACCGTAAAAATGACTTTATCAAAATAAAATTTTAGTATGTTTTGCAGACGGTCTGTGAGACCTATGGGAATATAAATGAATAATATCACCCAATTAGTTTTGGATTGAACCCGGGTTGAAAAAAATGAAATACATTGAACACTATGGGACCTAATTTTTCAAACATTTTCTAAGCAAATTTAAAATTCACAAATTGTTTCGAAAATTCTAGGAAATATTCAAATTATCCCATAAAATATATTAAAAAAATTTCAGGAAAATATGTTAGGTAGTTTTTTAAATAAAAATTATTTAATATAGTTAGAAAAACAAATTCATTTAAATTCTGACTCTTGCTATATCTTCCAGAAAGAAAAAAGAGATGTATTATATAATAAATATCTTTCCAAGAGTTGAATTATTTTGTATATAAGAGAGGTTTCACATTTTAAAACTCACAAGCGACTAATCTACCGAATTTTGTGAAATTCGGCCCATTAGTTTTTCAGCTAGAGTGGATACAGTCAATTTTTGTGGGCCATTTCACAAAAATAAAGTAGGGTTCTTTTATCCCGAATCGTACCCAAACTAATCAGCACCAGATTCGCCCACAAGTGACTTACCTACCAAATTTTATGAAATTCGGTCCATTAGTTTTTTAGTTAGAGTGAATACAAAATCTGCACAGACAGACACACAGACACACACACAGACGTCACGCTAAAAATAGTTTTTTCGTATTGTAGAGGTCTCGAAACTTGTAGATCCTTCGAAAACTCGAGTTGTGATTTTCGGTATGATTCCAATTCTTTCCCTATACATTACCATGTATTGCAGGGAAAGTAAAAAGCAGTAGAAAAAGGAAAACCATCAGACTTATTTTCAGAATACCTCCTTACATAAAGTATTAACTTGTTAATGACGTCATCAGCACTGACTACAATTTATGACGACATAAAATCCGATGCTATATAGTGCCCTCGAACAAGGTTTAGCGTAGGATCCCCAAAATTGTTAATCCACCACTGAAACATACCACTTAATATTTTTTAATATTCTCTAATTTTTGGTAAAACTAAAATAGTTAGTAGTGGCAGAAAATAAGAGTTATGTGCAACATACCGAAAAATCTTTAGTGGTGGCGAAGCTTTCAAAATGCTCATAGGTCCCAAAATACTTATAGGACCCAATATTACCCGAAATGCTGAAAATTATCAAAATGCTCATAGGTTAACCCACAAATTCTAAAAACCTTAAATAAACATTTTAACAATAATTGTGCTGCTATAGAAAAGATAATGATAAACATTGATATGAACAATGAAGGTGTATTGAGAAAGTTCTAACCACCTAGCCAATAAAATTGTAAAGGTGGCTCCTATAGGTAGATCTGTTTAAACGCAAACTGTGCTGTCCCTCAGGAAAATCTTTCTTCCCCCCCCCCTTCGTATTAAAAACCGTACATTGAAGCAGCATTTAACACTAAAGCGGCCTCTTTCATCTTTTGATATTCCCTTGCTTTGAATTATTCTTTTAGATTTATGCTCCGAAAACAGATCGAATAGATAAGAATTTATGAGATTTGTAGTTATAAAATTGAAAGTGTTCTATTAAAAAAATCTGATGTGGGCAGCACATGACTTTCCCTGCAGACTTATATCCATGTTCTCTTTATTTTAATTAAATTTAATTCACCTTTTATTCAATTTTCGTTCTCTTTTGGTAACTAGACTTATTTTCAAAGGTGGCGTAGAGAAAATACAAAAAAAACTAAAATATCTCGAGAACGGCTAGTCCTAGTGTAATGAGGTTGGTATTATTATTTTCTTCATTAATAATTACATATATAACAAACGTTTAATGGATATATTTAAGTATACGTAGTTTTTACTTTCGATTTTGACGATTTTTGCAGGCCATTTCGCAAAAAAGGGCAGGTTATTTTTTTCCGAAGCGTACCAAAATCTAATCAGCACCAGAGTAACCAACGAGCGATTTATTTACCAAATTTTGTGAAATTCTGTCCATTAGTTAAATTTTGTGAAATTCTGTCAATTAGTTAGCAAAAAAAGGCGGGTTCTTTTATCCCAACTCGTACCCAAAACTAATCAGCACCAGATTCACTCGCAAGTGACTTACCTACCAAATTTTATGAAATTCGGTCAATTAGGTTTCTAGTTAGAGTGGATACAAAATCTGCACAGACAGACACACAGACAGACAGACACACAGACTCACAGACACACACACAGACGTCACGCTAAAAATGGTTTTTTCGTATTCTAGAGGTCTTGAAACGTGTAGATCAGTCGAAAACTCGAGTTGCGATTTTCGACATGATTCCAATACTTTTTTACTTTCCGTGCAATACATTACCATGTATTGCAGGGAAAGTAAAAAAAAAAAGAAAAAAAATCATTGATGAAGATTCGGCTGAGAGATAGATCAAGGGCCCCAATTTGTGCCGGGGGGTTAGATGGGTATCTCAGACTTGATAGTGGGGGAAAATTCAATCATAATCTTTAAATGTAAAACAGTTGATGTTTTTATCCCTAGTTTACACGTTTATAAGGGTGGTAAATTTAAAGTTAAATCTGCAGTAAATTTTACTGTGCTGAGTTTTTTTTTCCGCTTGTTCTTTTTCACGTGATAAATGATTTTACTTAATTCAATTTTAATACAAATCATATCAACTAATGACGTCCGCGAACATTTTGTACGTAAGTAATTTAAAAAAAAAAGAAAATGTTTTTTGTATGGAATATCTACTATATTAAAAGACAACACTCAATCACTGCCTTCGTAGTCACAACACAAAATGAGATATTATAATATCCAATGTTGTAAATATATTAAAAATGAGTTCAATATCCAGCTTTGTTTTAAGTATATGATGTCATACGCAATGTAAAGCTCCAGAATTATCCATTGCTATAAATAAGTCCAATATCCAACTTCATTTTCAGTATCTGATGTCATACACGACGTAGAACTCCAGAATACTGCTTTTTATATACAGATGACGTTTTGATTTAGATTATACGTATTTATTTTTTATGTATTCATTCAATTATTTATTATTATTATTATTATTATTATTATTATTATTATTATTATTTTCGTGGTGCCGTTTTGAATATGGGTATCCTCTCAAATCGTGACATATCTCTGAGGCATACTCTCAAATCGTAAGTGTAATTCTCAGGTTACAAAAATGAGTTCGAATTCCTGGATAATTAACGCTTTTATTGAAAAGCACTTATTCAGGAAAAATATACAGCTAATAACGATATAGCTATCTTACAATATCATAAGACCGCTGTCAGGTACAATAAAACAGCATTTAAATATTCAACCAATTCACAAAACGTCAACTCTGTCTTACAGAACAATGACTTCCTCATATATATTCTCCATAGAAATCTCTAGAAAGAGGACGTATCTTCGAAAGTAATGGGGATATCGAGAACATTCGAGTACTTTATAAAAACTTGCCAAAAGTTGCCAAGTTAGCTATATTTCGTTAAATTTGGCACCAATGTCATGAAAATTGTCGCCAAAGTTAGACAACTCGTTCCTTCAAATAAAGAAATTCTTACCTGTAAATGCGTTTTTTCCTGGTTGAGCAACTGTATGTCAAGAAGCATTTTATGCAATCGTAACAGTATGAATATATGAATTTTGTTTTAATTTATCAAGGACATGTCTCACTGAGCGTAAGAAAAACGATATGCTGTCCACGTCAGAATTTTTATATTAATTTTGGTAAATGGTAACATTTTGCGTCGCATATGCGTTGACAAATAAAACTATTGAAGCACAGAGGAATTATTTAGATTCTTTTGCAAACAATAAAATGTTTATGTTAGTGTAAGAATTTATTACCACGCCAATGCATTATTGTGCAGGCTAACAGTGACAAATGAGATATGTGTGTCATTAACACTGTACAACATAGTTGAAAAGTGTTTATGACTTAGTTCATTCTGTCTGTCTGTCTGTCTGTCCGTTAGCACGATAACTACCGTAAAAATGACTTTATCAAAATGAAATTTTAGTATGTTTTGCAGACGGTCTGTGAGACCTATGGGAATATAAATGAATAATATCACCCAATTAGTTTTGGATTGAACCCGGGTTGAAAAAAATGAAATACATTGAACACTATGGGACCTAATTTTTCAAACATTTTCTAAGCAAATTTAAAATTCACAAATTGTTTCGAAAATTCTAGGAAATATTCAAATTATCCCATAAAATATATTAAAAAAATTTCAGGAAAATATGTTAGGTAGTTTTTTAAATAAAAATTATTTAATATAGTTAGAAAAACAAATTCATTTAAATTCTGACTCTTGCTATATCTTCCAGAAAGAAAAAAGAGATGTATTATATAATAAATATCTTTCCAAGAGTTGAATTATTTTGTATATAAGAGAGGTTTCACATTTTAAAACTCACAAGCGACTAATCTACCGAATTTTGTGAAATTCGGCCCATTAGTTTTTCAGCTAGAGTGGATACAGTCAATTTTTGTGGGCCATTTCACAAAAATAAAGTAGGGTTCTTTTATCCCGAATCGTACCCAAACTAATCAGCACCAGATTCGCCCACAAGTGACTTACCTACCAAATTTTATGAAATTCGGTCCATTAGTTTTTTAGTTAGAGTGAATACAAAATCTGCACAGACAGACACACAGACACACACACAGACGTCACGCTAAAAATAGTTTTTTCGTATTGTAGAGGTCTCGAAACTTGTAGATCCTTCGAAAACTCGAGTTGTGATTTTCGGTATGATTCCAATTCTTTCCCTATACATTACCATGTATTGCAGGGAAAGTAAAAAGCAGTAGAAAAAGGAAAACCATCAGACTTATTTTCAGAATACCTCCTTACATAAAGTATTAACTTGTTAATGACGTCATCAGCACTGACTACAATTTATGACGACATAAAATCCGATGCTATATAGTGCCCTCGAACAAGGTTTAGCGTAGGATCCCCAAAATTGTTAATCCACCACTGAAACATACCACTTAATATTTTTTAATATTCTCTAATTTTTGGTAAAACTAAAATAGTTAGTAGTGGCAGAAAATAAGAGTTATGTGCAACATACCGAAAAATCTTTAGTGGTGGCGAAGCTTTCAAAATGCTCATAGGTCCCAAAATACTTATAGGACCCAATATTACCCGAAATGCTGAAAATTATCAAAATGCTCATAGGTTAACCCACAAATTCTAAAAACCTTAAATAAACATTTTAACAATAATTGTGCTGCTATAGAAAAGATAATGATAAACATTGATATGAACAATGAAGGTGTATTGAGAAAGTTCTAACCACCTAGCCAATAAAATTGTAAAGGTGGCTCCTATAGGTAGATCTGTTTAAACGCAAACTGTGCTGTCCCTCAGGAAAATCTTTCTTCCCCCCCCCCCCTTCGTATTAAAAACCGTACATTGAAGCAGCATTTAACACTAAAGCGGCCTCTTTCATCTTTTGATATTCCCTTGCTTTGAATTATTCTTTTAGATTTATGCTCCGAAAACAGATCGAATAGATAAGAATTTATGAGATTTGTAGTTATAAAATTGAAAGTGTTCTATTAAAAAAATCTGATGTGGGCAGCACATGACTTTCCCTGCAGACTTATATCCATGTTCTCTTTATTTTAATTAAATTTAATTCACCTTTTATTCAATTTTCGTTCTCTTTTGGTAACTAGACTTATTTTCAAAGGTGGCGTAGAGAAAATACAAAGAAAACTAAAATATCTCGAGAACGGCTAGTCCTAGTGTAATGAGGTTGGTATTATTATTTTCTTCATTAATAATTACATATATAACAAACGTTTAATGGATATATTTAAGTATACGTAGTTTTTACTTTCGATTTTGACGATTTTTGCAGGCCATTTCGCAAAAAAGGGCAGGTTATTTTTTTCCGAAGCGTACCAAAATCTAATCAGCACCAGAGTAACCAACGAGCGACTTATTTACCAAATTTTGTGAAATTCTGTCCATTAGTTAAATTTTGTGAAATTCTGTCAATTAGTTAGCAAAAAAAGGCGGGTTCTTTTATTCCAACTCGTACCCAAAACTAATCAGCACCAGATTCACTCGCAAGTGACTTACCTACCAAATTTTATGAAATTCGGTCAATTAGGTTTCTAGTTAGAGTGGATACAAAATCTGCACAGACAGACACACAGACAGACAGACACACAGACTCACAGACACACACACAGACGTCACGCTAAAAATGGTTTTTTCGTATTCTAGAGGTCTTGAAACGTGTAGATCCGTCGAAAACTTGAGTTGCGATTTTCGACATGATTCCAATACTTTTTTACTTTCCGTGCAATACATTACCATGTATTGCAGGGAAAGTAAAAAAAAAAAGAAAAAAAACCATTGATGAAGATTCGGCTGAGAGATAGATCAAGGGCCCCAATTTGTGCCGGGGGGTTAGATGGGTATCTCAGACTTGATAGTGGGGGAAAATTCAATCATAATCTTTAAATGTAAAACAGTTGATGTTTTTATCCCTAGTTTACACGTTTATAAGGGTGGTAAATTTAAAGTTAAATCTGCAGTAAATTTTACTGTGCTGAGTTTTTTTTTCCGCTTGTTCTTTTTCACGTGATAAATGATTTTACTTAATTCAATTTTAATACAAATCATATCAACTAATGACGTCCGCGAACATTTTGTACGTAAGTAATTTTAAAAAAAAAGAAAATGTTTTTTGTATGGAATATCTACTATATTAAAAGACAACACTCAATCACTGCCTTCGTAGTCACAACACAAAATGAGATATTATAATATCCAATGTTGTAAATATATTAAAAATGAGTTCAATATCCAGCTTTGTTTTAAGTATATGATGTCATACGCAATGTAAAGCTCCAGAATTATCCATTGCTATAAATAAGTCCAATATCCAACTTCATTTTCAGTATCTGATGTCATACACGACGTAGAACTCCAGAATACTGCTTTTTATATACAGATGACGTTTTGATTTAGATTATACGTATTTATTTTTTATGTATTCATTCAATTATTTATTATTATTATTATTATTATTATTATTATTATTATTATTTTCGTGGTGCCGTTTTGAATATGGGTATCCTCTCAAATCGTGACATATCTCTGAGGCATACTCTCAAATCGTAAGTGTAATTCTCAGGTTACAAAAATGAGTTCGAATTCCTGGATAATTAACGCTTTTATTGAAAAGCACTTATTCAGGAAAAATATACAGCTAATAACGATATAGCTATCTTACAATATCATAAGACCGCTGTCAGGTACAATAAAACAGCATTTAAATATTCAACCAATTCACAAAACGTCAACTCTGTCTTACAGAACAATGACTTCCTCATATATATTCTCCATAGAAATCTCTAGAAAGAGGACGTATCTTCGAAAGTAATGGGGATATCGAGAACATTCGAGTACTTTATAAAAACTTGCCAAAAGTTGCCAAGTTAGCTATATTTCGTTAAATTTGGCGCCAATGTCATGAAAATTGTCGCCAAAGTTAGACAACTCGTTCCTTCAAATAAAGAAATTCTTACCTGTAAATGCGTTTTTTCCTGGTTGAGCAACTGTATGTCAAGAAGCATTTTATGCAATCGTAACAGTATGAATATATGAATTTTGTTTTAATTTATCAAGGACATGTCTCACTGAGCGTAAGAAAAACGATATGCTGTCCACGTCAGAATTTTTATATTAATTTTGGTAAATGGTAACATTTTGCGTCGCATATGCGTTGACAAATAAAACTATTGAAGCACAGAGGAATTATTTAGATTCTTTTGCAAACAATAAAATGTTTATGTTAGTGTAAGAATTTATTACCACGCCAATGCATTATTGTGCAGGCTAACAGTGACAAATGAGATATGTGTGTCATTAACACTGTACAACATAGTTGAAAAGTGTTTATGACTTAGTTCATTCTGTCTGTCTGTCTGTCTGTCCGTTAGCACGATAACTACCGTAAAAATGACTTTATCAAAATGAAATTTTAGTATGTTTTGCAGACGGTCTGTGAGACCTATGGGAATATAAATGAATAATATCACCCAATTAGTTTTGGATTGAACCCGGGTTGAAAAAAATGAAATACATTGAACACTATGGGACCTAATTTTTCAAACATTTTCTAAGCAAATTTAAAATTCACAAATTGTTTCGAAAATTCTAGGAAATATTCAAATTATCCCATAAAATATATTAAAAAAATTTCAGGAAAATATGTTAGGTAGTTTTTTAAATAAAAATTATTTAATATAGTTAGAAAAACAAATTCAATTAAATTCTGACTCTTGCTATATCTTCCAGAAAGAAAAAAGAGATGTATTATATAATAAATATCTTTCCAAGAGTTGAATTATTTTGTATATAAGAGAGGTTTCACATTTTAAAATAAATATGGTAGATAACAATTTTTCAAATTTTTAAATAAAATAAATTATTATAGTATTGTGATGAATAAAAGAAACGATTGGAAAAATGTTTATGAATGAAATGCTGCTTTTATATAGAGGCGATTTATATTTTGATGACGTCATTTGAATAAAGTTCATTTGTTTTCGATGAAGTTTTCAAATATAATAAATTAATGTAGTATTGTGATAATTTTAAAAATATTACAGAGGAATGTATCGCATTTTAGAGATGTTTATATAAAATTGCATTGATGTTGGAAAGTGTTCCATAATCAATGCTTTATGCATGATTGATGTTTCTTGTTTTGCTTTACGAATGAGGTTGCGGAGAACTTTTTTACTGCTATAGTGAAAACAAAAAGCTTGAGAACCAACCATTGCTCTAAATGTATGACGGCGATTTTAGGGAAGACTGACAAAAGATAATTAATTACAGCGACTGGCATTAATTTCCTTCTTAAAGTTTATATATTTCACTTCGGAATATATTTACAAACTACTCTAATGTGTAAATAAAATGTTGTCTCCCACAGTTTCAATGATAGTAGGTGTAACCTCAGTTGAATTAATATAGAAGTGTTCACAATTTTGTCTTATGGTATTCTGCTAAATAAAATGAATCAGCTGCTGGTGTAGTGGTCCACGAACGTTATATTTATAGGTTGTAAATGGCTGTGGACTAGAATTCCCGCACATTATTGTTATGTAGCACTAACTTAAAATAAATTAGTTCTTATAGTACTTATGCTATGGGACATAGAAAAACCACTATGTTTCTTAGGAAAACTAAATTAAAAATCATGTCAATTTTCAACAAAATTTTTATGTTTAAATTTATGTGTTACAGTCGTATTAAAATAGCCCTTTATTACCTTGCAAATAATTTACTTATTTTTATTTTATTTTATTTTTTTATTATTACTTAATCTCCTCTCCATTAACAACCGTGGGTGAAAGAGCAATTGCTATATTTAGATTCATCAATGTAAAATCAATAGGAAATACCATACAGCAAAAATGTCTTACCCAGTGTTAGCAATAGTTAATCTCCCTAAAGGAGCTTCTTCTTCTTCTTCTTCAATGGCCTGACAGCCCAGGATGGGCCCTTGCCTTCCGCAGTGTAGAACTCCAGGCTCCCCTATCCCTGGCCAAAGACCTCCAGTTCAAAACTTTTAAAATTTTAAAGTCCTTTTCCACACAGTCGAGCCATCTGAGTTTAGGTCTTCCTCTTTTACGGGTGCCGAATGGTCTGGCAGAGAAGATCTTTTTTGTTGTACGGCTTTCGGCCATCCTGCACAGGTGACCCACCCATTTAATTCTCTGAATCGTGATGTAATTGACTATATCTGGTTCTTTAAAAGACTTATAAAGCTCTGAGTTAGTTCTTCTTCTCCAGATGTTGTTACAATTTAAGCCACCAAAAATACCTCTCAAGATTTTTCTCTCAAAAACAGAAATGATGTCTTTAACTTTTTCTGTCATTGCCCAAGTCTCAGCAGAGTAGGTAAGAATGGGTCTGATTAAACTTTTGTATATTATAATCTTCGTTTTTCTGCTGACGAAGTCAGACTTTAAGTACCTTTTAAGGCCGAAAAAACATCGGTTAGCAGCTGTAACTCTACCACGAATTTCGGGCATAATGTCATTGAGAGTATTAACTTCAGATCCTAAATATCTGAAGTTGCTTACAGTTTCAAACTTGTAAACCCCAATTTCGAAATAAGGACAGTCATAATTACCACAGGGCATATACTTAGTTTTATTTTGATTAATAGTTAGATGCATTTTACTGGCTGCGGCCTCTAAGGATGTGAAGGCTTCCTTAAGTAACTCGGGAGTGCGTGCTACAATGTCAATGTCGTCAGCAAACGCAAAAATCTGGACAGACTTGTTAAAGATTGTTCCACGGGTATTGATGTTAGAGTCTTTCACAATTTTTTGGAGTGCAATATTGAAAAGCAAGCAGGCCAGTGCATCGCCTTGTCTGAGCCCATTTGAAACAGTAATAGGCTCGGAGAGATTATTAAAGGAGCTTCTCCTGGAAATTATTTGAATAGAAACTGTGCCATATTTACGTTTCTGCTAGAAAATCCATGAAAACTTAACACCTGTAAACTGCCTGGCACTGAGACACAATCCCATGATATGCGGCTTCATTCGCTATGATTGCTGCGAAGTTTGGAACCTTTCAGTGCAACCTTACTCATTATTTTTATCGCTAATATCATGTCTATATTGGCACATTATCGACCTATATTATTGTGCCTATATTGGCACATTATCCAATATAGGCCTAATAGTGGCAGCGAATATAGGCCCGATGTTGGGCTTACATGAAAATGTGGTCATTTTGACAATAATAGGCCAATATTGGCTAGCCATTTATAGCTATATTGGCGCGCCACTATATAACCAATATTTAGCTAGCATTGGTTTCCAATATATTCCAAATATTACATTACATAACCCACGCCAGCTTGCTCATAAGTATCGGAATTTTTTCATTACATTGGAAATATTTCTAATGAAACGCCACTATATAAGGATATATATATATATATATATATATATATATATATATATATATATATATATATATATATATATATATATATATATATATATATATATATATATATATATATATAATAGAAGTTTGAAAATCCAATGAACGAAAAGTAAGAAGATGTAACACGATAAACCTAACTTTTTAAAACACCCACAGAATAAAATATAATACAGCAAATCATCAATCAAATGGATAAAAAATACAAAACACAAGCTATCAAGTTACAGAAAATCAACAAAATTAAAAGGTATGGAAACAAAAAAAGATAAACTTAAACTAAATTCAACTATCTAACTGGCTTACAAAACAAAAGTAAAAATCAACTAATCCTCAAGCAAATGGAAAAAAATAAATAAAATAAATATCGAATCAACAAGTCAATGAAAAATATATAATACAAAGGTATGGAATCGAAATAATTATAACAAACGAAATCAAGCACAAACGCCATACACGTGGACGAGGCTCTAAGCCTAAATCATGAATTGTTAACCTCTACAAAAATCTAATCATGTCCAAGTTTTTTGTAGAAGCAAACACAAAAATGTATGTTTCTGAAGAAATAGATAGATTATATCTATAAACTATTTCTACTTGGACGACATACATAAAGAAGGAATAAAAAAGAAAAAATGAATACCTGGAAAAAGCACAGCGTATGTACAATCGAGTCGATACAGGTAACACTGATAGAAGAGACCAGTGTTGCCATTCGTAAAGAAAAAATAAAAAACCATTTACTGTTGCCATTCATAAGAATTGAAAAACAGTGAAGCGAAATGTTAAGAAAAAGTATTAATATACAAAATGAGCTACTAAAAGGAGGAGCAAATAATAGTAATGCTGAAGTGGAAGAGAATGTAAAAAAAAAGAAAAAAAAAATACAAGAGAATGGAGATGTCTGGCTAATATAAGATACTATGAATAGAATTATATGATACTATGAAAAGAATTATAAAAATCCAGCTATTTTAAATTTTTTAACAATACTATTTACTAAATAAGAGGGATATTTATATAAATTACTAGTAATTTTGAGATTATTGATATGCATAGCATGAAATTTTTTATCAGATAATCTATAAATTCTAAAAAGCTGATTGAGTATAATATTTCTAAACAATTGAATCGAGTTACAGGAATTAAATGGTAAGATTTTATTAATATTAAAATTATAAAAGTATTTTTTATCATATAAATTTGTAACAATTCTATTAGAAGGATCAATAAAAAGATTTAAATCCAAAAAATTAACATTTTTACTAATAGTAGCTTCATCAGGAATTAATTCCAAATTGTCTGGATAGTAATCTATATCTATGAGATAATTTTCTGTATGTACTAAGCAAATCAGATCATCAACATATCTGTAAAAAGTATAATTTATTGAAGTAAATGACTTTTCAAAATGATAAAGGTATAAATTAGCTAGCATACTGCTACTGCAGCCACCCTGTGGAACTCCTGAGATTATATATATATATATATATATATATATATATATATATATATATATATATATATATATGTATAAATTGAAATTTTTTAATCGAAAACTATGCATAAACTACGGTAAGTACAAAAAAAACCATCTCTAGCATATCTGTTACAAATAAGTAACTATAGACCAAGACTAAGGATAAAAATAGAAGGTAACTTATCACTATAATGGAAAGGGGGTGAGGGGAAGACGAGTATACAAAAATCATAATTAAAGAGGTATATATATATATATATATATATAAATATATATAAAATAAAAAAGCAAACGCGGCAAAAATGAGAACACTCAATAATAAATAGCTCAAGATTGAAGATCAAGACATGGAGAACAAACAATCAACTGAAACTACACAAAAAACGGCGGTTAGTTCGAAATTGCATTCTCGTCAGGACAGCCATACAATTCGAATTAAAACCGATAGAATAGCCAGTTTCTGACAATGGCGATAGTATTTACCTATGGACACCATTGGAACTGTCTACTAGTAGCTAGTGAGAGGACAAATAATAAAAACCAATTGAATTATAAACCAGAAATATAAAAAACATATATATATATATAATATTTTTGTAATACATTTTACAGTTGTGTAAACAGAAACGTAGAATCAGCATTAATGAAACATGTATGGCCCTTGATAACGTACATGGTTTCAGAAATGCTTTTCATATTCATTTTATTCCTTTTATATTCACTAGATTCCATTTATTCAATTTCCAAACTTCTTGCCTAGCTCATCGTGCTACACTTGGCTTCTGATTTGCAAATTTTTTTACCTTTACCTTCAGTTTACAAGCAATTTTCTTTGGTATTTCTCGGGTATATATATATTACAAGTAATCATAAAAATCTTCAATTATATATATATATATATATATATATATATATATATATATATATATATATATATATATATATATATATATATATATATATATATATATATATATATATATATATATATATATATTAGGTCCAATAGTGGCTCAGTATTGGACCAATATTGGCATGTTGCTAGGGGTGTGGTTTAGCAATGTGTTTAACAGCGATTCGCGCATCTTCCAAAAAAGCCACAACGAAAACGTTTTAAAACATCACAATTCTTGCAATTACTAATGTTTGCCATCCCACCGACATGTCATAAAAGTAGTAGCAAGTCAGGCATGGCCAAGGCCCCTAAAAGAATAAAAGACGTCCACAATTACATTCGATTTTTATTATTTTTCGCCTGCACTGTCAGGACTCCTGACCAAACGGCCAAGTAAATTTCTGGGAGAAGCTCTTTTTAAAAGCGCAATTTTCGCCTTCCCCCATCCTCCATGTTGTTCCCAATCAAACGGAGTGACAGGGAGCTCAGGTTAGACAGGTTAAAAGCCATGGAGTATATTTTTGCGGTCTCTCTGCGATTGAGAGCTTAGGTGGTAGAGGAAAATAAATAAATGAAAAAAAGTCTCGATTGTCATCCGTGTGTGCTGCGTTTTGTGGACATAAGGTAGAGGTGAGGGGGGGGAGGGGTAAAAGTCTGAAAAGAGCATTTAGTGTCAGTTAAAAGTCAAGTCCTGGCTTTGTGCCTGGTAGGTAGCACGTGTTACATTTGATGTTGTATGTCAGCAGATACCAGTTTTGGCGCTCAATCGCCAGTTAATAGATTATAAGCACAATAAATGATGGCGTGTTCATATTAAATATATGCTGGGATTAGAAATTCTATAAAGTTAAATTCCGTTATTACACAACACACGTGTAAGTGGTATAGACTGAAGAGGTATACTGCCCCCTCCCCACCACACACACACACATTGGTTGAAAATTATATTAATTCTCTATAGGGTCCATATTGGAAACTAATTTAACACTGCAACACATCCTCCTCGTTCGACTAACCCCCCTCTCCATTCGATTGTAACCCTCTTCCCCAGGGACGGCAAATGGGGGGCGCGGTCGCGCCCCCAAATTTTTCTTATTCTGGACCAAAACTGAAAAGGCGTAAGAAGATTCCAAGCGAATTCGGTGAAAAAAAATCCCCATAATGATGTTAAATCATATCACAGAATCAATTTTCAATATGAAATTATAGATTCAGTATCTAATGAAATTGAGACAAGATTTAATGAGAAGAATATATCCGTTTGGTTTGCCCTTATTTCAGTATTATCCAGATCAGATGTCGGAAAAGAAAAAGAAAAAGTTTCAACTATATGCAAAGTATATAACTTCCAGAAAGAGGAATTGCTTTGTGAATTGCGACTGTTTTATTCAATGGTGAAAAATGTAAACATAGACCATCCCAATCTTAAAAGTCGCCTGGATTATTTTAAAGAGCGGAATTAAAAAAATGTGTTTCCTGTCATAACATAATTAGTTAACTTGTTTTTGATTGTGCCAATCAGCTCAGCCAGTTGTGAAAGGTCTTTTTCGTGTCTCAGGAGTTTGAAAAATTATTTTCGCAGTACAATAATGGTACAAGAAAGACTTTTATCTTTAGCTATTTTAGCTATAGAACAAGATATACCACTGGATTATGATGATATTGTAACAAAATTTTCTCTTCATCCAGACTCTAATAACCGGCGTTTAAAACTTCAATAACAGGTAAATGAATATAGATATTTGTATTTAGAAAAATTATGTTAACAACAATTATGTTAATACAATTATGTACAAAAATTATGTTAACAACAATTATTTTTCTCAACATCAATTCAATTTTGTGATCCCTCTCCCCTCTTCTCCCTTGTTAACAAACATTTTATTTATTTCATATTGTGGATTTTCATACAAATCTCGCACCCCCAAATGAAATGCTGAAATGCCGCCCCTGCCCTTCCCGTATTTCCAATAACCTTTCTACACCTGTACCATAACTGCATCAAAATTTTTTGTACAGAAATTTCGTACAAACAGAATTGCATTTTTAAAAGTTCAAAGACCAATATCGTCACTCCCTTTAGCCGCAAACCCCAATGGATCGCCTCCTAAAATCGGTATAATCAAATAATCAAATCGAATAATCATATGCATATAATAAGAGAGCATATTTAGCCTTATTAGTAAAATCGTCCCAAGTATGTAATCTATCATTCAAATACGCTGCTTAAATTTTGACTAATCAATGTATTTTCATGCAATATATCATTGCAGTATAAATGAATAAGAAAGGGGAAATTATTTACCAACTACTTTGCTTGCATGTTTTTATATGTATTGTCTAGTAATCTATGGTTTTGTTTTGATAGAGTCAGAGAATCTAGTTGAAGCACAAGAGAGTAGAAAAATTTCTAAAGCGTATAAAGTGTCAAACAATTTTGGGACACATTTTGTTGCTAGAAATAAATTTTCGAAATTGAAAAAACAGTAAAACAATAACGGATTTTCTCTTTGTTTTGTCCGCTTTATATTTATCTTTGTTGACATCATCTTCCCAAATGAAATTCAGAATTTCACAGTTCAAAGGGTGTGCAAACTATTATATCTATGTTGTCTATGTTGATGTACTAATGTAGACAAAGATCAAATCCCAGCTCTGCCCAAACTGTCCCCGTGTTCATGCGGAGTACGGGCACGTTAAATATGTGGGTCCATAAGTCCTACAGAGAGGTTGGTGCTAGGGGAAGATATGATACCTGTGGATGTAGCTCCCCCCCCCCCTCCACCACCACCACACACACACTGGGTTCTGATCTAAATTGGGTGGCACTTTCCGGTTTTCCAAACAGATACCTTACACCTTGAGGTAGGTCGGACGGTTTCAGTCGAAGAAGACAAAAATCAAATAAACTAAATCATTTGTTGTTGAAAACAATATTCATAATTTATAATATTAATATACTATAAATTATTAGTATTAATAATTACTAAATATATTAGATAATATATTATATTTAATTATAGCAATATGAGACAATTACGGTGTCCATGTTTACCCTTGCAACTCCTCTGCTCTATGTCCTCGCATGAGCCGGACGGTCTGGGTTTTCGACCCTTGCAACTCCTGTGAATACGCCACTGTACCTGACATTATTTTCCAAAAAAATTTTTGGCGACTTTGGCGACGAACTAAAATGTATATGCTCTCCTAAAAGCCATTCCGACAAGGCAGCCATGCCACTCGTCAAATTGATAAAGCCAAAAGGTCAATCCACCGCTTTTAAACGTCGCTGGTAAAAGTCCCGCCGTAAAAAAATCACCTCTTCTCTTTTCCCTCCTTTGACAATGAGGTCCGTAGTAGTTGTCTTTGAGACTAAAACAAACATTCCAATGGCAAGCATTCCCACCCACCCTCCCTCTCTTATATATTGCTAAATCCCATTTAGAGCGAGTATGGGAGAGGTTATAGTAGGTAGGTAGGATAGCAAGCACCATTTGTGACAAAGTGCTTGCTTTTCCTGTGGTAAGAGTATAACAACTGATTTGTTAATGTATATTTATTTTTTCTGAATGCGTTTTTATGGTTATATGGATATTAGCGTTACTGTTTGTTTCAGTGCTATAATATATGTATCGTTAACCAATCAATAATATTTTGCAACTGAAGAAATACAGAGGAATAAAGGAAAAAATAACGGGTTTCAAGAAAGGGATTTAATTGGATCTCTCTTGTGAATGTGTTGTAAGGGTAGGTTACATTTTTTCTAACAGAGCTGGTTATATTTCATACATGCCTAGTATTTTTTTAATATAAGCGAATTGCATCTTTCTGGTGACTGGAGCAATTCTTTTGAAAGGTAATTCCGCACTCTAGAAAGTAGAAAAGTAATTATGTAGAACGGCTTTTGCTAAATCTAAAGCATCTGTCGCAAAGTTTTCTCTAAGGAAAATTTCATATTGCGCAAGCGAACATAATTGGCAACATATAAATTGGCGGGGGGGTTTGAGGGAGGGGGAGGGAGGAGTTTAGCTGGAAAAAATTTGAAAATTTTTTGAAATTCCAAATATGTCTATTTTGGTAATTTTATAGAGTATCCTGAATTTTGCATTTTGAGGGGAAGGGTCTCTCTCTCTCTCTCTCTCTCTCTCTCTCTCTCTCTCTCTCACACATACACATACACACACACACCAAATATAAGCACTCAGTGGCGTACCCAGGAATGTTTCACGGAAGGACTGCAAAATGTATTATTAAGTATTGTTAAATATTAAATACCGTTAATTAATCGTGATTGGTGAGATGTATGTGAGAATTGTTTGTTATTCATAGTATTTAATTAGTCATCCTTAATTAGTTTTGATATTAAATGATTATTGGTAAAATATGAATTAAGTAATAGCCCTTTTAAGTATAAAATTTATTTTAATCACTAAATAACAATAGATAAATTATATCAATTAATAACAATTAATCAACAATCAATAAATGCCATTTATAAAAGAAAAGCTTTTAAATACATGCAGAAATGGTTTCTATTAAACAAAATTAAATTTCAAATTAAAATCAATTAGAAAATTTAATTTTAATTTAAAATCAATTTAAAAGAATTAAATTTCAATATAAAATCAATTTAGAAGAGGTAAATTTCAATTTAAAATCAATCATTCCGAATTTTTCAATAAAAATTACATTGTATTTGTTTTACAGATTAGTTCGTTTTGTTTCATTCTACTGAAATTAGTGTAAGATGCCAGTGAATGGGTTATGGTATACTAGAAAATGTACCCTGTGTTATGCTGGATTTCAGATGTATACTTCTGATTAAGATTACACAGGAACATATAAAGAATTCTTGAAAACCCAACAACCCTATATACACACGTATCCAAGATTGGGTATGTGCGCTACATGTATCTTGAGCTTTTGTAATAAATATGTTAATGCTTCCCATAGCAACAAATAAAGTTCGTGACGTCAGTTGTAAGGCTCATTGTATGGCAACCGGCGACCCGTTGAATTAAGCCTTTCTCCGGGAAATCAAAAATCTCAACTTTTATGCGTTTATTTGAAAATTCACAGAAAATCGAAAAATAGAGTGAGTGAATATTTTTTTTTATTGGAATGCGAAGATATATACCCATATTTTTGTCAATCTATAGAATTGTGCTAATCTTCTACATTTGGATGAGCTGAAATAAGAATCAGATAACCTAGAACATGCGTATTTCGATGTATTTCAAATTAAATAAATTGCTTTGAAGAAACTGTCCTACGGAATCAGCTTAAAGATCGTTACAAAGAACGTTTTTCGAATTTTCTGGTGATGTCAAGATGAAATTTTAGTGATAATATCTTCGATCGCTAAGGAACCGATGTATGTAAAAATCGCTCAAAATCATGCTTCAACATAAAATAACTAAAAACTAATTCAAACTGAAAAACAAAACAAACGTGGTTCGTAGTTCAATTAATTAACCCAGCAATGAATTTCGTGACTGTTCGAAACTTTGATTTTTCGTTACAGACGACACACACTCAAAAGCTCAAAAGGACAAACATTTTATTTTATTATGAAAGATACTTAAGAATATAAATAAATTTTCCTATAGGTTTTATTGATTTTTCATTGGCTCACTTCAAAAAATTAATTAATATGCTTCAAAATATATTTTAAAAATCAAAGAGTTGGTGACGGGATAATTACTTACAACTTTGTCTATTATAAGAACAATAATTTAATGATAGCTGGTGGGGGGGGGGGGCATTTACACCTTCGCTGGGTATCTACACCCTCGCTGGGCATATTTTACCGGCCATCCTCCTGGTTGCTCTATATCTTCGGATGAGTCGGCTGGCCTGGGCTTTCGACCCTCGCTGGGTATGGTAATAAATGATTCGAAATATTTTTTTTTAATTCAAGAGCTGGTGATAGGAAAATTATTTACTACTTTTGTTTATTATAAAAACTTTATAGAAAACTAGGGGTATCAATGAATATGCTTCTGGGTATCAATGAATATACTTCAAAATAAATTTTAAAAATCCAAAAGTTGGTGATGGGATAATTATTTGCAAATTTTGTCCATTATAAAAATAATAATTTAAAGTAAACTAGGGAGACATTTATACCCCCTCTGTATACCAATAAATAAGCTTTAAAATAAATTTTAAAAATCCAACAGTTAGTGATTGGGTAATTATTTATAACTTTTGTCTTATAAGAACAATAATTTATAGAAAACTGAAGACAGGGGGACCATTTACGCTCCCTCTGGGTGTGTTGAGGAAAAGATCATTTGAAAAACGGTTGTTTTGTGTTCAGAATCATACACACAATTATTAACAGACACAAACATGAAAAAGAAAATCCGATTGATTCATGTTCAAGGATATCTGAAACGTATTCATTTGAATAGCTCAATTTGTTCGAAAAAATATCTTGGCCACAGGCATCACTGAAAAAAATGGTTAATTCGCATTTCAATCAAAATCCTATCATTGAATTTTCGTCCTCACAATACATATACATTTTTACATATACTTTGTATTGAGTGAACAGAAAAAAAGCGCCCCAAAAGTAAAATGAAGCGACAAAAACACGGGTGAATAAATATGTTTTATTTCAATTACAGAAAAAAGATATATATCCTAAATTTATGAAATCACAAGTTCGATATGTCTGCCATCACGTGCAATGGCATTTGGTTGTCAGTATTGTTTATTCCCAAAGTCTGAACGATTTATGTACAGTGGTTTTCGAGATATTGCAGTTCCTTATTGGGGCGCTTATTTCTGGTCACCCTGTATATTGCATTTAAAATAAAAACGATTGATGTTTACGGATATTCAAACCGTGTAGATCTATCAAAATACGAGAGTGGGTTTCTTCACTATGTCACAATGCTTCTGTTTCAAATAAAAATATAGATAACAAAAACGATCGATCATGAATAAAACCAGCATGAAACACATTCCAGCTGAAATGAAATTTTATTTAAACATCTCCAAAATGCGATCCATTCAGCACTCATAATTTTTAAATTATCACAGTGCTACAGTAATTTATTATTCTCCAAAACTTTAAACTTCATGAAGTAAGGGAAATGCTATAAAATCGCTTGCTTCTCTGTTGTTGTTGTTGTTGAGACCCAGACCGTCCGACCTACCAGAAAGGTGTAAGGCAACTGCTTGGACGGCCGGGAAGTGCCACCCAATTTAGACCGGAACCCAGTGGGGGAGGCATCCACAGGGACCGTACCCTCCTTCCCCTACCACCAACCTCTCGGAAAGACTTACGGACCCACATGTTTAACGTGATCGTACTCCGCCGTGTCAATGAATATTTCATTCAAATCACTTATATTCCAGACTCCAGAGCTAAATAATTTGGCATGAAGAAAAAATTCAGCAATTCTTATACAACTCACCTTACAATCGCTTGATTTGTTTATATTCTGCATACGTTAAAATTAGGCTTCGTTGTAGAAATAATCAAAGTTCAGTGATCATTTAAATTAAAAAATATTGTAATTGTGTTAGCTCAGAATTTAGATACACAGATAATACGCAAAAATAAGGCGTTTTATGATGGATGCAACACTAAATATAAATTTAAACCTCTAAAAATCACAGTAAAAATAAAATGGATGCCGTATTTTTTTTTATTTTGCAATAAGTCACGTGATCTCTTCATATATCATGTTTGTAATTAATTAATAATTAATTTATAATAATTATTTTCAATTAATTAAATTATTTAAAAAACTACCTAACATGATTGATCTTTCTTGTTTTAATTTTTATTTAAAAAACTACTGAATATATTTTGCTAAATTTTTTTATACATTTTATGTGATAATTTGAATATTTCCTAAGATTTTCGAAGCAATCGGTGAATTTTAACTTCGCTTAAAATATGTTTGAAGAATTAGGTCCCATAGGGTTCAATGCTATTCATTTTTTCAACTTTGGCTAAATCCGAAATTAATCGGGTGATATTATTCATTTACATTCCCATATGTCCCACAGACCGTCTCAACAGCTTTCTAAAATTTCATTTTGATAAAGTCATTTTTACGGCAGTTATCGTGTGAACGGAAAAACAGACAGAACGAACAAAGTCATAAACACTTTATAACTATGTTGGAAAGTGCTAAAAATTGTCTCCTCTCAAAATTCCTTGATCTGAAGTGGCACTCACTTTTATGATAAATTCTAATAATGATTAACTGTATTGAAAACGTTTAATATCAGACAATTTTCCACGAACAAGTTGTGAACATGGAATAACAATTAACTTCTTCGTAAAAGACATTGCACAACTTATTAAGCCTAATATATCTTAATACGCTGTTCAATTCAATGGGGAACTTGTAACATGTTCTCACAATCTTGCTCAATCAATAGAGCAATAGTGTCAAGTTAATTAACGCTTATTGATAGCTAAATCATTTATGGTTTAATAATGTTAGACAAGAATCGTTTTATTTGAAAAGCATGTCATCATGTAGTTAGGATCTTGAAAAATTGATTATGATCAAAGGGGATACTGAATTTCGTTTTCAAATATGGACCCCCCCCCCCCCCCCCATTCCCAGAGTTGGATTCTGGACTCTGCCCAGTATTTCTTTCAGGACTGTTTAGCCGAGGGGGGGGGGGGGGCAATATTTCTATTTGCCTTATATAAATATGTACAAATGCTGTCACATAAATCGAAACATAACATAAAACATGTCCAGGGGGGATAGCGAATCATACCTCCGGGATGTATATCTGAAAGAAGACTCTGTCTAAACTTCCCCCACCTTATTCACAGAGTACGGGCACGTTCAATATGTGGGTCCGTAAGTCCATCCGAGAGGTTGGTGGTGGGGGGAGGAGGATACAGACCCTGTGGATGTGGCAGCCTCCACTGGATTTCGGTCTATATTGGGTGGCACAATCTTGACCGTTCAAACAGATACCTTACACTTTCGGGTAGGCCGGACGGTATGGGTTAAAAAAAAAAAAAGAAGAGGAAATATGGACCTCATGGAGAACTAATGCAAATTTTCTGTCAATGGGGAGTTTTGACCCCTTCTTCTGCCTGCGGCACTGTAAGTGAGATGCCATAATCCTTATTAATCCGTGAGATGCCATAATCCTTGATTTGTCTTAATCTTTTCATATTATTGTTCTGGGAGATATACAGGATGCTTAGAAAAGTCCTTAACATCCCAGTAGGTTTGCAAGGAAAGGGTCATGAGTGTACACGTTAAGTCCATCTATAGTAAAGTCTGTGGACGATCGACGAAAAGTGGTTGTAGCGCCTATGCGCAACAAATATTGCCCTGTTTCTGTAATTTGATTTGAAAAGATAGAGTATAAAAAAATGTGAGATTTAAAATGAATGAGATTTCAAGTGGTTACGTTTATCCAGTTTAAAACGTCAGCAGGAATAAAAAATGCGAAGTTCATAATCTTGTATATAGCATGAGCGCCCATAGAACTTTTTCGAGGGGTTAGGAGGGGGAGGTACCTCCCCCCTCCCTAAATTGAAAAGTTTCAAAATGCTTCCTAAACACACATGTGATAAAAAAAAATTCTACTGAATCCCCATTCAATTTGTCGCTCCCCTAACAGCATTTTTTTTCACAGTGACGTAAGATTTACGTCACACTGTGACTTTGGGACGTCACAGGACGTCTTGGCAATTTCACGTTAACGTCACAGTGAGGTCATTTTGGTCATTTTCATGGTCGTTTGTGACGTCGCATAATAACTTGTTTCTGACGTCACATTGTAATGTCTTTAGACCGTGATTTCGTAACTTTGCTGTTACGTCACGTTACATTTCTGCAATATGACATTCACGTCACAGCGAAGTTACTTTGGTCGTTCTCAGAGTACTTTTGTGACGTCACACTGTGATTTTGGGATGTCACAGGACGTCATAGTACGTCTCGGCAATTTCACATTGACATCAAAGCGACATTTTTGGTCATTTTGGTCATTTCTATGGTCGTTTGTGACGTCGCATATTAACTTGTTTGTGACGTCACATTGTAATGTCTTTGGATTGTGATTCCGTAACATTTCTGCAATGTGACATTCACGTCACAGCAAAGTTATTTTGGACATTCTCAGAGTACTTTTGTGACGTCGCACTGTGATTTTGGGATGCCACAGGACCTCATGGTACGTCTCGGCAATTTCACATTGACGTCACAGCGAAGTCATTTTGGTCATTTTCTTGGTCGTTTGTGACGTCGCATATTAACCTATTTGTAACGTCACATTGTAATGGCTCTGTACCGTGATTTCGTAACATTGCTGTTACGTCAAGGTACGTTTCAGCAATAATTCGCGTCACAGCGAAGTTATTTTGGTCATTTTCAAGGTACTTTTGTGATGTCACATAGTGATGTTTCTGCTAAGTGAAATTTTGACATTGCAGTTACATCAAATTGTGTTACTACAATGTCACATTCACGTGACAGTGAAGCCAGAATCTCCATTTTAGGAGTAGTTTTGCGAAGTCATATCTGGACAGGTTCTTCTATTTCCTGTAGGGGTTAGCTGACTACTTCGAATTGTCGAGGGAAGACACCGGAATTCGAATAAAACGTTTTTGAGGTGATGTCTGTATGTGTCCATGAGTGTCTGGATGTGATATCTTACGAACGATTGGAGTGGTTTGAATGAAATTTGGTAAATACATTACAATCAGTGAATACTGGAACTCTGTCGATTTTAAATGTAATCAAATGTTCGAAAGACTCCCCAAACTTATATTTTATTAAATCAAATTAAATTTTGAAAATATCAGAATCTTCAATGTTACGTGAATGATCATGATTTGTGTAATTTTTCATTAGCAAACGAATGACAAATTTTAGAACTCTAGCAGAAACCGTTCTAGAGATATTTCACATTTTAAAATAAAAAAAAACTCATAAAATTAATAATTTAAGTATTAGTTACTTTGAAACATGTTCACTTTTCATATGTAATATTAAGCGATAAATTTGTTAACATCATTCTCGTGGATCTAGTTTGTTCCATTCACAAGAGAAGAAAGACACTTTGGGTAACAGTTTTGCATTTTGAAGCTTAACAATTAGCCAAAAGTCATGCTTGAAACCTGCTCTTTCCTCGACAATTCGAAGTAGAGTCAGCTAGCTCCTACAGGGAGCAGAACCTGCCCAGTTTAATGGATCGTGTGTTAATATGACTTCACAAAAATACTCCGAAAATGGAGATTCTGTCTTCACTGTCACGTGAGTGCCACACTGTAGTAACACAATTTGATGTAACTGCAATGTCAAAAATTCACTTCGCAGAGACATCAAAATGTGACGTCACAAAAATACCTCGGAAATGACCAAGTAGCTTCGCTGTGATCTGAAGTCCTTGAACTAAAAGAAAAAAAAACCTTTTGACCCCCCAATAAAATAATAATAATAATAATAATAATAATAATAAGGAATAAGTAGGAGTAAAACTCTCCTATTGCAGTAAACTCAAACGATGTTCCCCGGTTCCTGAAGCCGTCAGAAGAAGCTAAGACCAAAAGCCAGTTGTTTAAAGACTAGAGGCCTGCACAGGTCTAATTTAAACATTTTACCCAGTATGAAAATATTACGATTTGACTCGGCCCAAGCCCGAGAATTTTCTTAAATAATTCACCAGAGTCTGACCCGTCCTGAAAGCACTCAAAGACAGCACCGGCGCGGCCCGACCTATTTTTTTTTTTTTTTTTTTTTTTGCAGTACATTGAAGCCTGTTGTCTCGGTGATTGCAAAATTGCATTTAAGGAATTAAATACAAATTATATTATGTATAGTAACAAATCAAAAACAACCCAAATTTGAAAAATCTGTACAAATCAAGAATGAGCACTACTATAAAACAAGTTTTTATTTATCATTTTGGTTTGATAATATCAGAGATTTTTTTGTTTCAATTTTGATATATATTTGACTCTTTTTATTTATTTTGACCCGGCCTAACCCAACACGTCTTTAATAAAACGTGATCCGTGAGCCAGGTTGGACCCAAGCCTACGGATCATGCCCGAGCCCGTGCAGACCTTGAGATTGATATTTAAAACTGAACGCCCTCCCCCCTTAAATTGGATTTCAAAATACGTCACTGGGGAGAGGAGAGGTAAACTCAAAAATAAGACGTGCAACGTCAACTAGCTTAATGCCCACCTTTGTGACCTTAAACATGCAGGGAGGGGAGGAGGCATTTTAAACTATGGAACACTTAATGAACAGTACGGATCCACAAGCTTATTTTTCAAAGTATTATTGTTTTAATTATATTTATTTATTTATTTTATCTATTTCATTTATATTTTATTTATGTATATTTTTATTCAATTATTTATGTACTTATTTTTATTTTATTTTTTTGCTACGGACCCGTTAATAATCGGTGTGTATACTGATAAAAATATAGTAGCTCGGTTGTGCAGAGGTAATGGCGCTCTGACTCGCCACTGAGAAACATATGTTATTATCAATTTTCTTTATAAACAGCATAATTATAAATAGGTAAAATGCTTACCTTTCTCAGCGATGGGCGTAGGGCAAATTGTCGTCTTTTCCCCTAAAGTATTAAACTAAATATCATTTTAGTGTGTTTGTTAACCATCTTGATATCAGGACTAATTTATCTTTATTGGAAGAAAAAATATATTATTTAATTAGATTCTGCATTTAAAAATTACATAGGAAAATTAAGAAACAAGCATTTTGCTGCGGCATCAAAACCGAATCATTCACAACACAGAACAGAACTTCAGTTCGTAAGTGTACCGGTATAGTCTCTTTGATGCGCGCGCAGATTTCTCGAAGTAAACACATTCCTCTTCAGCGGAAAGGCGAGAGTCAGTGTTTATGGGTATGTCTGTCTTTCGCAGCGAGGAGATCATTTATTTCTAACAGTCCCCCTTGATCTCTGGAGCTGCATATCACGGCTGTAGCAGTTTGGATCTGTGCTTCAGAAATTCAGGCTTTGGCAGTGGTTTAGTCATCATGTCCGCTGTCATTAGCTTAGTTGGAAGATAACTCAACTGGATTACACCCGATTCCTGAAAGTCTCTTATGGCGTGGAATCTGATGTCAATATGTTTGGTTCTTGACATGTACTTCGGTGATTCAATCATTTTTATACATGACTGGTTATCTTCGAAAATAGTAATCGGGAGCTGTTGAAACATATCGAGATCTTTGAGTAGGTTGATTAACCACAGTACTTCTTGAACTGCGTTAGCAGCGGATATATATTCCGCCTCTGCTGAGGAAAGTGCAACACATGATTGTTTTTTGCTTAACCAGTGTATAGGAGAATCATCAATTAAGAAAAGATTACCACTCGTGGATTTCCGATCCGTTTTATCGCTTGCCCAGTCGGCATCAGCGTATGTTGTAAGAATTGGTTTTGTCGTTGATTTTATTACCAAATTTAGATCCTTTGTATGATTTAGATAACTTATTAGACGCTTTACTGCGTTCCAATCCATTTGACGTGGTTTCTCATTTCTCCGACTTAAAATGTTTATTGCGGCTGTGATGTCTGGTCTTGTGACCGTGGCAATATATAGAAGAGCTCCAATAGCTTGGCGATATTTAGTGTTATTAGGAAGCAGGTTTTCTTCTGTTTCATTTCTCAAATATCCAGTTTCCATTGGTGTACTATAGGGTTTTGAATCTTGCAAATTAAATGTATTTACAATTTCTTCAATCTTATTTTTTTGATTTAATAGATAATCTCCATCATGGTTTTTCCTTATGCTAATTCCAAGGTAATAATTAACTTCACCCAAATTTTTTAATTCATATTGTCTGCCCAATTCTTTCGTTGTTTTGTCAATTTGATCATCTGATCCTGATATTAGAATATCGTCCACATATACGATTATATAGATAGTTTCTCTTCCTTTTCCCTTTTTGAATAGACATGGATCAGTAGTACTCTGCACGAATTTTAGTTGTTTTAGAGAGTCACCTATTTTTAGATGCCAGGCTCTTGCGGCCTGTTTCAACCCATATATAGCTTTATTTAATTTCCATACTTTGTTTTCGTTACCAGGGGAGATGTAGCCATCTGGCTGTTGTATGTAAACTGTTTCGTCTAAATCCCCGTGTAAGAAAGCAGTTTTAATATCAATGTGTTGTACGTTATGTTTTCTAAATGCTGCTCCTGCCAGGAATGCTCTAATTGTGCTGTGTGAGACCACTGGTGCGAAAGTTTCGTAATAATCTTCACCGTATTTTTGTGAAAATCCTTTTGCTACCAGTCTAGCTTTGTATTTAGCTATTTTTCCCTGAGAGTCGTGTTTAATTTTATATGTCCATTTTGAACCTACTATTTTTCTTCCATGCGGGGGGTCCATTAATGTGAATGTGTTATTTTCTTGCAAAGATTGCATTTCTTCTTCCATTGCGTCTAGCCAATTTTGTTTCTCTTGTGGGCTCTTAATTTTTAGTACCTCATTATAGTCTCTGGGTTCGACGGTGTTAGCTTGTTGCGCTAAGTAGATGAGTCGATCGGGCGGTACTCCCTTGTTCGATCTCTCGGATCTGCGAGGTTGATTGGCGGTTATGCTATCAGAGTTTATTTGTTCATCATCTGACGGTGCCTCAAACTCGATCTCGCTCTCTTCGGGTTTTTCATCTGTTTGAGCATTAGTTTTTTCGACTTCACTATCTGTTCCTTCGAATAATTCCTTTGAGCTTAATTCTGAAATTTGCATTGATTTTTCGAGGAATTTAACCGTTCTAGCAAGTGTAATGTTTTTTCCTTCTGTATATATTCTGTAAGCTTTTGATCTGTCGTCGTATCCGACAAAAATCCCTTCTTGGGCTTTTTCATCTAATTTTCCTCGTTTGCTTTTATGGATGTAGGAATATGCTTTACAGCCAAAGACTCTTAAATGACGAAGATTTGGTTTCATACCAGTCCACATTTCGTACGGTGTTTTTGTATTGGCCTTTGTGGGAAGTCTATTTTGTAAGTAATTGGCAGTGTTTATAGCCTCTCCCCAAAATTTTTTGCCTAAATTTGCTTCTGACAACATAGCTCGTGTCATCTCGATTAGTGACCTGTTTTTTCTTTCCGCTACGCCATTTTGGGATGGACAGTGTGGCACGGTCAACTGGTGATGTATGCCGTTGTCACTTAGATATTCCTCGTATTCTTTACTGACGTATTCGCCGCCATTATCGCTTCTCAGTATTTCTGGTTTTTTTCCGAATTTGTTTGTCGTAAAAGCGATGTATTCCTTCAGTTTACACAAAACTTCACTCTTTTTTGATAAGAGATAGGTCATTGTGTACCTGGAGAAATCATCGATAAACGTTAACACGTATGATTTTCCTCCTATAGTGGGAGTTTGCATTGGTCCGCATACGTCGCTGTGCACAAGTTGTAGAATATGAGTCCCCCTGTTTTGAGTAGATTTGGGGTATGGCATGTCGGTGAGTTTTGATTTTATGCAAGTTTTGCAATTTAGTTCATGTTTACATTCGTTGATGTTTATGCCTTCGGCTAACTGTTTCGATTTAATTTCCTTTATAGAGCCGAAGTTCTTGTGACCCATTCTTCTGTGCCATAATGTAACACAATTGGGGTTGTTACAGTTATTTACCATATATGTAACATTTTTGTTTTGTGGTGTGAGCAGGTCTAGCTCATATAGGTTATTTTTTATTTTTCCTTCTAAGAATATTTCATCATTGTAAGTTAACTGACAGTTGTCTTTAGTAAAAGTTACTTTGCATCCATGCTGTGTTGCTTTTCGTACGGAAAATAAATTAGCTTTCAGTTCTGGCACAAATAGTACTTCCTGTAGTGTTACTTGTCTTATCTCTCCATCCGAGGCTCGACTTTTTATTTTTACTTCGCCTGACCCATAGGCGGTTAAGGCTTTACCGTTAGCAACGATAACTTCCGATTTGTTTTCATTATTTATTTTAGTGAATAAATTCTCATTATTTGTTATGTGGGATGAGGAACCACTATCAACGATCCAACTGTCTTCTTCAGTTTGATTAGTTATGAGCGCTAAGTCTCTAAATTTCGATCCTACTTTATCTACAGTGTCTGAATATCTTTCTTGTGTTTGTGATTTCGCGGCAGGTCTGTCGTTTCCCTCATACACTAACTGTGATGAGTTGTGTCTGAATTTATTTTTATAATCTTTATATCTGCCGGGCTCATTGGTCTTATTCTTTAGACGCCAACATTCAGATTTGTTGTGGTTCTTCATTTTGCAATGTGAGCAGTATTTGTTATCCATTTTGTAGCTGTAGGTGTTAGAGAATTTTTTATTTGCGTGAAAAGCCTTTGCCATATTTTGCGGCATTTCTTGGTGATCCCTACGTCTATTATATTCATCAATCAGTTTGCTGCTAATGAATTCCGGTGTCAGTTCATCCTCTGGTCGCGCTTCCAACGCCGTTATCAGCGTTTCGTAACTGGGGGGTAGCGAACACAGAAATAGTGCTGATATATGCGAATTATTTATTTCCTCCCCGATTGCTTTAAGTTTATCCACTGTTTCCAGAATTTTGGTTATATGTTGTTGCATGTTTCCCCTTTCATCTAACTTTATACTGTACAACTTTCGTAAAAGGTATAGTTTGCTGGATAAATTAGCTCTTTCATGTATCGCGCGAAGCGCATTCCATGTATCGCGCGCCGAGGTGAGATGCTTGACGTGAACGATTTGGGAGTCCTCAATACATAAGTTTATGAGCGCTCTGGCTTTTCTATCTTTTTTCTGCCATTCGTCGGTAATTGGGTCCGGAGCCGCTTCTGTTATCGTTTCTGATAATTCTTTATTCAATAGTGTCATTTCCATTTTAAACTTCCAATTGGAATAGTTACCTTGGTTTAATTTTTCGATCAAGTGACTTTCCTTGATAGATGCCATTATATTTTATTTTTAGTTTCCTTGAGAAATATTTTCCTTTTTTTTTGTTTATTTGCAGTGCGATATTTCCTTTTAATCTTATTCCGAAAAAAAATCACTTTCGGTTTTGAAGTTTTAACAAAGTCAATGGGGAATGAAAAAATAACAGTGATATATTTGTATATCAATTTTCTTTTCGGTTACTTATTTTTATGCCCTTTTTCCAATAATTTTATTGTTCATGAAAATGCTGCTATTTTATTTTGTTAGTAGAAATTTCTAAAGCGAGACAGGCTTCAACTTTCAGTCTCATAATCTGATAAAAATATAGTAGCTCGGTTGTGCAGAGGTAATGGCGCTCTGACTCGCCACTGAGAAACATATGTTATTATCAATTTTCTTTATAAACAGCATAATTATAAATAGGTAAAATGCTTACCTTTCTCAGCGATGGGCGTAGGGCAAATTGTCGTCTTTTCCCCTAAAGTATTAAACTAAATATCATTTTAGTGTGTTTGTTAACCATCTTGATATCAGGACTAATTTATCTTTATTGGAAGAAAAAATATATTATTTAATTAGATTCTGCATTTAAAAATTACATAGGAAAATTAAGAAACAAGCATTTTGCTGCGGCATCAAAACCGAATCATTCACAACACAGAACAGAACTTCAGTTCGTAAGTGTACCGGTATAGTCTCTTTGATGCGCGCGCAGATTTCTCGAAGTAAACACATTCCTCTTCAGCGGAAAGGCGAGAGTCAGTGTTTATGGGTATGTCTGTCTTTCGCAGCGAGGAGATCATTTATTTCTAACATATACAACAGAGATTGAGAGCTAGCTGCGTGGTCCGGATACTAAGATTTTGTGATGTAGCAAAAAATGTGATACAGTATTTTGTGATATAGATAATTGAGAATTTGAAATCAAAAACTCTATTAGAAAACAGCATTTAAAAGTTTCTGTATTATATTTTTTATAACTATTTTTTTTATTTACTTATGTGATTGAACTAAATATGTATAATTATATTAATGTGACTTCATTATGTTCACTACAGATTTTTTGAAAATTTCTGACTTATTAGCTTTATTGTTGGCTAATAAGAACGAAATCTATTCTGCGATTCTGGCTGCTGCACTGAGAGCATGATTTCAAATCTTAATTTATCGCGATGATTATAACAATGCGAATAAAATGTAAATGTACGAGAAATTTTTCTAAAATTTTCTTTTATATAATTACGGACAATATTTAATTTTACTGAAAATTTTCAAAATTTACGACTATGTAATTTACTAGATTTAATTTTACGGAAAATTTCCAGCGGACATAATTGCAATTTGACGGACAATAATTAGATTTTTAATTGCCAGACTTTGGCTGTCATTTTACGATTTCTTTTTACTGATAAAATTCAGGGCCGTCGACCCACTCCCGGTGACCTAGAAGGCGGTATTTTTGCACACTTATATAGTATCGGTCAGATCAAGAGATAGAACCTGACGTAGTCAGATTTTATATTTCTGCTGTGTGTGTGTGTGTGTGCGTTGTTGTTGTTGAGACCCAGAACGTCCGACCTACCAGAAAGGTGTAAGGTGACCGTTTGGACGGCCGGAAGAGCCAACCAATGCCGGAACCCAGTGAGGGAGGCATTCACAGGGACCGTACTCTCCTTCCCCTACCACCAACCTCTCGGAAGGACTTACGGACCCACATGTTTAACTTGATCGTACTCGGCGTGAACACGGCGGCATTTTGAGCAGAGGAGGGAATCGAACCCGGGCCTACCGAGTGCAATTCCCGCGCGCTGACCACTGGACTGCCGCGCCCTGTGTGTGTGTGTGTTGAAGACCCAGACCGTCCGACTCATCCTGAGGACTTGAGCAACTATTTGGACGACCGGGAACCTGCGTGTGTGTGTGTAAAGCTTGATTTTATGTTAGTGATGCATCTTGCTGGATAACTTTATTTTAGCACAAAAGCATAGGATTATATGCGGAAAGTTTTCCCTTATATATTTTATTTCTCTAGATGAAAATAGTAACTTCAAAAACGTTCCTCTATTCATTGTATTGCAATCACTGCCCAGTTTACATAAACCTAAAAAAACTATAAAAACTTGACCACCGAAACCGAAACTACAACTTAGATTTCGCTGTCATACAAGTTACAGCCCAATAAGAGACCAATTACATCACGAGACCTGCCCAGTATCACGACACTCGAACCTGATAGGACACCAGAGAGCAAACGGCGCGACAAGGACGACAATGTGTCGCTGTGTCAAGTCACGTGGTGTCCTTCGTCGCAACTGTGGGCGGGTTAGCTTTGAGAGTTCCATTGGACGAAACCGTGCAGGTACATGCCAGGTGTTAGCTCCGCCTCCTGGTTTCCAAAATGTTTGATATGAACGCTTTATTAATCTAATCTGGCTTGTAAGAAAAAAATGAAAGACAATAGATTTATTTCCTCGGTCGTTGAACGATGTTTGAAGCTTTGTCTTTTGCATCTGCGCCGGGAGAAACGGAAAAATATTGATTTTTATTTATTTGGCGTAGAAAAACGAAGCCAAGAGATTGATAGAAACAGCCAAAATCGACGAAGTTATGTATTATACGCACCTGAGGATCTTAATTATTTACTGTTTATAGTATCTTCAGCGTTTGGAACTAAACTATCGTTCAAAATAAAGAATGAATGTATTTTCGTTGGGTTCTTAAAGTGTTTGATAAACACAATGCCTAAATTTAAAATAATTAGATCAACTGTTGCTTTTAAAAACTGAAAATTAGAATATTTCGTTAATAATAGCATAAGACAAATATTTAAAGGAATCAACTGGTTTCGGAAACAAAAGAGAGCATCCTTTATCAGGATAAATGCGATTCAACGAGGCTGCAAAATGCCCATGTCGACAGACATTTTCCATTCGCTGGAGTCGCGATTGTGTGCTGTATTCATTACCCCCACCTTCAACTATATTGGAAGGAATACAAATATCAGCAGAACGATGCTATTTACAATTATGCAAACAGAAAACGTCTTGAATACATTATCTTAACGATTATTTTTTTTCTGTATTTTGGTTTCACTTCATGTAAAATAAATACTCAATAAAGTTTTGTAAAACTGTAAAAACATGCAATTATTTTTTAGGGTCAATAACAGCAAACTTTTATTCAATATTTATTCATTACAAGCATATTTCGCGGGTCTCTTTCCATATTTGATTTACCCTCACTTTGTGAATTTTTCATGTCTCCCCTTCCTCAAAGGAAAAAAAAGAAAAATGGGTGCCCTAACTCCCCCTACTCGAGTGGTATCTGACCCCCTGCTTTGTGCGACCCTTTTTAACATAGCACGATTAAAAAATGATTGGTAGCTCCGCAGTTGGACTATTTAGCAATCGCTTATATAACTATTCAATATTACTCGTACATCAAATACCATTAATTAGTTATTTAAAATAAAGTTTATTTTTGAGAAGAATTAAACTTTAAACTATCTAAATGTATACAAAGTTAATCCAACTTCTAACATTAATAAAACAAAAAAGACCAGTCATGCGTAGCATTGATTATGAAACCATTTCCAACTGAAATGCAATTTTATTTAAACATCTCTAAGATGCGATACATTCATCGATAATATATTTTTTAATTATCACAGAACTACAATAATTTATTTTACTTAAAAACTTAAAACCATGGAGGTAAAAGTGCTTTCTAACTCAATGCTTAATACTTCGTCGAAAAAGGCAATGATATGAACTCGTATGCATTTCTATGTAAAATCAATGAAAATTTTATTCATATCAACTATATTCCAGACTCCAGAGCTAAATAATTTTGCGTTAAAAAAATTTCGCAATTCTTATGCTATTCATCTTACAGCTTGACTTGTTTACATTCTGCATACGTTAAAATTGGGCTTCGTTGTAGAAATAATCAAAGTTTGATGATCATTTAAACTAAAAAGTATTGTAATTGCGTCAGCGCAGAGAATAGATGCTAAATAGATGAAAAATAGATGCTCAGAAAATACGCAAAAATAAAGCGGTTTCAGGAGAGCTGCAACACTAAATAGAAATTTAAAAGAACTTTAAAAATCACGATTTTGATACTGGATAAAAAGATCAGTGCCATATTTTATTTTGAAGTGGGTCACGTGATCTCTTCATATAATATTGGTGTAATTATTATTTTAATTTTTATTTAAAGAAACTACCGAACTTATTTTGCTAAATTTTTTTTATATATTTTATGGGATAATTTAAATATTTCCTAAGATTTTCAAAGCAATTTGTGAATTTTAACTTCGTTTAAAAAATGTTTGAAAAATTAAGTCCTATAGGGTTCAATACATTTCATTTTTTTAACCCGGGTTTAATCCAAAACTAATTGGGTGATATTATTCATTTACATTCCCATATGTCCCACAGGCCATCTCAACAACATACTGAAATTTCATTTTTATAAAGTCATTTTTACGGCAGTTTTCGTGCAACAGACAGGATGAACAAAGTCATAAACACTTTTCAGGTATGTTGTAAAATGTTAAAAAGGCTAAAATTAGGTGAATATTAAACTGTAAAAGTAATACTAACTCTTAAATGGGTGAATTCGTGCCACTTTTCATTTCTGCTTTTTAATTAACACTTTACAACAAAGTTGAAAAGTGTTTATGACTTTGTTCATTCTGTCTGTCTGTCTGTCTGTCTGTCTGTCTGTCTGTCTGTCCGTTAGCACGATAACTGCCGTAAAAATGACTTAATCAAAATGAAATTTTAGTATGTTGCTCAGACGGTCTGTAGGACCTATGGGAATATAAATGAATAATATCACACAATTAGTTTTGGATTGAACCCGGGTTGAAAAAATGAAATACATTTAGCCCTATGGGACCTAATTTTTCTAACATTTTTTTAAGCGGATTTAAAATTCACAAATTGCTTCGAAAATTTTAGGTAATAGTCAAATTGTTCCATAAAATATATAAAAAAAATTCAGCTAAATATATTCAGTAGTTTTTTAAATAAAAATTAAAATAATAATTACACATCTTATATGAAACGATCACGTGACCATGATATTAAACGATCACATGACCCACTTCAAAATGAGATATGGCATCCATCTTGTTTCAAATTCGTGATTTTTTAAAGTTCTTTTTAATTCATATTGAGTGTTGTATCCATCCTAAAACTACTTTATTTCTGCTTAAATTCTGTGCATCTACATACTAAAACAACACAATGACAATATATTTGAGTTTAAATTCTCATTCAAATTTGATTATTTCTACAATTAAGCCTATTTTTCACCTATGTAAAATGTAAACAGCAAAATATGTAGAATGAGTTGTATTAGAATTACTGTATTTCTTTAACGCAAAATAATTCAGTCCATGGAGTCTGCATGGCTGATATGAATGAAATATTAATTGATTTTATAAACAGAAGGACGATATTTTTCGATGAAGTTTTAAGCATAAAGTTTATGAATTGTAGCTCCATGGTCTTAATTTTTAAATAAAATAAATTATTATAGTATTGTGATGAATGAAATGGAGAAAGTTATGAATGAAATCCTGCTTTTATAGAGAGATCCAGGCGTGTTATTTTTTCTATGACGTCATTTGAATTAATTTCAGTTGTTTTCGATGAAGTTTTCAAATATAATAAATTATCGTAGTATTATGATAGATTTAAAAATATTACCGTGGAATGTATTGCATTTTAGAGATATTTAAACCACGCAATTTATATTTCAATGCCGTCTTTTGAATGAAGTTCATTTTTTTCAATGAAGGTTTAAGTTTTCAAATATAATAAATCAATGTAGTATCGTGATAAGTTTTAAAATATTACCGAGGAATGTATTGCATTTTCGACTTTTTTAAATAAAATTGCATTGAAGTTGGAAAGTGTTTCATAATCAATGCTTTAAGCATGATTGATCTTTCTTGTTTATCCTACTGGTGGTTATTGTCCAATTGTCTAACGCATCATTTCCCAAACTGAAGTACTCGTGCCCCTCAAAATTGGGATTTGACTGTACAGCGAGTCTTCTTGCAGCCATTGCAGGTATAAGGCATTCCATGAGAAGCGCACAATAATAAACTTGATCCATGAACGTTTTTATCTGCAATGGAAATGTAATCCTCAAGTGCGTTCCTTTTTGGGGCTTTGGAGCGGAACAAGTTGAGTGCGTTCCAAATTTTTGGAAAGTTGTAGAGGAACAGATTGAACGCATTCCAGGAGCGCTTGCCGGAAGCGCGTTCCAAATTTTTGGAACGTTGAAGCAGAATGAATTGAGCGAGTACCAGGGACGCATTCCAAATTTTTGGGAGGTTGGAGCGAAATGCACTTTTTTTTTATGTGAATTATGATCGGAATTACTTTCAGAACTTTTTGGATTTTCAAGATCGAGTTCACGTTCATTTTAATATTTCTATTTCGCTTAATTTTAAAAGTGCAGATCAAACCCGCATTCTAGATAAATATATATATAAAAAAAAAAAAGTGAGCCAGTAACTGATGACTCTTTGTACAAAAAATGTACACAGTCTAACGCATTGTGTAGAAAAAAAAATTTAATTGCAAACTTTTTTATTTTAATTTCATGAAAAGTACTTATTTTTCAATAAAAATAAAATATCCCTCATTTCATTTAAAGTCATAGGAATACCTAGTAAATATTAACATATCCAATAGGTGTAATGCTAGTAAAATATACTCATTAAATCAATCAATGTATTAGTGTATAAAAATGGGCATTAGCCGACTTCGTGGGTTCCAGACACTTTTTGAACCTCAATAATTTTGTTGTGGGTTCCTTGAACCTCTAATGTTTTTGAACATATTTAGTGGGGAAAATTTATGCATACATACATGAATTCTATTTTTTGTTATTAATTCATAAAGTTCTTCATTATTCATTCCTTGTATACTATATATATAAAGTCACGTGTATAGAAATTCCCCCCTTAGACTGTGTATTGTATTCTGAATACAAGATTTTAACTCAGAAATGATTTGCAGAGAAATTTGTTGGCATTTTTAACATTAGCAAAAATATCTAAAAAAATTTTATATTTATTGTTATTTTTATAAAGATGATTGAGTTGGAAATTCACACAGTATCTGTATATTGAATTTTAATAATGTTGCGCCTACAAAAGCAAAATAAATGAAATAAATAATTAACTAGAGAAAAAAAAAATATTTTTCTATATTTAACTGTATAATTTGCTTCATTTTAGCCTTTCAGATGTCTTATTGTGAAATATAATCTGGTCGCATGAAATTTAAATTAAACTTACATCCTTTGAAAAAATGCATGGGTAGAAACCCCTAATAATTTTTCAAATCGGCGCCATGGCATTGTTAAAAAAAACAAGAGTACAAAGTTATAATTAAAAATATCAAAGTTTTTATATAAACTGCAAAAAGATTACTTCGTTATTTACAGCAAAAAAAGTTGATAAAAAGTGTCAATGGGTTTCAAATAGTCTCTTCCTCAGAATAGAGAGACAGAGCAACCTCACCATTAAAGGCATGAACGCGTCTGTCTACACGCGTCAGCCTTTTGCTGGTGTGGTTCTTCTCTCTCTATCCTGATAAAGAAGGCTCTTTTAAGACAATGAAGCCAGTTGATACTTTTATTAATTAATAAAGAAGTACTTAAGAATTTATTAATAAAGAAGTGTTTATTTTGCAGTAAATTCCAACAGCAGTTTCAGCAAAAGTTCATATTTTTATATAATGTATAGAAAGACAACCTAAAAATGTTGGTCTTCATCCTTCTTTACATGGTAATAATAATGAAACAATACATAAAACGAACAAAAATATGTTTTAGAAACAAATTATGCTCTCCAAAAATACCTGTCAATATGGAGGTAAAAACCGAATTCCAAGTTTGGGCAATTTTTTAAAAGAACGCAAATGCGAATGTTAAGAATGTCGTTCTTAGTCAATTTTTGGAACGAGATAAGAACATGAATGTGAGCTGAGGAACGTAGATTTTAATGAGCTCCTTTTTCAAATAAAGAATTTTGAAGAGAGGCAGACTGTTCTTTTTTTTTTAAGTCTGATTATGATTTTGAAATGTTTACCAGTTTAAAAGGAGCAGGAACATTTATTTCAAATCGATGGTATAATTAATGGTAATGGATCCCAAATGAATGGGAAAAATGGTAATGGATTCCATGTCAAGAATAATGGATTCCAAAATAATGGTAATTGAATTGCAAAAATAAAATATTCTAAATATTTTAAAGTATATTAGGGGCCCCTTGCTCGTTATCCTTCTCAGGCCCTGCCGAAAGACTCTCTTCGCTCAGCCCCGGCAGCGTGGGGACCCGTAATCAGTAGCTTTCCGAGATTTTCTGAGGCCCCAAGCGAACTTTCACGAGAGCCCCCCCCCCCATATGAACAACAAATGCAGTTAAACGTCACAAATCCGAAAATAGGTAATCCGAAAAATCGATTATACGATAATTTATTTATGTTGTCCATTAAGTTGCTCTGAAATCGCAAAATACCGAAATTCTTTGAAACTAAAACAAATGCAAAATGCTACAGAACCTACATTAAAACAACCAAATCGCAAAAAGGGGTACACAGCGTGGGTACACCGTGGGTATCATGATCTCAATGTGTCAACTACAATTCTATTAAAAGGTCGTAGCCAAAATGTAAAAAGAACTGTAAACTGATATAAAAATGACTCAAGATAAAATGTAGAATTATATAAAATGCAAGATATTAGCTATAATGCACTATAATCAGTCTTTTAAAGAATGCAAGAAAAATCTAATAAAAATAAGGTACAAAATTTGAGGCCCTCTGCAAACATGAGGTCCCAAGCGGTCGCATGGACTGCTTGGCCCCTGGGATGCTCCTGCCCGTGATTGTAACCGGATGCGTCCTCTAGCTTGATAGTGCGTGTTCAGCAAAAGAGATCGGTTTGTCTAATGACCTACGTAAAAAAAAAGGGTTGAAATGAGTTTTGGAATACTAAAAACGTGTTTATCTACCAAAATCTCGAAATTGAAAATATTCGGGAAAATAATACTGTTGCTATACAATAGCTATACTGTTACTATACATGTAATAAATGAGCTAGTCTCTTTTTGAGTGTCTCTAAAAATCGTTTCTTTTCAGTTTGAAGTTTCTGAAATCTTTTGCGACAGAAGCGGGTGAAATTCCTGCCCTTACTTAAGGCATGAAAGCTAGAAATTCTATACTGTTTATGCATTCTTAAGTTTATCACCTGCACCCAAAAATTCCTGTTTATAAGGAGAGGAATAATTTTACTACTGCGCATGTTCTTTGTAAGCACCAGCGCAGGCTTATGCCTTATGCATCGTGCTGATTGGTTGGAGAAGGCTGAAAACCACAATTCTTACTTTTTAACCGATGAAATTATATTTAATCATTCAATCTGATTTTTGGTTTTAAAACTCATTTGATAATAAGCTTTGCAACATTTGTTATACCCAGTGGTGTACCTATTTTAATTTATAATTACAGTAGACAACCTTTTTTAATTTTTTATAGTTTTTGATTCAAATGTGGTAACTATGGTAACCAAGATGTGTTTCAAGACCAAAATTATTTACTGGCTACTATTTAAATGAAAGAACTGAAAAATAATAATACAATTCTCTGTTTCAATAATACAAAAAATAATACAATTCTCGTAGATTAAATATTGTTTCATAAACCGCAATTTCACGTTATTAGAACTATAGATTTAAACTGCTTTTGATATTCTGAACATTGTAGGTTGTTGTTGAGACCCAGACCGTCCGACTTACCAGAAAGGTGTGAGGTAACCGTTTGGACGGCCGGGAATTGCCACCCAATTTAAACTGGAACCCAGTGGGGGATTCATCCCCAGGGACCGTACCCTCCTTCCCCTACCACCAACCTCTCGGAAGGACTTACGGACCCACATGTTTAGCGTGATCGTACTCCGCATGAACACGGCGGCAGTTGTGGCAGCGTGCAAATCCACCGCGCAAACCACCGGGCTACCGCGCCTGAAATGTGCCAACAGCACGCGGTGTTCCCAAGTAGTCACCCACCCAAGTGCTAACCGCGCCCGATGCTGCTTGACTTCGGTGATCTAACGAGAACCGGTGTTTTCAGCACGGTTGGGCCGTTGGCTCAGAACATTGTAGGTGTCATATTTTAGCGACCACTAGCCATTTCGCTCACTTGAAGCGTGGGTTGAAATATCTAGTATATGACATTTTTTTTACTTTGAATTTTTTTGATATCCGGTTTTGTTATTAAAAAATCTAGAACTAGATAGAAGTTTTTGAAATTCAAGCGAAAACTTCGAAATTGTTTAATTCTTTACTTTTTACTTTCCTTATATACATAATGTATAAGGAAAGTATTGTGACGGGGTCGAAAATTCGAAATCGAGTTTCCGACGGGAGAGCACGTTTCAAGCATCCCTGATCACGAATCAAACATTTTTGAAGTGATGTCTGTGTGTGTGTGTGTGTGTGTGTGTGTGTGTGTGTGTGTGTGTGTGTGTGTGTGTGTGTGTGTGTGTGTGAGTGAAAGTATGTGTGTGTGTGTGTCAGTGAGTCTGTGGAGGCGATAATTGACGAACGAATGGACCGATTCGAACCAAATTTGGTACAAAAATCACAATCCGTAAACACTGGAAGCCTATTGTTTTTATACGTAATCGAATGTTCAGAAACCCCCTAAATTTTCGAATAAAATTTTGAAAAAATCGTCAAAAAATCGAAACCTCTAATAAAGTTACGCAAATAGACATTTCTTATGTAATTTTTCCTTAGAAAACCATTGACATAAACTTTAGAACGCTAGCACGAACCGTTCTCGAGATATTGCACATTTTTTAAATAAATTTATCAAAAAATTCCATAAATTAAAAATAATATATTAACTGTTGAGAAACATGTTCACTTTTCATATGTAATACCATGCGATAAATTGGGTGACATCATTCTCGTGGAACTTGCTCGTTCCATTCATGAAAAAAGATACTTTAAGTAATACTTTTGTATTTGAACGCCAATACTCATTCATAACGTTGAACGTCATAACTCATTCACACGTTCATAACGCTTGGTGAGATTTTGGCGACGAATTTGGCGGAATGTCGCCAACTTGGCGACTTTTTGAAATGTTGCCAAATTAACGAAAATCTCGCCAAATGGATAAAAATGACGCTAAATCAATGAAAATGACGACTAATTGTCGAAAATTCAATAGCTTGGAAAGAATATTAGTATCTACTATAAGAAAAACCTATTTTTTTACTGTAAAAGTAGTAAATTCATTACATTATATAAGGAAAGTCATGTGTTGCCCACATCAGATTTTTTAATATGGCATTGCAGGACAAAACTTGACATAATCATGCATTAAAAGTTTCATTTTCGGCTCAATGATCACGAAAATTTATAGTTTCTATCATTGTTGTGAAAAATATCCGCCATATAATTTTTTTGTTCGTGACGTCAGTAGCCCCCTCGGAGCACAAGTATCCAACGGAGGGTTACATTATCAAGTATTGTATCAATCGAAAGATTGTTTCAAGCCCTTTAAAGTGAAGATTAATATGCAGTAATTGTAATATGATACGATTTTTCAAAAAAATTTCTTTAAAATTTGGAAATAAAAAAAGATAAGCTACTAAAAATGGATTCTAGGATAAGAAAGTCGAATTGAACCACGCTTCAGTTAATTTTTTGTCACAATTCATTTCATTTAATTTGGCATAATTTAAAGAGTTGTAAATGAATGTTGTAGGTGTTGGGAAGAAATGTTTATTATGTAATTATATTTTTTATAAACAAAAATCTGTATTTATTCTGCCGTCGATTCATGTATTGTATTGGTCTGTAAAAGGACAAACCCTGAACCAGTGAACTCCGCTCATAGTGTTGTCATTGAATAGGTGTATTATTTTGTTTTGTGTTCCTTCCCCCCCACACACACACATTTAGCATTTTTTACCACAATCCTTTTGATTTCTTATAATTCAAAGAGTTGTAAATAGATGTTGTGGGTTTTGGGGAGAAATGTTTGATCCTTATTTATATGTACAGCGAACCTAAATTTTACATAATCAGATTGTTATCCAGGAATGTTAATTTAAGAATTTCTTTGGGGGTTTAAACATAGTTGAAAAGTGTTTATGACTTCGTTCATTTTGTCTGTCTGTCCGTTCGCACGATAACTACCGTAAAAATGACTCTATCAAAATGAAATTTTAGTATGTTGTTCAGACGGTCTGTGGGACATATGGGAATGTAAATGAATAATATCACCCAATTAGTTTTGGATTGAATCCGAGTTGAAAAAATGAAATACATTGAACCCTATGGGACCTAATTTTTCAAACATATTTTAAGCAAAGTTAAAATTCACAAACTACTTCAAAAATTTTAGGAAATATTCAAATTATCCCTTAAAATATATAAACAAAATTTCAGCAAAATATGTTCGGTAGTTTTTTAAATAAAAATTAAAATAATAATTACACCTATATTATATGAAGGGATCACGTGATCCACTTCAAAATAAAATAAAGAATCCATCTTTTTTTCCCAATGTAAAAATCGTGATTTTTAAAGTTCTTTTAAATTTATATTTAGTGTTGCATCCGTCCTAAAACCGCTTTATTTTTGTGTATTTCTGTGCATCTATATTCTGCGCTAACGCAATTACAATATTTTTGAGTTTAAATGATCATCAAACTTTGATTATTCTACAACGGAACCTAATTTTAATGGATGCAGAATGTAAACACGTAACTTTTAAGATGGGTTGTATAAGAATTGCTGAATGTTTTTCACGCAAAATTATTTTTCGGGGGCGCGGTAGCCCATTGGTTAGCGCGCTGGAGTTGCACTCGGTAGGCCCGGGTTCGATTCCAGCCGCTGCTAAAACTGCCGCCGTGTTCACGCGGAGTACGATCACGTTAAACATGTGGGTCCGTAAGTCCTTCCGAGAGGTTGGTGGTAGGGGAAGGAGGGTACGGTCCCTGTGGATGCCTCCCCCACTGGGTTCCGGTCTAAATTGGGTGGCACTTCCCGGCCGTCCAAACAGTTACCTTACACCTTTCTGGTAGGTCGGACGGTTTGGGTCTCAACAACAACAACGCAAAATTATTTAGCTCTGGAATCTGGAATAAAAGTGATAGGAATATTTATTAATTTTACATGGAGAAGCAGGCGATTTTATAGCATTGCCTTTTTCGAAGAAGTTTTAAGTTTTCAAGAATAATAAATTACTGTCATACTGTAATAGTTTAAAAAATATCAAAGCTGAATGCATCACATTTTAGAGATGCTTAAATGAAATTGCATTTCAGTTGGAAAGTGTTTCATAATCAATGTTTATGCATGATTGATGTTTCTTGTTCAGACATGTCAAGAAAAAATGTTGTTTGTACCACTGCATGTAAATTTTATTCCATTCATTACAAGAACATCTGCAATTTGAGTCTCCATGTTTAAGAACTATTTTTATAATAATCAGCAATAGAATACAAAACTCTGATAACAGATTTAGATGTAGGGTCCCACAGCCTCACCAGCTAGGGTTTAGAGGCCTTTGTTATGTGAATCTCCGGGATTTGTGTTCCCTTTTCCAGCAAACCCACAACAGGGGCGTCCCAAGTGCCAAGCGAACGTGCATTATATGATACTATATGTTATCATATTATACATTATCATGATACTATAATTCCCAAGGTGCGCTTTGTTATATAACCAATGCCGGATTATCCATTGGAACAAAGGTAATTCCGGATCCGGAAATATTTTATGTCATACAAAAGCCTCCAAAATATTATTGACCCGGTAAATCAAAATTCTATTCCAGAATTTAAAGTGGTAAAGACTAACGTATATGTTAGTCTTTTAATGAATCTCTCTATATATATTTTTTTTAACTTGTAAAACAATATAATTAAACTGCCGGAAAATCGATTTTTCGGATTAGCAAATTTCGTCTAACTCATCTAAGAATGTATTTATTGTTCAGATTAGGCCTTTTTTATGAAAGTTCGCTTGGGACCTCAGAAAATATCGGGACGCTAATGACCTACAACCATGGGAACAAGAAGGCATAATTATTCACCGGGTAGGGGCCGAAGATGATCCCGCCAAGTCTTGACCGCCAATCGTCAACGGGCTCAGGCCATGAATACGCACAGTCCATCCCTAGAGCTCCTCTACTACAGGCTGACTTATCAAGCATATTGAAACCCATAGGGTTCCATACTACAGTTACAGAAATTGTAAAATGAGTGTTTAAAATAAATACTTTATATAAAAGAAGAAGTTTCAATTAGAATATTATAGAATTTAGTTCGCACAAGTATGCTCCAGTATCGGGTATCCAATTATTTATTAGCCATTGTTTTCTTCTTTCTTCGTTTCTAGGAAAACGAAATAGCCTAAAATCATTTCTAGAATGCTTACAGCAATTCGGCGCAGAACAACTACCCATAATTATTTTAATTATACTTCTTAAAGTGAAAGTAAGAATAGAGTTAATGCTAATGGATTGCGCTTCCAGCTACGGTGGGCTTCAATATGCTTGAAGAGTCAGCTCGTATATAGAGGAGCCTTATCCATCCCCATGTCACCTGATGCAGCCTAGTTAGAGTAGAAAGGTCAGAGACTACAGGGTCAATGCCCGTCCGTCTAAAAAACCGGCCACCCCATAAAGGGTGGCAACTCTGATAACAGCAGGTATGGCATATAGAGTGGGCTTGCTCCCCCCCCCCCACACACACACACACACATATACAAGGGTATTCAAATTATTATGTTTCTTGTAGAATTTTCGTGCCAAATTATGTTTCCATCGTTAGAACTTCAGTTCAACTTTTGCTCCCCCCCCCCCCCTCCTTCAAAAAATTCTTGAAATGGTGTTCCTGGAAAAGAGACTGATTATGCAGAGTTTTGGCTGATGAAAATATAATTAAAGAACAAGCATTTCTCCTCCAAACCCATAACGTTTATTTAAAACACTTTAAATTATAAGAAATAAAAAGGATTGTTATACAAAATGCTAGATATAAGAAAGAAAACAATAAAAAAAAAATCTGATGTGGGCAACACATGACTTTCCTTATATAATGTAATGAATTTACTACTTTTACAGTAAAAAGATAGGTTGTTTTTATAGTAGATACTTATATTCTTTCCAAGATATTGAATTTTCGACAATTAGTCGTCATTTTCATTGATTTAGCCTCATTTTAATCCATTTGGCGAGATTTTCATTAATTTGACAATATTTCAAAAAGTCGCCAAGTTGGCGACATTCCGTCAAATTCGTCGCCAAATCTCGCCAAGCTCTACTGACGGAGAAATAAGTTATTCTTATAACAGATAAATGACTTTTGTCGTTCAAATACAAAAGTATTACTCGAAGTATCTTTTCTCATGAATGGAACGAGCTAGATCCACGAGAATGATGTCACCCAATTTATCGCATGGTATTACATATGAAAAGTGAACATGTTTCTTAATAGGAAATATATATTTTTTATTTTATATGACTTTTTGATATTTTTTTTTAAATGTGAAATATCTCGAAAACGGTTCATGTTAGCGTTCTAAATTTTATGTTAATCGTTTTCTAATGAAAAATTACATAAGAAATGTCTATTTGCGTAACTTTATTAGCAGTTTTAATTTTTTGCCGATTTTTTCAAAATTTCATTTGAAAATTTAGGGGGGGGGGGGGTTCTGAACATTCGATTACGTTTAAAAACAATAGGCTTCCAGTGTTTACGATTGTGATTTTTGTACCAAATTTCGTTCGAATCGGTCCATTCGTTCGTCAGTTATCGTCTCCACAGGCCCACTGACACACACACACACATACTTTCACACACACATACACACACACACACACACACACACACACACAGACATCACTTCAAAAATGTTTGATTCGTGATCAGGGATGCTTGAAACGTGCTCTCCCGTCGAAAACTCGAATTCGAATTTTCGGCCCCGTCACAATACTTTCCTTATACATTATGTATATAAGGAAAGTAATAATACATCTTCTCACTCAGCATTATTTCCAAATTCACTGCGCTGCCGGGTTGGTCCCTTCAAATACCAGTACAATACACTTACAGTTTCGATAACGTATTGACTATTCAGCTTTTTGAAGAAAATATAATAAAATAATAAACATTTCTTCCCCAAACTTGCAATGTTCATTGACAGCTTTGACTTTAAATTTTAAGAAATCAAAAGAATTGTGATAAAGAAAAAATGAAAATGCAAGATATACAAAAATGAACGAAAATCAAATTAGAAAATTTTTCAATGAATAATACTGCAGTGTGCCGAGTTTGAATGTGCCTGGTTATAGTGTGGCGGCAGGGTTACTGTTACTTCAACTTCAGGTTAGAAGCACTTTCTTCACGGTTTTTTTATGTAATTAAGTTCTCTTGTAAACAAACAAGAGAGCACTAGACAAACCAAGGCGGATTTATTAGGTCGTTAATAATTAGATCTTTCCGTTATTTAATAAAAATCCGATATGGGAAGCACATAACTTTCCATATAGAATGCATTTCTTTCACAGTGAAAAAATGATTTTAAGATCAAAGTCACAGAGTTTTTTAACATTGATTTGTACATTTGACGCTTTTCCAGCTGACAACATGTAAAACTATTTCGAAGTATCCAATTTACTTATGTTTCACGTAATTCTAAATTGACAATTATAAATATTGATAGCATCCACAATAAGCAATATATACTCCATATATTAAAATATAAAAGTAATTCAACAATTTGGCGTCATTTTTGCAATTTGGCGATGTTTTCGTCAATATGGGGCAATATATCGCCAAGTTAGGAATATTTCGCTAAATTAGCCACCAAGTTTATTACTAAGTGTTACAGACAAACAGAGAGGAGAGCATTTCTTATATATAAATGACTGTTGTCGAATTGTCAAGCTTCAAAATACAAAACTATAACACAAAGTATCTTATCTCGTGAATGGAACGAACTGGGACCACGAGAATGATGTTAACAAATTTATCGCTTAATATTATATATAAAAAGTGAACATATTTCACAATGGTTAATACTTCCTTTAATTTTTTGTGATTTTTTTTTTTTTTTTTTGATAAATTTATTTGAAAAAGTACAATATTTCGAGAACAGTTCATGTTAGCATTCTAAAATTTATGTCAATCATTTTCTAGTGAGAAATTACATAGGAATAAATTATTTATGTAACATTATTGAAGTTTCTGGTTTTTTGATGACTTTTCAAAATTCCATTCGAAAAGTTGGGATTCTTTCAAACATTCGAATGCATTTAAAATCAATAAGTTTCCACTATTCACGGATTGTAATTTTAGTGACGATTTTCGTACAAAACACTCCATTCGTTTCCACAGTCTTACGGACACACACATTACCTCAAAACTGATCGATTCGTGTTCACTGTCATATTATTCAGAGAACCTGCTATTTTTAGATAAATATACATAACCGGATATGCTTTAGGAACTGGAAATTAAAGATAATTTTCATTAAATGGAAGTGTCCTCTATTAGGAAGTATCCGTTAAGGAGGTTTTACTGAGAACATTTTATGAACATTGCACAGCAGTGTCTACTACATACAATTTTAAAACGAACATAATGGGTCTGTGTAGAGAGTTATGACCCATAAAACCAAACCCTTGGTGACGTCACTGAAATCTGTTTCGTCAATTTATACGAAGTTTTAATTAATTCGTGAATTACTATCACTTAATCGCCAGGTGAATTAACAACTATTACTACTTAAATATAATTAATAAAATAATTTAAGAATTACTATCATTTAATGGCCAGGGTGAATTAACAACTGTTAATAATTAACGATAATTGATAAAATAATTTATGAATAACTATAATTTAATCGCCAGGTAGAATAAACAACTGTCAATAATTAAAGATTATTAATAAAATAATTCATGAATTACTATCATTTAACCACCAGGGGGAATTAACAACTGTTAATAATTAAAGATAATTAATAAGTATTTTGCACTTTCCGTGAAAAATTTATCGGCATGTTTCTGCTCCCTATTTAGTAAAGAGAGTTCGCTCTCTCGTATTTTAAAAATATATAAATAAATATTGAGATCGATCTTAGCAATTATAAACAGAAAGACCTTGTATTCCCAGGATATATAGGAAACGTGCAATACATATTTATATGGATTTTATAGAATGCATCAAAATAATGTTTTTAGGTCCAAAGTTAAAAATTTTTTTTATAACCTTGCAAGGAAGATTTTTTACAACGAAAAATGTAACAATTAATATTTGAACTTGCGCATGTGTTTTTTCAGTTTTGATTCTTATAAGTGGCTCCTTCTTACAGTACGCCTTCATTTACAATATAATGGGAGTTACAACATAGGTGCATTTAGGGGAGGGGGGTCAGGGGTGCCAAGGCAACCCCCTGGAAAATTGTTAATTTAATTAAAAGCCAATATGAAAGCAACATAAATAAGAAAAATTCTTTTTGAAATTAGATCATTCAGCAGCAACTGTGTTTTTTCTCCCACGTATATATTAGTAACAACAATGTAAACATATACTTAAATGGGAAACTTCGAATTATTTATTGCTTTTGATATGTTTATGAATGCCTAATTTGTTAATTTAGTTACTCTGTTTTCAAGAAGGTTAGAATTCTATTCTGAAATGGGGAATATGTATTAAAGGTGGTACACACTGATTTTTAAAAATTGGTGTGTACTAATTTTTAGAAGTGCTATACACACTAATTTTTAAACTGTGATGCTCATACTATCCATTCAATTTACTTTGTAACAATACATATTACAAGGTTGATAGTAATCTCTAAATTTTGAATGCAATCAATTTTAGCATCCTCCCCCCCTCCCCCCGAAAAAAAAATCCTGCATACACCCATGAGTTACAGTAGTATATTATATTTTTCTTAATCGAACCTTTCGATATTTACTGTGTAACACCGACATCTTAAAATATGTATTTAACCAATGTCTCTAAAGACATCGTCAACTGATGATTAAACCAAAATGAGAGGATATGTTCCTTACCCTGAATGTTCAACTTGTAGTTACTTCTCTTTTACGTCTATGGTCACTAATATCAACGAAAACAATAATTTTCTTTAGCGAGAAATCACCAATATAGCGATTAAAAGCCAAATCTGGCAACCCAACTGATGATCCTTTTCCTCTGCGTGCTTCAGAGTATGGAACCCGCTCTTCGGATGCATCATTGGAAAGCTATATCTCAACAGGGGAAGAGGGGGAGAACGAGAGATCGCATACGCGGTTTTTACAACCACGTGGAAAAAAGGGAAACCGGAGCAGATGATTCCAAGGGTTGGAGAAAAATTATCTCTTCTGGTGGTAGGAATAATTGCCGGCAGATTGTTCCTCGACCCCCCGACCCTCCTCTGATAATTGCTCCGGAGAGTGAGACGATTCTTGTAGACTGGAGAGAGTTATCTTGTAGTCTCCCAATTGATCAGCTGTGTGTCGATTGTTTGAAATAATATTGTGTTGACTGATAACGGAGGGATATAGACGGCCGGGAGCGTTGTGAAATCTGAAAGGGAAAAAATGTGAACCTGTTGATAGTTCTGGAGTGTATAAAAGTGACATTTTTGGACATAAGTGTCAGACTTTCCTGATTCAATAATTCTCCCGTAAATGTTTAGTGCTTTGAAGAATGTCATCTTAGTTATGCTCAGTTGATGACAATTTTGAACAAAGTTTTGAGTAGAAGTGAAGTTATTTTGGCCCAGCGCTGTTTCCTGATGTTTATAAATATTTGATCAAACTAAGACTGACTCAGTATAGAGTGAACCTGCGAAATTTAAAAAGTATATAATTTCTCAAAATGCAATGGAATGTGCTGAATGTGTATGTTTTTATAGGTTCGAAGGAGAGCCAATGTTTTGCACATAGGTCCAAAATATTTTATATAAATACAAATAAATCAACAAGTGCTGAGTGAAAATATTTATCAGCGCTTGAAGGTAACTGAGAAAAATACAGTTGATTGGACCAATATTGAACACAGAAAAGCAAGAGATAGCTAAGAAGTGATAATCAGTGTCAATCATCAATTTTTAGTACTTTTCTCCCTAACTTCACTCATTTAATTTCTGGTTGGCAGCATAAAGATTCAAGGTAATGTTTTGAAAACGAAAGATTTTGATTGCAAAACAATCATCTATACAATTTTCAAAAAATATGCCTCCACAAGCTGTCTCAATGTCATACCGATCCTGAAAATAATATCTCTTTGCAAGTTCTGAAATCGGACGTAGAGACTCGCTCCAGAAAGTCTAGCGAGTACATTTAAAGATTGTTTACATTTTACTCCTCTGGTCATTCGGGAGTTGCAAACTTGCCCTCACACTGTGCGCTACCTGCGACACGTGATCTCACCTGGCAAGTCCCCACCCCCTCTGAGTGACGTCATCCTCTACGTGTCCTGACGTCACCTCTAGATGTCCCCGGTGGGGGAGGAGTGAACAGCAGAATCTGGGAGTGGCTTGCTGTGTTTACGGCCCCTCCCCCCACAGTGTCCGCGACTTCGACAGTCGGTTGGCTGAGCCAGCGACGGCCGGTGTGTAACATGACGACGACGACGACCGACGGGGGTGCGACAACTGCGGCCGGCGGTAGTGCGACCGCTGCGGCTTCATCGCCTCCGCCGCCCGGCATGGCCCTGCCCGTACAGCGCTCAAGTGCTGTGTGTCGGACCATGTCGCCACAGATGCCCCTGCCCAGGGCGCCGCTTCTAATGGAAGTGGTAAGTGGAAAAATAATTTTCAAATTCAATGATATATCACAACTGTTTAGATTTTTCTACATCAAGGTGGTGAACGGGCATTTAAATTGTAGCTTTGAAAGGGCTTGCATTTTAAACATTTAACCGATGCGAGGTCAAGGTCATTATCAAATGTATACATATTCGAATTCTACAAAAAATATTTAATATATCCCATTGAAATTAATTTATAATTTTTTATAACATTTATTATGGCTGTTCTGACACAGCCCGAATTGTTTTTAACTGTTACGGAACACTTGGATCAGACCCAAACCAAGGGACCGGCACAATCCGATGCCGGACTCTACTTTAAATGTTACGCAGGTGGGGATTGTATTCGAAGTCAGATAAGTATATTTTCTACTGTACTGCGAACATTGTCAGGGGCGGAAGGGGACTATGGAACAAATTTGGGGATTTGGATTTTTTAGTATAGACTGGATATATTTTAAGGAATAATAAGATTGAATGTAAAAAAATATCGAACTTCAGCCAGTACCTAGTCAAACTAGCCAGGTGATTACACCGGACCATTCGATGGACTGTCCGTTGGTCCATGAACATTATAAACATTAAAGTAATTGACTATTTGAGTTTATTTTTTAACAGAAGTTTTAAACCACATGCTCAATAAGAGTAGTCGTTATAGATAGTTTGTTAATGAGAATTTATGCTGTATATTTTTTTACTTTGAAATTCTTCTGTGGCGAACCTTTAATTTTAAAGAGAACCATTACTTAAGTTAGTTATAATCATTGATTATTTCATAATTTTATCCATCAAACTTGGCAAAATGTTAAAGCAATTGGTTCTTTTAAGAAGGGGTTTACGTGATAAATATTGGAAATCTATCATCTATTGCCAATCTTAATAATGACTTGCGATTTAAAACAAGGTAAAAATATTCTTTTCTGCTTAGCATTGATATAAAACCACTTTATAAAAGTTTAACATACAGCTGTTTAACATTAGCTGTTCATGTAAAATTAATAAAATTACGTATTTACCTTCACATATTTAGAAAATATGTCAAATTTTTGTAAGATAGTAGCGAAATTTGATCTAAATGGTGGTTATTAGGGATTAAATAGCGGGCATTTTCATTTTAAGGGACCTAGAACATCCTTGCTACAATTCTCCATCCCTCAAAACTAGATACCTACCAAAATAAATATAATTTAATTAATTAAATACCCAAATACAAATACCTAATAAACCTAAATATGTCACCGATATTTTAGGCTATCTGTTATTATTTTAAGGCAACCTTCTTTAAAGTTGCACATGAATGCGTTCTATCGTAACAAAAGTCACACGAGGTCCCCCCCCCCCCGCCCCTCTCACGCCCAACTCTGCGGCCGTAGGACGTAGTATGTTGGCCAATATTACATGTTGTTTATTAATAGGGCTCATTTCTTCTTGAACATAGATACTAAACAATTTCATTGTTTTCTTTTTAGAAAATCCCCTTGTTTCTCCACAAGGGTATCCACTTTTTGCATTATGGCTATACTGGCACTTCCTAAAATATATCCTTTTCTCTCGATTTCTCACTTTACCTTAATCACGCTGTCTTTTAGGAAACACTGGATAGGATTAATTTGTTAATATTATTAATTTATTTATTATAAACTTAAAATTATATGTTTAAACGATGTATAATATAATGACACTAACATCCTCTTTATACCAAAATTGAAATTAATAAATAAATAAATATACATTAAGAGATAGCCTAGCTAAGTTAATTGTGTAAAACTGTATATTAAAGCTTAATGTTCGCAGAAATGAAATGCTTGCGTATTTTAAAATGTAAATTAATGAAACTAAAACTAGATTGAACATAGAACTTTGAAATTTGCAGCACATTTTGTAATTAAATGCTTCGGGACATTTATATTTGAATATAAATTTTGGTACAACGTTCAAGTCGTTCAAATAAAAAGAGTTTTTTCCCCCAATAAAACTTTTTTTATAATGTTTTCTTTGCGGTGTAATAAAATATTTTAAGAATAAATAAAAAGAAAATTTGCTTTATATATTAATCATTTATAATTCTTATATCAATTTATCTTATTAATTTATTTTATCTATTTCGTATATGAATTTTATATTTCGTATATCATTCTTCTGAATGAAAAATTCTTCTCAAAGTTTTGCACTTTTTTTAATATATTTTGAAGCGTTTTATTTTTATTTCGTACAAACACGTCGAGCAAAAGATATATCTTATGTCAAAAACTGAATTAAATAATTAAAAATAAGAAAAATAATTTTTCGTTTTCCAAACCCTTAAAAAGCATCGGGCATATTTACAGAATATATATGGACATAATATTCATGTATCCATCATCCATTTCCCAGATGTAAGCGGAATGCATATAATAGTTTGCTCCAGGCTCTAAGATATCTGTTACAGCAAGCAATTATAATTGGAAGTGAAATTAAACAATGCTTCTGGAACCATACAACATTTCTATTTGCTTTATTTTATACAGTATACCGTTGAAACTATAAACTTTATAATTATTGCATTTATAACAGAAACAGGAATAATTATTTTATAGTAATTTGCTTTATTATGTGTGATAAATTCACTCATACTATTGGATTGTATTGATATCAGGTCTGATTTTCGGTTCTGGGCTCTTTTATGTGACCATCAGCATGAACTTAGTATGTCAGGACTCCTATACGTCTATTGATGGTATGGCATTCTCAGGCTTGTTTAATCGATGATGTACAGTACACTTTTCTTTTGTATATATTATGTAGTTTGTTGTGATGCGTTGAGGTATAATCTTCACTTCTTTGGTTTATTTGGAATTGCCTTGTTTGGTTCATTTTTGTAAAAATAGTACCAAACAAGGCACAAAAAAGTTCTTTTGTGCCTTTTGTCATACTTGACATCTGACTTTATATACTGGACTACAGTTTTCAACATAATACACCAGTGGCGTAGCTAGTAGGTTTAAAAACTATGGCCCTCGTTGTTTGAACAATTACATAGAGTCCTTGTGTACAGTTTGAATTTTCGTCTCCCCCCCCCTCCCCCTGTCTTTCCGAGATCTTAATAACATCTATATACTACAAGATATGTTTAGAAAATTTATAAGATCAAAGATTTGCTTGTATATAAAAACAAATTTCCTTAATTCGGTATGATATACCTGCATATAAATTTTACTGAATTTCATTGAATAATATATAGATCATATTCATTTTAACTCATGTAATTTCTTCATTTTTTTTAATATTGATATCGAGTAGTGTTGATATACTTTTAGAGGACGCCTCTTTCTATATAAAATGTTTCACTCGTTCTTTTATATTAATTTGTATTTCCACTGATCTGTAACTAAAAATTAAACTTTTAATATTTCTACAACTTGCGCTTAGAAAGTTTGGTGCAGTTAATTCGAGAACTTTGGACCCTTTTATATATAAACTAAAGCATGATATAGACATGGAGCACATTTTTTTTATAAAACAGAGTTTTCCGAAATGTCCTCAAATTATAGTATAATTCAAAAATGCACGCTTTAGTTGTTAAATTTTTAACGTCACATTTAGACTACTTTTTATGTAAAATACTTTTATTTTGCTTCATAATTAAACTTGATGAATTCATATCAGAATTTGTTATGATGAAGCTATATTTTCCCAACTTTTTTTATTGAATGATATTTTTCAAAATTTCTATATATTGTGATATAATTTGAATAAGTAGTTTTCACCTGTTCATTTTTAAGGTGTCACGCAACTTGGCTATTTATTATATAGCAACATACTTTTATTTTGCAGCATAATTTTTTTAACTTAATATCTACTTCAAAACCGCTAATATTTTACCATAAGTTACTGTGAGAAAGCAGAGCTCTTCAAAATTTTATAACTGAACATTTTTATTTAAAATTTCTTGAGATTGTAACATATTTTGCAAGTGTTATTTTCAGATTTTTAATCTTTTAAATGCCACAAATAAACCATTTAATGCACAGCATAATTAAATTTTTGAAACTTAATATCTGCTTTTATATTTTTGAAACGAATTCTTTAATATTAAAATCGTTGTCAAAAAATAAAATTATTAGTGATTATCAAAGAATCATAGAATAAATTAATCATAGACGATTATTAAATTTTAAATAATGGAGCAAATTGTTTTTAAATAATTGAGACACTTATACAAAGTAGTTTTTATATTTTATGCTCATCTGTACTTATAAAATTAGAAACTATTTTAAAATTATTGTGTAAATAGTTTTTCGTTCATGATCATTACTAGTTCATTTGCAGTCAGTTGTTTAGTATGTAAATGCGCTATCAAAACGCTAAGAGATATATAAGTGTATTTTTGTTTCTGAACTATATTTCTATTAAATGCAATAAAATATATTTTATTTTATAAAGTGAAAATTCAAAAATTCGTATTGTACAAAATTGCATTTTCAAATCGTTTGGTTTGGTGTTAGGTATTTTACGACTCGGAATTTACCAAAAAATTCCAATGAAGAAAGAAAGAAGTAAATTCTGCAATTCTCTGAAATACTTAACTGATAAATATATATTTCGATCCAAAGATAAAAATTTTCGAACTTTAAAAATCTGCTTTATAAGCACTTTTAAAGAATTATTTTGAAGACTAACGTTTAAGTACTTTAAACCAGAAATGTATGGAAATTATTGTCTAGGAATTATCACGAAACTTTCGCAAAAGTTATTCGAAATTCTGCATTTTTTCGGTGAACAAATAAGTGGTACTGTTAAATTAAGTCATTTTATTGAATAACTTCCACTTTTATTCTAAAATAATTTATTATATATATATTTAATGAATTCTGTGTAATCATACCATAGCACCTAACATTAGTTAATCATTTGACTTTTTCTCGGTGAGAAGATAAGTGGAACTGTTAAATTAAGTCATTCTATTGAATTACTTCCAATTTTGTTCTAAAATAATTTCTTATATATATTTAATAAATTCTGAATAATCATACCGCAGGAACCAACATTATTTGACTTTTCCTCGGTGAGAAAATAAGTGGTACTGTTAAATTATGGCATTCTATTGAATAACTTCCACTACTGTTCTAAAATAATTTCTTATATATATAGTGAATTTTGGTACCTATATACCACAGCATTATTCGACCATTTTCGTTCTCCCGTGATCTCATGATATCTCTCTCTATTCTCCCTACGCACCTGTATTAAGTTTATTTTCAGTGTATGAGATGAGGGGATGGACTTTAAAATTCTGAATTAGCATTGTAACTGGTAAACATTGGGGGGGGGGGGGGGGAGAGAGAAAGCCCATTACAATCTAGTAGATGTCTGATTATCGGCTTGATGATGATTATCGGCTTTGTCATAAGCAACATATCTTGGAGTATATGGAGTGGCGCTACTTTATTTTTTTGTGGGAGTGTTGAAATATGCACATTTATTTTCGCTTATGACAAAGATTATTGCTTTCTTCCTGTGGTGCGTTTCAATATTTACTTTCTCATACGTAGTATTGAAAAGTATTGTTTTCACGAAAATTTTCGATTTCGAGATTTTGATGCAAATATATGTTTCAAGACCTCCTGAACACGTTTTGACTATTACTGGAGTGTTATCCGTCTGTCTGTCTGCAGGTTTGTGGTTGATTTCTTGTGTACAGTGCACGATAGCGGACACAAATATCAATGGATTTTCACGAAACTTTATATTCGGCTTTGTTAAAAAAAAAAAAAACCTAGAACTAGAAAGATATTATTTTAATCGAGCGAAAACTTTAAAATATATTTATATATTTTTAATACGGTTACATAGGACAAAATGTGACATAATCATGCGTAAATGGGTTTATTTATGGCTCAATGATCACGAGACTTTATAGTTTCAATCATTGTTGTGAAAAATAGCCGCTATACAATTTTTTGTTCGTGACGTCATTAGCCCTCTCAGGGGAGATTTACCTGCTTCCCGGGGGGTACATTGTCAAGTATAGTATCAATCGAAAGATTTTTATCAAGTCGTTTAAAGTACAGGGATTACACTGTATAATTGTAATCATATGGACCCATGCTACCTATTTTTCAAAAATTTTCTTGCAAAATTTGAAAAAAAAAATGGATTCTGGTATAAGAAAGTTGAGTTGAGTCACATTCAGTTATTTTATATTAATGTGAAAGTTTTGCTAATAACTTTTACTGTAACTATCTATTGTACATTAGTTTATGGGGTATAAGTTATCGTTATATAATACTAAATCAATTGGTGTAGATTAATGTAGCGGCTGTCGTATTGAGGTAGCGAAATTTCAAAATTGCGCTCCGTTGTGTTTCTGCATTTTTCCTGCAGTCTTTATTTCTTCCTGATTGATTTTCAGATGACGATTGGAGAAAACGGAATAATGAAACTAGACAGAGAGAGCTATGTGATAAAAACCACGAAAATAATCTTTTTGTAACTCTTTCTCGGGTCTTCCTACTTCATTTATATAAAAATATGGGATATGAACACAAATGTTTGTTATTGACTTGTAATTTTAAATTGATTATTTTAATTCATTCCAGAGAAGAGTTATTTTATGCGTTTTTCCTAAAAATCGAAGCGGACGAAATGAGAAGCACGATTTTTAAAAATAACATTGTTTAAGAATTTCAGGTTGTATTTTATTTAAGTGATATATTATAGTATAATTGGTTTCTTGTGATGCACTCCAATTAGAATAATAGTTGAGGGATGATCGTGATAATTTTGAAGCTAATAGTACAGTATTGAGGTCCGCCTGGTGCTGAAATGTTATAAGGGGACGAACATTCGCCCCCTACCTTAGTTCCTTACATTCCCAGAAAGGTGCACTTTGAATTTTAAGATTTTTATTCTATTATTTCGCATGGAAAACAATGATAATTCCTGGAACAATTATGGTAATATATATAGGAGAAAAATTAATAATTTAAACTACACTATAGATGTTAGTGATATCAAAATTATTTATATGAACACATATAAGTCAAAAGCAGCCAATGATGACACTAAGCTGTTGCCAATTTGAAAAAAATAATTCTTAAATAATTTTTACGAAATATTTTAGAAGAGTAACTTGATAGCGAAATCTGAAAAAATATATATTTTTGCAACAAAATTTGCAACGAAGCAATAGTAGGGGATAATAAAAATTTTATATAGGAAATTTTATATATGAAAATTTTTATATAAGGGATAATAGAAATTTTATGTAGGGGAAAAAATGAATTTTATCTATAACCTACACCTTTGCAATGACAGCAAAATCAGAAAAATAAATGGGGAAGAAAGCATTTTGTATACTACAGTAAAATAATTAAATAGTTACAGATGTTTATATTGAATCATTGAATTAACATTCACCTATTGTGTTTTTTCAATTTCCCGTAGACTACTTTGTTCTCAAAAGTACATTTCCGAAATGTAATCAGTACTAATAAACTCGAAATTAGTTCTAACGTAGGACAATAGATGCCTCCTCCTCAGAACTTTATCGTTCAAGTGATTTAATGTCACTGAGTGCGCAATTTAAATTGCCGTCGTTCAGCTTTAAATTAACTCTTTCATCTTTCAAGATTCTTAACTTTTCCTTTCCATAGGTTTTTAATGGCAACTGTAAACTATGATGATATTTTACTTCTGTTTGGATTTTTTCCGCCATTGTCTCCTATATAGAGTTGTTTTTAGATACTAATTTAAGTAATTTTCTGATTTTTTTGTGTATTTTGTTTTCCTTTTGATGAATTGTACAGCCTCGAATTTTTCTATTATGAGTATTGTGTATTTTATTTGCTATTATCTAAATATTTGAGTGTGTTTTTAAAGTTGTGCATTTTAGCAAAATGCTTTTGTTTCATAAATCGAAATGCTGCTTTGCTTTTGTTGTAACCAAGTAATATTTTTATTATTATAGTAAGTACAGTGCTATTTGTGCGACCGCGCCGATCACCAAACTAAAAATATGATATGGACAACACATAATTTTCCCTACAGACTCGAATTTATTTTCTCTTTCTATCTTTTATAATTCATTAAAGTGAGTTTAATTGCACAAAATAACACGAATAATTAATTGCACTGAATTTGCAGTTTTATTTCAATTTTTGTTCTCATTAGGCGACTGGAAGTATGTTCAAAATCGACGTGGAAAAAATACGAAAAATTTGAAATATCTAGAAAACGGTTGGTCTTGGAATTTTGGGGTTGGCCATATTCTTTTCGTTGTCAAAAATTACGTATAAAACAGACATGCAATTGATGCAGCATTTGAACGCATAGTCTTTAATTTCAGATTTCGAAAATTTTTGCAAACCATCCTCCACCCCCCACCCCCACCCCCCTCCAAAAAAAATAAAATAAAATAAAATAAATAAGAAAACAGGTTTTTTTTTTTCGAATTATACCCAAATCTAACCAGTACTAAAGTATCACACAGGTGATTAACCTAACCAAATTTTGTAAAATGTGGCCAATTAGTATTTCAGCTAGAGTGAATACATACTTTTTCGTAATGTGCAACCTATTTCGCAAAAAAGGCAGGTTCCTTTTCTACGATTCGTACCAGATTCTAATGTGCACCCAGTGTCACCCACAGCTGACTTATTTAACAAATTTTGTGAAATTAGTCAATAAGTTTTCCAGCTAAAGTGGATACATACATCGCATAGATAGACACATAGACAGACGCGCACACAGACGTCACACTAAAGTAGTTTTTTCGGGTTTTAATGTGCTTAAAACGTGTAGATCCGTCGAAAACTCGAGTTGCGATTTTCGACACTATTCCAATACTTTCCCTATACATTATGGTAGGGAAAGTGAAAAGTGTGCCTTTTGCAGAGTATTAATTACATGCTGGCGCGCCAATGGGGTGTTATTTATTTAGACCTGGGTACGTTGAACGCTCTACTCGTTTTGTGTGCACGAGGGAAAAGTGGATTCTTACCTATAACGTGTTGAAAGTGGATTCTTACCTATAACGCGTTGAAAGTGGATTCTTATCTATACAACGAATATTTTTGCAAACTCGTGGTATGCATCTGATACTCTTGAAACGAACCCGGATTTTTTTTTTTTTTTTTTATTTAAACAATTGTTTCCTTATAAGTTGCCAAATAAAGAAAAAGTAATTTTAATAAAATTAAAATGAATGCTATTATCCAATAGGGGTATTAGATCATTCTTTGAAGCTTTGGCGAAAAATGGCCATCGAGTCCGTTTTTTGGTTTAGAAAGGCATGAGTGTACTAAAACCATGTTGTTGAAGTCTATACGAGGATTTTGAAATTTAAAATCAATTTTTTTAATAGATCAATTATACGAATTTTTACTACAATTATGCATAATAATTAAAATTAATTAATATCCAAAAATAAATTAATCAATATACTCTTTTTTTTTTTTAACCACGACCCTACAGATACATTTATTATTACGTATAGATTCACTCCCCAAGTTTAGTATTGTGCACTGTGAAAACAGAAGTGTGTGTGTGTGTGAGGGGGGGGGGGGTGCAGAGCGAGCGAAAGATAGAGAAACCTAGTTCTTTTTGGGGAGGGATCGCAAATGATTACAATTGAAAACAACAACAAAATAACCCCCCCCCCCCTTTTTTTTTTACAAAGATCAATTGCTTTCTATTATGCTGTCAATACATTGTTTCATTCTATGAAGGTTTTTTATCCATCAAGGTTTTATTCCTTAATGTTATATCTATAGTGAAATGTTCAAATTTTAAGCAGTTAAAATTCACTTTAAGGATATTTTCTTTATTGTAACTCCTTAATTTTGTAATAAAGGGACCCTATTTATTTTTCGATATATATTTTTGAAATTCGCGTTAAAAATTAGATAAGCAGAATAAAAAGCGTAAAAAATGATTACGGAAAAGCATGGTTTTTTTTTTGTTTTTTTTATCTAAGGAGCAATATTTTAATTGAGTATTGTTTGTTTTTGTTATCCTTGCATTCAGTTTGTTTGAAATTATCACTTATTTAATACAATACAATTTATTTAATTCGTTGAAATGTGGGATTTAATCATATCTCTATTAGTTAAAAAATTATTAGAAATGAAATAGTTATTTCGATATAATACCGTTAGATGATTTTCACAAATTTTTTATAAAATGAAACGAAGAGATGTAAAAGAATAAGATAATAAAGCGAAAAAAAGCTGCCGCAACTGAATGTTTCGTTTATGGATTAACAAACACGTTATTAAGGTTTTCTTTCGACAAATTATTTTCACTTGACAAGTGATATATTGTGATAGAATAAATTTCTAAATTCGCATGCATTTAATTGTATTCTCTAACTATTGAAATACTATCCGGTGACCTTCAGTTTTTATAGGCTACTGCACAGCCATGATTTTGTCTATTTTGAATGCCAGAGGTACTTCTGGTGTCAGATAATATAGTACAAATTCCGCTGAAACAAAATTATATTTTTGTTCTTAAACATTATTACGTTAAATAAGATTGCTAAAAAATAGCTATTTCATATGTGATTATTTATTATTTAAAACCATGTGGTATCATTCTTAGGACAACAGCATTTGCTGTTCTAGAGATATTGAGGATATTTTATTTAAAAAGAAAAGAAATAAAATAAAAAATTACAATGGTCACAATTACCAAACGAATAAATGATTAAGTTTTTGAAACTAGAAATAAGTGGATGTTATTGTTCAGAAGTTAACATTAGTTGTTTTCGGTGTGCTACACATTTTACTTGAAAGAGTGATATATCTCTCGAAAGAATCAATGTATTTTTTTAGAATGTGGCTTTATTTAAGTGGCAACGACAATAAGCCTACATAATTTAAAAAAAAAAGTTCTAATTTTTGTTATTATTTACCCACAATATCGAACTTTGTTATTCTGAAGGGTATTCATGTATTGTACACATTGAATTGCTTCTCCTGCAAAAAGTATTTCAAGAAGCCATGGTGAACACCTAAACCAGCAGTGTTTGTATGTTGGTGTTGGCTGTGTATTGTCGATATTGAAAAACTGAACTTTAATTTTCTATTTTCGTGCAAATACAGAGGGGGTGGAAACGAAATCTTGCTTTTGAAGAGGAGCGAGCAAAATCATGCTGTTACGACATTGCCATAAGATATCTCCTCTTTGGATATATATCTTTAATTGGTCCCTGTTTAAAATATATTCCCTTTATCCACAACAAAAAATATATTTTGGGGGGAATTTGCATTCTTATGCAATATATAAAGTATCACACCGAAAAATGAGTGACAATGTTTATCACACGAATAAAACTTCTTGTGAGAATAGAATAACACTTTCAATACTTACTTAAAGAAACCAGGAATATGGAAATTGCTTGCTTTTTTAAGGAAGTATTGAAAGTGGTGACAATGTTTATGCAGATTTTCAATTGAAACTTTCAAGGACTTCCTTAAAAACTAATGCTCACAGTCAAAATAATTCTTACTCAGATTATACAATGTAACTTATCTAACTGCTTGTATTAAGCGACCACCTGTAAGACCACTTTTTTGGGACAGAAACATTTACTACTGTGTGTAGTGTTAATTATACCTGTTTTCAATGACCACCTGCTATCGTGACCATTTAATTCTGAGACTGGCGCTGATCCTCACTTTCGACTAGCAACCAGAAAATGAAAATATTGTAAATATTCTACGACTTAAAAGTCCTATATAGGTGGTTTTCAACTCGGATATATTATTCAGGGCTGGTTTAGGTATAGGACCCAGACTGTCGTGCAAAGCCGCCAAATAAAGGAAACTGTGGCTTTATTTTCTTATCATGTATGCATTTTACTCTTAGGAATATATAATGATTTAAAATCTAAGCTATAAAATAAAATTTTAGAGCAGTGGTTTTCCAGCTTTCTAATTTCTAATCTTTTTCAAGCTTTCTAATTTCTAATCTTTTTCAAGCTTTCTAATTTCTAATCTTTTTCAAGCTTTCTAATTTCTAATCTTTTTCAAGCTTTCTAACCCTCTTTAAAGAAGTACAAGCACCTTACTTTGCGATATCCTTCCTTCATAAAATGCATATTTTAAAAAAATATATTATCTTTATTCCCTCTATAAATGTTCTATTTTGTAGCCTTATTTAGCAGGGTTGGAACATAGGAGCCCAGAAAGTTAATATAAATGGGAGTTAAAATACACTTAAAACAGTAGACCTGCGACAATTTCAATTAATAAATTTTCCGACCATTTAGAGAATCAAATTATTTATTTGTGTCAAAAAATGCAATTAAGCATGAGCAGACAAATTAAAGCAAAAATCCTTTCCGATGAGGATAGTAACAGTGTTGCCAGTGGACCAAATATGACATTAACCTTAAATAACTTCACATAGCTGTAACCGCCGTCTAAGGTCATCAAATGCCAATAGCCGGTCCTGGATATACGAGCATACGACACTTGAAAGTGTGTGACAAGTGCCTTACCTGTTTATGCAGATTTGTGAAGCTAACCTACAGGGACGTTCCACAAATGCTAATGTTCGCATTTAAACTAATTCAGACCCAAATTAATGACTTATTATTTCTCAAAGGAAGCATCTGTTTGTTTATTATGCACGTAACATCCAAGGCAGATGTGTCATTTTTTGTGTGTTGACTTAGTTGAAGATCGGCATTGCGATCCCTGCCTCGATCGGGCTTGGATGACAGGCAGCTGTAATTGTGGGCAGGCTGCACGATAATCGATCGATCAGTAGATAAATTGTGATCGCACATCCGAAAGGCGACCGCAAGGTGTTGTTTAGACGCGTATTACTTTCTAATTGGAATCATTTAGATTGTATAAGAAGGTGGAACAGCGAAGTTTTTACTCTAATCTATGTGTGGGATACAGTCGATTTAATTAGAAAATATCGAAATTGTTTAGAAAAAAAGTTATTTTTCTTTTGCTTCAATTTGTGTGTTGGTTCGCTTATGAACACTGCTATGATTAATTTTATTAATTAATCATTAATTATTTATTAACGCCCCTAGTAGCAATCCAATATTGGCATCTAATATTGGGACTCTGAATTGGCTCAATATTGGCTTAAAATATTGGGACAATATTACGCCAATATTTCCAACGCAACACCAATATTAGCGTAATATCGAAATTAAAGTATTAGCCAATATTGGAGGCCATCAATGTAACCCCAATATTGGGATTACATTGGAAATATTTCCAATGTCACGTCAAGATACATAATATTGGACCAATATTAAATGCTACTAGAGGTCAATATTTTTCTGCATTTCGTCTACGTTTAGTATTAATTATAATACAAGCATTCGCTGTTCCACCTTTTTATACAATCAATTAAACTTTAATTAAAAAAAATATTTCGCTAATGGTAGCATTAAAAGTTGATTAAAAGTTTCAGAGTTAATATTCGACCTCCTTTTTAAAGATAGAGAGACAGAGTAGCTACACTAGCATATGCACGTTCTGAGATAAACATATTCTTGTTAGTGTTCGTGTGGTCACCTTCTCTCTCTCTTTGCTGATGAAAAGGGCTGTTTTTCGTTGCTGTAACCGGTTGATACGTTTAATCAACTTTTATGTTGTTATTAACGAAGTATTTTCCTTAAGATAAGATCCCGGTGAAAAGTTTCTGGATACGCAAAGGGTTGGAACCTCTGTACCTGAGACACCACCACATTGCTGGGGAGGTAGGTATCAGAGCTTTAGCAGGCTCGAAGAAAAAATCGTAGAGTAAATATTCCGGATATTATGTGGTAGGGGCCTCAGGTCAGAGAATCTCGTAGAAGAGAGAGAGGGAGAAGGAGAAGCAGGATATGAAATTCTGCTACTGGATACATTATTGGTTGAGAAAGAGTTGTCCACGCTTTCATAATTAAAAATATCCATAAATTAACTGAATGAGATAGCATTTTATTTTCTGTGCGAACTCTTGCGAGGAAATGTCACACAGCTATTGATAAAGGTTGGGAAAAAAAAAAATACCACACAGCCCACTGCATTGTAAAGTCAAGCCACCATTTATCGTGGGTCAGTGATACATATCTCACCGTGTTTCATCGGCGACGCATCGGGTCTTTGATGTCCGGCACTCTGAGTTACTGCGTCCGCAATTAGGAGCGTCGCATCAAAGCGCTGGTGTGCGCTTTGTCGTCGCGATTGGTTTATTTATCGGCATGACGCATGTATTTGGCGGTGTTATGAAAGTGATGCCTCATTACCAAATGTCCCATCTGTTGCTCTGAAATGGTTGATTATTTCCTTCTTGTTCTCGGACAAGGATGTGAAGGCTTCTTAGCCGATGTCGCAAAAATGTAAAGAGGTATAGACTGATAGTGATATCACTCCTAACATTTTGAGTCTTTATTAGAATGTCATTCTTATGTTTGTTTTCCTACCCATACAGTCTGACCTACTTGAAGGTGTAAGGTAATTGCTTTTACAAATACGGTAAGGTATTCGGTTGTGCCTCCGAATTTACACCGAAACCCAATGCGGTGGCAGCCTCCTCTTACACACCGAACATAATGCTATTCATTTTTTTTTTCTTTCTTACATATACAAGGGCTTTCAAAAGTCCGTATAAACTTTAAAAATTCATTAAAAATCGAAAAATCATCGCATTGGGGTACGGTTTGTCCATAAGTATTGCTAGGACGTTTTTTTTTTTTTTTTTTTTTTTTACGTGAAAAAAAAATTTAGTTTAAAAAATCACCTATAGGTGGCGCTGAACGCATTGGAAAGACAAAGAAATAACTTACTGTACGTGTCAAATCGTGTGACAAGTCTAAGTAACCCTGAACAGGTGATAGGACCTTTTCCTTTCTTTAGATTTTTCCTAAATCAGAATTTTCGCAAAGCATCTGATGCTATTCTCCGCTCACGTAATATAGCTTCACTAACAAGGCTTTCTCGATCAAAGTTAACATTCTCGCAAAAACTTCTTTGCACACCGTTTACTAATGAATCAAATGAAGAATCTACAGAGCAAGTACTACAGCTCTTTTTTAATAGCCTCATTTGCATACTTCTGGAAGATGTATTCGGGTAAGCGCCACCTATAGGGGATTTTTTAAACTGCAAAATTTTTTTCACGTCAAAAAAAAAAAAAAAAAAAAAAACAACCTGGTAATACTTATGGTACAAACCGTACCTCAATGCGATGATTTTTCGATTTTTAATGAATTTTTAAAGTTTATACTGACTTTTGAAAGACCTTGTATATAAAATGCATATGAATATAAGCAGGAATGAAAAGATAAAATAAACTTGCCGACCATGCGATCTCCACTCAGGGCCCCCATACAATTTTATAAGCTCCAGTAAATTTTTATCACAGGTACTCCTCCATATTTGATTTCCTCTCCTCGTGAATCCTCTCCTTTTATGTCACAATTGACTCGAGTGGTGTCAGTTTCATCCTCCTTTTATAACACACAGCTCTTTAATGGGAACCGCTGAAGTCCGTACGGCAAGACAATAAATTTTCCTTATGAAATTATAATTTTCCCTTTGATATGAAATACTATTTTTAAAATTATGGAAGTATATTATCTATTTCGTTTTAGTTCACTTATTCACTTACTCTAAAATGCATTAATTACTTTTCAACTCTTTTCCTTCTTCTAAATAGTCGTGGTAAAACAGTTCAAATTTAGCCACTTAGTCCAACCTCTTTGTGTTTATTATCCTCGATGATTCATACGAATTGATAGTTAAAAAAGACGACAAATTAAGAACTGCCTTTTTATGGCATGCTTGTTATTTCTATTTTCAAAGTTAACAATCATAAATTCAAAGTTAACAGTCATGAATTTATGATTATTAATAATTATAAATTAAAGCTTCATCATAAATTGATCAAGCTGTTCTTTTGCTGCCTATCAAAATATATTTTGGTGTCCCCCAAGAAAATTGGTAATTTCTGAGATATCTACATATCTTTCAATAGTCATACATATTCACAAATCGCACATCATGAAGAAAAGTGACACAAACACACACACACACAAAGAAAAAACCTATTTTTTTTTTTCAGGAGAGCAGAAAAACTTAACCAGACTGAACTAGCGTTTGCTGTAAAAAAAAAAAAAAAAAAAAAAAAAAAAAAAAAAAAAGGATTTTATATTTAAATTATTTAAAGATGCTTTAAAATACAAATATGTAATTTTTTTCATGATGTAATAGATGCAAATCTTAACTATATCATGTTGTTATTAACTCAAAATCATTTAATTTTGAGATGTTTCATTTTCCTTTGTGTTTTCTACCAGGAGTCTCCGATCTTTTATCTTCACACTCTTAAAACCAGGCCGTCCGACTCATCCGAAAACTTGAGCAACTATTTGGACGCCCGGGAAAGTAAACCGAATGGGTGACATTTTTGCTCAAAATTGGAGTGGAGATTTTTTTTTTAATCTCAAAACGATTGATGCTTTTATCATTTTACTCATTATGATTCGAACAGCCAATATCACCCCTCCCCTCCCCCTCGTTTGAGAGTTCCAGACGTTTTCACACCGGAGAAAGAGTAAATTTAACTCAACGGAAGTTGAGTTTTCACCGGCCAAAGGAGTGAAAATGATCTCATAGTGAGCGAAATTCACTGGTTCGAACTAAGAGTGCATACAAAAGATAATCATTCATGAGAGCATCATATACAAATAAAAGCAAAACAACAATTTTTAAGTACCCCCTTTTATTATTTGTATGTAACTTAAATGCATGAAATATGAATGTATTAAAATACATGCAACTTACATGTATGAAAGACAACGACATACTAAATTTGGAATTTCTAATTGCTCAGGCTCTTGAGTTATTTTTTAAAAATGAGTATACATCCATATGGTGGCCCCAGGACGGGCTGGACTGATAAGGTTTAAGATCAAAAGAATTAAAATGTAAACTTTTTAATCAAATTAATATAATCAAATTTTACAAGCAAAATTTTGAAAAATCGGTATTATGGGTCCAAATGATTACAATTTTAGCGTGTTACCCTTCATTTTAAAGAGTTTGAAAAAAAAAATCTTTCGATTGATGCCATACTTGACAATGTATCCCCCGGAGGGGGGGGGACTTCCCCTGGGGGGCTAATTACGTCACGAATAAAAAAAAATTTGTATCGCGGCCATTTTTTACAACAATGATTGAAACTATAAAGTATATCGTGATCATTGAGCCATAAATAAATCCTTTTATACATGATTATATCAAATTTTGTCCTATGTTGCTATGTTAAAAAAAAATATAAAATTCCAAATAAAATAAATTTTCGCTAAAATTTAAAAAATTCTAGTTTTGGATTTTTTTTTTTTTTTTGTAACAAAGCCGGGTATAAAGTTTCGTGAAAATCCATTCATGTTTGTATCCTTTAATGTATACAAGAAACCGACCACAGACATTCAGGCAGACAGACGGACATCACTCCAAAAATAGTCAAAACGTATTCAGGAGGTCTTAAAACATATATTGGCATCAAGATCTCGAAATCGAGAATTTTTGTGAAAACAATACTTTCTTAATACTACATATGAGAAAGTGAAAATGATAAATTTTAGAATTTATATAAATTTTTTATTATTCAAAAATAACGTGAACGAGAACTGATAAAAGATTAATTTCATATTATAGCTGGTATTTAAGTTTGTTAAGGACAGGGAAACTCTAAAAAAATTAGGGTGCTACTTTTTTTTATCGATAAGTTTTATTTTGCTTAACAATTCATGGTACTTAGAGTCTAAAATAATTGTTTCAATTGAAAATAGGCTTGTTAAGATTTGCCCCGTGGTCGAGTTTTCATATTCAAAGGGGCGAAAGCTTCAAGAGATTTTCGAGTCTTTGCCCCTTCCTCCTTTCTTTTGTCCACTCCAGGAGAAAAATAAAAAATCCGGCTCTGTTAGGTTCTGTCCACAGTGGTCGATACTGTGAGTGTTGTTGTTGAGACCCAGACCGTCTGACCTACCAGAAAGGTGTAAGGTAACCCTATACTGCAAGTGTGCAAAAATTCAGCCTTCTAAGTTTGTGGAAAAACATTTAAAAACCCCATAATTTCCGCCTCCGGGACAGGGGGTTGGTCGAAAATCTATCTACGTTATGGTCTGTCCGGTTTTCAATACCATAAGTGTGCAAAAATTCCGCCTTTTATGCCACCAAGAGTGTTTCACTCTGGAAAGACTAAAACACGTTATACAATTATATATTATAGTGATATTGCTTGTGATTAAAGTAGCGCTAAACAATATGGAATATAAATACATGAGAAAGTTGAATGGTAACACACACTTCAGATACTTTTTCACCATTATTGTTTGGACATGTAGAACATTCTTTTGAATTTCAAGAATGCTGAAATGACAAAACCCTTTGATTCTATGAAGCACAAATTCGAAGTCTGAAGTCGTTTCAAATGTTTTTGGGAAGTCACAGAGCAACCACATATTGGTAGAGCAATGAGGTTGATAAACCACATCACAGAATTTTTCTCGGAATGTTTTTCTATTGCCAAACAAATGACTGGGGACGGAGCAATTTCTCTCAAAATGTGACGTTTTGGAAAATAAATTATGACTCTATTCCGTTTATGAATAAATTATGAACTTTTCCGAACGCTTTTCATTGGGGACATCACAAAATGATATTCGTGCTGTAATGATACGAAATAAATACAATCAACTTCTCTGTACCAAATTGTCTTATCGTGTCGAAACTTATTTTGACATAGGGTGTTGTGCGCAAGAAATGGCATAAAAACTTTTATTTAATTAAACGAGAAATCTGATATAATCATTTCAGGGTGTATCATAAAGATTGCACAACTAAATATGTCTTTTGAACGATTGGTCGCAAATATATGTTTCCAATTTAAGAAATGCTTCAAATACTGTAGTTCTGGTCACGTAACATGTTATGAAAAGTGCTAAATTAAACTTCTTTGCAGGATTTTCCGGCAAAGGAAGCTCTTAGAAGTTGCTTCTTATCTTTTTTTCGGGGGGGGGGGGGGGGGGGTATTACCAATTGGCCATTACGAATTGTAAAATTAGCCATGCATTTTTTTTTTTAAATTATAGGACTTAAACCACTTTTATCCAATTAAAAGAAGCGGCGAAAACGTAGATTTCAAGGGCCGTAATCGTATTTTGTTAGATTAATTAGCATTCGTTGTATCTTCAGCAAAAGTTCTATGTAATCCTCAATTTCTCGACGAAAACTTTGATTAAAGATATTTCGGGTAACTTTGACGATGGAACAGTTTGACAATTTGTATGACAATAGGACATAACTTTGACGATGGAACAATTTGACAATTTGTATGACAATAGGACATAACTTTGACATCACTTTAACAATTAACAAATTAATTTTAACAATTTGTATGACAATGGAACATTTTTGTTCGACTAAGAGGACTACGAAAAATATTTTTATGATTCACATTTTTTGCCCAGAGGATTCGTATAATAAATTACATTTCGTGCTTTTTTACTAAAAATTATCACATAATCACAATTTGCATAAGATGATACCTTACCTCAATTAAAGAATTAAAGCGTGCCTTATATTAGGACCAAGGACCAAATGTTTAAGATATATTTGGTCGTGCAATCTGTTTGAAATACCCTGTATAGAGAGAACATTTGTAATTAATTAAAATAGGTTTAGAATAAATTTCGTTAATTCATTATAGAAAAAAGTTGCTTGTAAAATGCAAAAGTGTTAACGAACATAACGTAGAAAATCACGTTTTAATTTCAAAAGTATAGCTTATTTTTTACAAAATCAGTCACTAAAGGATCATTTTTCTTTTCATCGCACAATAAATTTAATATATTAAAAATGTCATTACCACATAACCTGCTGATAAGGGGCAATAGCCTGGAACTGCAAGGGTCTAAAACTTTGAATCCAACTTGCAATTCCGAACTTTTAAGTATTTTAAATAAAAATAAATCTATTATATTGACACTTGAGATAAATTTTAGAGTGGTTGCTATCGGTGAAATTGGATTTCTGTTATTGTTGAATGTAAGTACAAAACATGACTTTGCGCACTAAATATAAATATCGTAAACATTGCTTAAATCGCTCCGCAAATGAAAGATAAATAGTTGTAATCCTATGACACCTGATTTCTCGGAGTAATGGCATGTTAATTACCCCCTCTGATTGATTTTTTTTCTTTTTTGCACCACACTTCGTGTTCACATTTTCTGCATTTAATTGCTATTTCTCCTTTTACTTTACTTTCGCCACATTAGGTGGCGCCACCGCAGTTTAGTATTTTCATTTAGCAAAGACGTAGTTAAGCGTTCATTTGGCGTTTCGCTTTAGATTTGTTGATGCTGGTAAAAGAAATTCAAGTATTTCTGAAACGATATATTATTTTATTTGTGCAGTAATTTATGTCGTATGTGATTTATTTATTACTGATTCTTTATAAACAAGTTTATTGTTTTAATTTCTGATCCAAAATCTGACCGGATTAAAAATTATAGTAAAGTCCAATCAGCCAGCCTCGAGCTCGGGTCTTCTATCCTGCTCTATAACCTTGTAACTCAGGCGAACCTAAACCTGTTCGGTTATTGCACTCGTTAAATTTTTAGTCGGCAGCGAAACCAAACAACCCCTGTTGACTGAAACTGAAAGCATGTTGCACCAGTTTTCAAAAGAGATGTTGAGAACTCCGATCTCATTTTACAACAAATTGGAACAATTTTTTTTTAAACTCATCTTCATTTTCTAAAACAAATCTGAGCTAAGACGAAATAAGGTCATTAAGGCTGTACTATCCAATTCAGATGGATAGCAAAATAACCAAATAAATATCTTTTTTCTTTAATAGTTAAACAGGTTTCCAATTCTTGGAAGTTGTTAAACTTTGAAATTGACGGTTACTTTCCTTTAAATTTAGCCGCTATATTTCTTAAACTGTGCAAATTCATAACACTGGGGGTATTTTCAATTGGAGGTGTTTTTATGTTGAATGTCTTTTACCGTGCGGCTTCTTTTAAACATTTTGATTTATATCTAGAATTGTTTACTTTTGCCGGTCTTATTTCTCTATACTCATTTATAAGTTTTTGAGTGTTTATATTCTGCGAGCAGTTCAATCAGAAATTTAATGGTCAATTTTTTAGGTGAGAGACAGTAAAAATGTGCTGGATTCAGTTTTGCTGTAAGCACAAATATTCTTATATGCGTTTTACTGAATGTTTTGTAATTGTGTAATAGCACTAGAAATTTACTTTGATTATTATTTTAGTTAATTGTATTTTAATTTAACTATTTAGTAACCAGATACGTGAGTTCTTAACCTGTGCACGCTTTCAATGTGGGGTTGCAAAGGCAACATAAGAGAGACGTGAAATGCCTTCAGAAAAGTTGTAACGTAAATTCGTCAAGAAGTTGTTGGGAAAGAAAGGATATTAGGTTATAGAAAATCATATATTGTACCAGGGCCATAGTCAGAAACGAAACTCCAGAGGGGCTCAGTGGCGGAACTACGGGCCCACATCCCCCGTGACTGCGGGAATGTGGGGCGCAGGAGATTTAGAGGGATGTGGGGGGGGGGGGGGGCTCTGATTATTAGGAGAAATAAGAAAAAAATGAAAGGGAAAATTTCATTTTATCACATTGAAGATGAAATACGTAGTATATATTACGTTTTAGTTAAACTGCTACTCGAAAACTGACGATTTTGTCAAACTACGATTTCGTCAAACTGACGATTTCGTCAAACTACGATGTCGTCAAACTGACGATTTCGTCAAATTATGGATTTTTAATTTTATATTGTTTTAACATGGCGGCATAGGACAAAATTTGACATAAACATGAATAAAAGGGTTTATTTATGGCTTAATAATCACGAGATATTATATAGTTTCAATCATTGTTGTGAAAAACCGCCGCGATACAATATTTTCGTCCGTGACGTCGTTAATTCCGGGTTATCCGCCGCTGCCCCCCCCCCCCCCCCCGGGGATACTTTGTCAAGTATTGTATCAATCGAAAGATTTATTAAATCCCTTTAAAGTGAACGGTAACACGCTATATTTGTAATCATTTGGATCTATAATACCGATTTTTCATAATTTTTTTGTAAAATTTGTAGACAAAAAAATAAGCTACTGAAAATGGAATCTGGTATAAGAAAGTCGAATTGAGACATCAATCCAGTTAATTTTTTATTAATTTCATATAAATAATTATCGTACATTTAAGAAATATTAATTTCAAATTGCATTAACAGGCTAAAATTTCGTGTCACTATCTTCTAGAAATTTGGATTATATATCGAACGGTTAGACCAAAAATTTCAGTGCTTAAGGATCTCAAGATGTCTTAATCCGGCTCTGCGTCCAAGGGTTCGTTAAACTCTATAAAATATAAATTGCTTTACTAAATGCATCCCAAGCATCATCAGGGTGTTCAAAAGCTACGCTTCAAGAGCTATGTTAATGCCAGTCCTCGCTTGCAACTCTATTTTCCATTTAAACGCACCATTAAATCTAAAGTGATTAAGGTATTGACTCTACTCTTATTGGATGAGCTAAGCCCAACTCCAAATCCTTTGCAGTTCCGACTCATCAATAGATGTATCCGTGGTATTTTCTCTCGTGAAGTAACAAATCGAGAGCGTATCTAAAGATGGATTTCTGATTTTGCCACCATTAAGCACTAATATGTTTATTGCTTGTAAAGACTAATATTTGCCGCCCCTTAGAAGTGACGTATTTATTACGCACAACAGCGTCACCTAAAACTTTTTAGGGGGAAGGTATTACTGCAGATATATATGTAATTCTTAATTCTCCAATCATCTCGCAGAACTCTAGTTTACTTGTGATAGACTTTAAATCCTTAAATTTTAATATAAGAAATATTTTTTTTAATTATAAAATTTTTAAACTTGTAGCTGGAAAGTCTAATATTAAGTTTGGATGTTTTTACGTGTTATAAACAATTGACTATGTGCTTCTATGTGTGAAAAAGTGTGATTTATTATTTTTCTTAGACAAGCATGTTTCATAATTTATGAAACATATATGGCAATCTCTGCTACAAAGCTTTATAGCAATTTTCAGATTCATTTTAAAACTTTATATAATAGTATACCTCGGCTATTATATTAAGTTTCTTATTCTTAAAGTTTCTTATATAAGTTCTTATTCTTAAAAATACTTCCGGAACCATTTTCAAAATTGTCTCTAAATGAAATTTGTATTTTTTATTTGTTTCATTGGCAGAACAATTGTGGTCGAAGTGCATTTTTTAAATGCGTTATTAAAGTGCATATTTACTCATTAAAAACATGTTTCAGCAAATGTGTTTTTCACAACCATTGTCCATTATTCGGAAGACGCTATTTGTAGATAAGTACACACAACCAAATATTATTTTTGGTAACTTTAATTGAGTATAATGTCTGTTAGATAGAGATTACCGCTATTCGAAAGTGTTCGTTATGGAGGTTTCACTGGAAGCGTTTTTAAATGAACATTGCACACCGGTATCTACTTCATACAATTTTAATATTGGAATAGAATAGGTTTTTGCGGAGAGGATTAGATTCTTAAAACCGCCCCCTTACTGATTGTTTTTCGGTTGCGCCCTGATGTGTATATATCGTTCCTTCTTTAAAACCATATTATTGTAAACAGGGGCGCCATTTAGGGGGATGGGGATGGCCCCTCCACCTCAAGGATTTCCAGGTAATTGTATTTCTTATATAAATTTCTTTGTCGAATTACATTTTCATCATTAGATAAATAATAGTTCACCGGCTTTTACTCCACCCTAAAAACTGCTTTCACTCCTTCCAATCCCAAGAAATTCTTGAAATGTGCCCCTGATTGTAAAACGGTGCATCTACAACTATACAGTATGGTATGGATCTATGAACATGTATGCTTTTCAGAAAGAGTTTAGAGGTGAAAAATTGGAAATTTCTAAAGAGTTTTTAACTTTAACACGATAGTATTACTTTTATAAAATACTAGCAGCGATTACCCGGCATTGCTCGGATTTACCATGCAAAACTGTGATAAAAATTACACCGGAACATATAGGGCCGTGAATCTTATACATTGTTTCTTCACAGTGAAAGATGTAAATTCATTGCATTATATAAGAAAAAAATCATTGCATTATGTAAGAAAAAAAAATCATTGCATTATATAAGTCATAGCTGCATAAGAAAGAATCTTCATAAAATGCTTTTTATGAGGAATTTAATTGATTTTTATGTTTTAAATCAACTATTTCCAATTTTTTTCGTTGGGAATTATGGAGTTAGAGAGTCGTACCACTAGTCGTAGAACCGCTGGTCGTAGAAACTCGAAACGTAGACTAAATTTTAAGTGGAGCTATTTCAAGATTACCACCAAATTTCATGAAATTCGGATTAGCCGTTCTTCCGTGATGTTGGATCATACATACTTTTCTTCTATGTATATATAGATGATATAAGAAAGAATATTCCTCATAAATTGCTGATAACTATTTTGATTTCTTAATACTTTTCGTTGTTGAGTAATCATGTGAAAAGTAAATCATGATTTATTCAAACTGCAATTGAAAAATAATTTAAACAACAGTTTTATGCACGATCCTCTATATGGTGTCAAACAGTATGTATACACTTCATTTTTGACTGAATTGTTAAACTTTTTCATATTCTTTTGAATGCTCCTTCTATCAGACGAATTTTTAAAAAAATCGGTGAATATTTTTTTAGTAAAATAGAGTTATAAGAAAACTAGTTTTGCTATTATTTTCTCATATTATGTAAATTTGTTAACCATATGTCGGACACATAAAGTTCATAATTTTGTGCATTTTCTGTTTTCAATTTAAACTAGTATTATATAAAAAATTGTACAACTTTTATAATTTTTATAAATTTAGCTACTATAATTAAAATATATTATATGTTAATAGTTAATAGTTTTAAAATTATAAATATTTTTAAATTATAAATATTTTAAATATAGATAATTATAAATATTTTTTTTAAAAATATTTACAAATATTTAAATATATTTAAGATAAATGTCTTATTTATAAATATTTATATTTTATAATTCTTTTAAATATAAGTTAATATTTTATAAATATGCAGAATATAAAATAAATATGTTGCGTTTTAATAATAAGATGAAACTACTTAATAAATATTTAATCAAAAAAATATGATGTAGGCAGCACATGACTTTCCTTATGTAATGCAATGAATTTACTACTTTTACAGTAAAAAAAATAGATTATTTTTATAGTAGTTATTTATATTCTTTCCAAGATATTGAATTTTTGTCAATGAGTCGTCATTTTCCATGCCGTCATCATCAATGAGTCGTCATTGATTTAACGTCATTTTTATCCATTTGGCGAGTTTTTCGTTAATTTAGCAACATTTTAAAAAGGTGCCAAGTTGGCGACATTTCACCGAATTCGTCGCCAAAATCTCGCTAAGAGTTATGAACGAAGAAATAAGTTATTCTTACAGCTGATAAATGACTATTGGTGTTCAAATACAAAAGTATTACTCAGAGTATCTTCTTTCATGAATGGAACGAGCTAGATCCACGAGAATGATGTCACCCAATTTATCGCATGGTATTACATATGAAAAGTGAACATGTTTCTCAATAGGAATTTTTTTTTTTATTTTATATGATTTTTTGATAATTTGTTTGAAAAATGTGCAATATCTAAAGAACGGTTCATGTTAGCGTTCTAAAATTTATGTCAATCGTTTTCTAATGAAAAATTACATAGAAAATGTCTATTTGCGTAACTTTATTAGCGGTTTTGCTTTTTTGACGATTTTTTCAAAATTTCACTCGAAAATTTAGGGGGTTTCTGAACATTCGATTGCGTATAAAAACAATAGGCTTCCAGTGTTTACGGATTGTGATTTTTGTACCAAATTTCATTCGAATCGGTCCATTCGTTCGTCAGTTATCGTCTCCACAGACTCACTGACACACACACACACACACACACACACACACAGACAGACTTCACTTCAAAAATGTTTGATTCGTGATCAGGGATGCTTGAAACGTGCTCTCCCGTCGAAAACTCGAATTCGAATTTTCGACCCCGTCACAATACTTTCCTTATACATTATGTATATAAGGAAAGTATAAAGTATGTAAAACTTTTATAAACACATTTTTCTAAATATTTTTATAGTTTAATTCATTTAATTTAAAATAAAAAAAATTTACATTTCGTAAAATTTGATATTGAAATCTGAAGCACTAGGCTCAGACCTAGTGCCCTATTGGGAAGTTCAAGAAAGTGGGCAAATCTCCATGTTTCGTTATCTCGATTGCTGCCGAGGCCTGATTTCTTGTTCGTTATTTTTTATTCAACTATGATGTAGAGCCTCTTCGATTCTGAAACATACTGTTTGGCCTATTCGATAAAAATCGGGACTTTGGACAGGATGTTTCTGTCGAGAATGTCAATTATGGATTATTTATGGAGCAGCGATGGTTAGTTGATAGCGCGAAGGAGTTGGTTTTTATGGGTTTTCAAATAAAATATACGAAACATATGTTCTGCATTTATCAATACGAGGTCAATATTTCAGTTCTTGAACGTCGTGGTGAGAATCGATTAAACATTTTAGCTAATTAATCGAAAACTTTTAATCGATTAACTGACTAATAAATCGGATTTTTAATAGGTCATTTTAAAATATTATATAGCTTTCTGATTAAACATATGTATATATTTTCGTAAAAATTTCAAAATATGAACATTATAAAATTGAAGATAAAAGTCAGATTTTTGTAAATAAATATAAGGGCTTTAAAAATTTATGGATAGTTTAAAACATCCAATTTTATATAATATACATATTTTGGCGTAAAATGTAAGAAATCAAAATCCAATTAACCAAAAAAATTTAAAAATTTCTGATGGATAACAACTTGTGCATATATTTTATTATGGCGTTATACATCGTAGGAATTTATATTTTCCTTTAACCAGTTTCTTAAACAAACAAGCAAGTTTACATTTTTAACACTTTACAACAAAGTTGAAAAGTGTTTATGACTTTGTTCATTCTGACTCTCTGTCTGTCTGTCTGTCTGTCCGTTAGCACGATAACTGCCGTAAAAATGACTTAATCAAAATGAAATTTTAGTATGTTGTTCAGACAGTCTGTAGGAGCTATGGGAATATAAATGAATAATATCACACAATTAGTTTTGGATTGAACCCGGTTTGAAAAAATGAAATACATGGAGCCCTATGGGACCTAATTTTTCAAACATTTTTTAAGCAGATTTAAAATTCACAAATTGCTTCGAAAATTTTAGGTAATATTCAAATTGTTCCATAAAATATATAAAAAAAATTCAGCGAAATATATTCAGTAGTTTTTTAAATAAAAATTAAAATAATAATTACACCTCTTTTATGAAGCTATCACGTGACCATCTTATGAAGATATCACATGACCCACTTCAAAATGATATATGGCATCCATCTTGTTTCAAAATCGTTATTTTTTAAGTTCTTTTTAATTCATATTGAGTGTTGTATCCGTCCTAAAGCTACTTTATTTTTGCTTAAATTCTGTGCATCTATATACTGAAACAACGCAAATACAATATATTTGAGTTTAAATGGTTATCCAAATTTGATTATTTCTGCAACGAAGTCTATTTTTCACTTATGTAAAATGTAAACAGCAAAATATGTAGAATGAGTTGTATTAGAATTGCTGTATTTCTTTAACACAAAATAATTTAGCCCATGGAGTCTGCATGGTTGATATGAATGAAATATTAATTGATTTTATAAAGAGAAGGACGATTTTTTTCGATGAAGTTTTAAGCATAGAGTTTAATTACTTGTAGCTCCATGGTCTTAATTTTTAAATAAAATAAATTATTATAGTATTGTGATGAATGAAATGAATGGGAGAAAGTTATGAATGAAATGCTGTTTTTATAGAGAAATCCAGGCGTGTTATTTTTTCTATGACATCATTTGAATTAATTTCAGTTGTTTTCGATGAAGTTTTCAAATATAATAAATTATCGTAGCATTATGATGGTTTTAAAAATATTACCGTGGAATGTATCGCATTTTAGAGATATTTAGACCAGGCAATTTATATTTCAATGCCGTCATTTGAATGAAGTTCATTTTTTTCAATGAAGGTTTTCAAATATAATAAATTAATGTAGTATTGTGATAAGTTTTAAACTATTACCGAGGAATGTATTGCATTTTAGAGATGTTTAAATAAAATTGCATTGAAGTTGGAAAGTGTTTCATAATCAATGCTTTAAGCATGATTGATCTTTCTTGTCTATCACTAAACTTGATCTAAATTTAATGACTATAAAGCCGCCGCTACTAGTATTAGTCCTGCTCAACTGGCATTGAAGTAACGGTCAAACATAGCATTCGTGTTGCTAATTGAGCAAAGGTTGGAAGCTTTAAACTTTCATAGACTTAATTGGATTCGAAAAGTCAATAAAATCATATATCGCCTCATATATCGTAGATGAAATAATGTTTTAAATATCAGAATTTGAGTGGTAATAGAACTATAAACTATACGCCATTTTTGTGTTTAAATTTGAAACGGTGTTTGATATTCTGAACTGCTAAGTGTATAGATGTCACAATTAATTAACTCTATCTATGTAAACGAGAAAGATCATACATAAAGCATTGATTATGAAATACTTTCCCACTACAATGCAATTTTATTTAAACATCTCTAAAATGCGATGTATTCAGAGGTAATATTTTTAAAATTATCACAATACTACAATAATTTATTATATTTGAAAACTTCATCGAAAAAAATGAACTTTATTCAAATGATGTCATTGAAATATAAATTGCCTGGTTCTCTTTGAAAAAGCAGAAAAAATTTCATTCATAAACATTTATTCTATTCCTTTCATTCTTCACACTACTACAATAATTTATTTTACTTAAAAACTTAAAACCATGGAGGTAAATGTAATTTGACTCTGCACTTAAAACTTCACTGAAAAAGTCTGCTATAAAATCGTATGTTCTTTATGTAAAATCAATTTCTGTTTCATTCATATCAACTATAATGTAGACTCCAGCTCTAAATAATTTTGCGTTAATGAAATTCAGGAATTTTTAAACAACTCATCTTACAGCTTGATGTGTTTACAATCTCCATAAGTGAAAATTAGGCTTCGTTGTAGAAATAATCAAAGTTTGATGATCATTTAAACTCAAATATATTGTAATTGCATTGTTTCCGAACATTGATGTGCAGAAATTAAGTAAAAATAAAGCGGTTTTAGGACGGATACAACACCAAATATAAATTAAAAGAACTTTAAAAATCACGATTTTGATACAAGATGGATGCTATATTTTATTTTGAAGTGGGTCACGTGATCTCTTCATATAATGGTCACGTGATCTCTTCATATAATGGTCACGTGATCTCTGCATATAAAGAGTGTAATCATTATTTTAATTTTTATTTAAAAGACTACTGCATATATTTTCTGAAAATTTTTTTATGTATTTAATGGGATAGTTTGAATATTTTCTAAAACTTTCGAAGCAATGTGCGAATTTTAAATTCGCTTAAAAAATGTTTGAAAAATGAGGTCCCATAGGGTTCAATGTATTTCATTTTTTCATCCCGGGTTCAATCCAAAACTAATTGGGTGATGTTCTTCATTTATATTCCCATAGGTCCCACAGACCGTCTGAACAACATACTAAAATTTGATTTTGATAAAGTCATTTTTACGGCTGTTATCGTGCTGACAGACAGAATGAACAAAGTCATAAACACTTTTCAACTATGTTGTAAAGTGTTAATAAAATTGAAAATACATCTGTTACGGGCTCATCGTCAAGAGAGAACATTGTATTGAATTTCATGAAATTTTGATGAGTAGCCTATAGGTAATATTCCACTTAAAATATAGGCGTCCGTCTGTTCTTCTGTCTGTATTCCTGTCTTGACTGTTTTCTCATTTTTATTGTAACCCAAACGTTATATAAGCCATCAAACAAACATTATCCACATTATTGGATTCTTCAAACTTATGTGACCTAACTGCTTCATTGAGTCTCTCTATAAATGCAATTCAAAATCCGATAACGTGACCTGATTGTTGTTTGTGTCTCTAAAATTATGGAAGTTTTATAAATAAGCGAAAATAAAAAAAAATAAGAAGAAGACCAGAAACGTATAGTCTATAAAAATGCTATTGTTTAATTGTAAAATTATTGTTATCTATATTAATAAAATTGTAAGTCGTGTTTCTACCTGTCTGTTTATATCATCACGGGAAAACTCACCTCTCTCCTTTTGAGGATTATTATAAAATTTTAAAGTTCACCACAAATTGTTAATTTTTTCATTATAGATATTCTGTACAAAACACGTGTATACTGCTAGTAAATAAATAAGAATAAATCAATAGTTAATTATATAGAATCCTACTCTTGGTCAAATTCGAGCACAATTTCATTTTATGCCATTCTAATTGACTTCAGTCCCTTTCTACGAACCAATCACTTCTTTTGCTTATACTCTCTAGACGGTAAATTTGAGAAAATTTAGGATTGTTTAAAAGCACGTTTCTCTGTAATATTTTTTATTTTAATCTCTTAACCGCATTTTTGAAAATATTCATAATAAACAATAATTTTTATCCATAATTTTGGAAAAAATATGTCAGCAATATGTGGATGTATTAGTGGTATTTTCTGATTATGGATGATTATCTGTATTAGACCCTTTGTTCCTGAAACATGGCAGCTACATGGTAAAACAGCCTATGAGTAGCCTATAGGGTATAAATCCAGTTCTGATCTAGGATGAAGCAAATCCAATTTGAAGTATTTTTATCTGCTTATTGTCGTTAAGATGGTTTTTAACACTTTTCAACTATATTGAAAAGTGCTTAAGATTTTGGTCATTCTGTCTGTCGGTCTGTTCGCACGATAACTGCCGTAAAAATGACTTTATCAAAATGAAATGTTAGTATGTTGTTCAGACGGTCTGTGGGACCTATGGGAATATAAATGAATAATTTCACCCAATTAGTTTTGGATTAAACCCGGGTTGAAAAAATGAAATACATTGAACCTTATGGGACCTAATTCTTCAAACATTTTCTAAGCGAATTTAAAATTCACAAATTGCTTCGAAAGTTTTTGAAAATATTCAAATTATCCCATGAAATATATAAAAAAAAATTTCAGCAAAATATATTCAGTAGTTTTTTAAATAAAAATATTAATTACACAATTTATGAAGAGATCAAGTGACCCACTTCAAAATGAATCATAATACCCAAATAGTTCCGATTCGGTTGAAATATTAATGACACGGAACCCTATGGGACCTTATTTTTCAAGCATTTTTTAAACGAAGTTAAAAATCACAAATTGCTTCGAAAATTATAAGATATATTCAAATTATTATATAAAATATGAAAAAAAAAATCAGCAAAATATATGGGGTAGTTTTTTAATTAAAAATTGAAATAATATAATAATTACACCCATGATATATGAATAGATCACGTGACTGCAAAATAAAATATATCATCCATTTTTTTTTCGCTATCTAAAGATAGTGTTGTTTAAAGATCGTTTTAATTTATATTTAGTGTTTTATCCGCCATAAAAGCACTTTATTTCTTTGTATTATCTGTGTATCTAAATTCTGCGCTAACGCAATTACAATATTTTTTAATTCAAATAATCACTTAACTTTGATTATTTTTACTACGAAGCCTAATTTTAACCCGTGCAGAATGTAATCAAATCAAGCGATTGTAAGGTGAGTTGTATAAGAATTGCTGAATTTTTTTCCACGTAAAATTATTTAGCTTTAGAGTTCGGAATATAAGTGATACGAATGAAATATTCATTGATTTTACATAGAGACAGACGATTTATATTCCAATTCAGTTTGAAGTTTTCAAGTATAATAAATTACTGTAGTACTGTGATAATTTAAAAAATATTACCGCTGGATGTATCACATTTTAGAGATTTTTAAACAAAATTGTAATTCAGTTGGAAAATGTTTCATTATCAATGTTTTATGCATGATTGATTTTCCTAGCTTTTCTTTTACTTTCTTATCATTGTTTGGACACTTGAAATATGTGTCCAACATTTATCGATTTATAATATAAATATTTATTTCACATTATTTCTGGTTATTGAATTTCAACAAATGATTGTAAGTAAATTTTATTTATTTTTACTTTCCTTATATACATAATGTGTAAGGAAAGTATTGTGACGGGGTCGAAAATTCGAATTCGAGTTTTCGACGGGAGAGCACGTTTCAAGCATCCCTGATCACGAATCAAGCATTTTTGAAGTGATGTCTGTCTGTGTGTGTGTGTGTATGTGTGTGAAAGTATGTGTGCGTGTGTGTGTGTGAGAGTATGTGTGTGTGTGTGTGTGTCAGTGAGTCTGTGGAGACGATAACTGACGAACGAATGGACCGATTCGAACCAAATTTGGTACAAAAATCACGATTCGTAAACACTGGAAGCCTATTGTTTTTATACGCAATCGAATGTTCAGAATCCCCCTAAATTTTCGAATGAAATTTCGAAAAAATCGTCAAAAAAGCAAAACAGCTAATAAAATTATGCAAATAGACATTTCTTATGTAATTTTTCATTAGAAAACGATTGACATAAAATTTAGAACGCTAACATGAACCGTTCTTGAGATATTGCACATTTTTCAAAAAAATTATCAAAATGTCATATAAAATAAAAAAAATATTTCCTATTGAGACATATATTCACTTTTCATATGTAATACCATGCGATAAATTGGGTGACATCCTTCTCGTGGATCTAGCTCGTTCCATTCGTGAAAAAAGATACTTTGAGTAATACTTTTGTATTTGAATGCCAATAGTCATTTATCTGCTGTAAGAATAATTTATTTCTTCGTCCATAACGCTTGGCGAGATTTTGGCGACAAATTTGGCGAGATGTCGCCAACTTGGTGACTTTTTGAAATGTTGCCAAATTAACGAAAATCTCGCCAAATGGATAAAAATGACGCTAAATCAATAAAAATGACGACTCATAGTCGAAAATTCAATATCTTGGAAAGAATATTAGTATCTACTATAAGAAAAACCTATTTTTTTTACTGTAAAAGTAGTAAATTCATTACATTATATAAGGAAAGTCATGTGTTGCCCACATCAGATTTTTTTACTTTGTAGACAAATACTATTTATTATTTTAAGCGTTTGCGTGATCTAAAAACTACCGATTGTGTACGTACAGAGTTACACAGTATAATGAGTTGTAATTTGTGCTTATTATCGTTATCTTTATATGTTTTTGCCAAATAAATCTTTTAAATTACGCTGTCATTAGAGTCAGAATTGCTGTTTTTACCCTGGAACCACTTGGGATATTGTTTCTTATTAACAATCCGTAATGGTTACAGATTAGGTATTTTTCTAGTTTGAAACTATCAATGTAATAATTTGTTAAACAGATAGTCATCAATGAATTTGTTATGCCAATTGTTTAAAATTTATTTGATGTCTTGTTTTTTCTAATGGTAGCTGAAAAGGAGAAAATAAGTAAGTCGATCATAAAATGCTGCAGTTTGTTTGCGTGTGAATATAAATTAATTTATGAAATTAATTTGAAGATTTTTTACTGTGATTTATATGTGACTGACAGATGTACTCGGCGTTGCCCGTGTCCAAAAATATATGTAAATTATATATTGTTTAACAAAAATAAATAATCTAATAAAATGTTTCATTGAATTCTCTTTAAAAAAGGCATCTTTGTTCTCACTTTACAAATTTATATTCACAGGCAAATTTTGAAGTCTGTTTAACATACGCTAAAATGGTAGCTAAAATGGTTTTTAATCTGTTTTAACAATAAAGACAATAGAAAATATATGAGTTTGAAAAATCTTTGCGAAAGTAAAACGTATGACTTAGGAAACCAAAAGTATCGATGATTCTGGTAATCTTAAATCTCAGGTCGAAACAGACACTATATAAGGAAAGTTATTATATCTATCTATCTGCCGCGCCTGGCGATAATTTGACAACATTGGCTACGGACGTGACAACATTGGTGACGAATTTGACAACACATTTTGCGCGATGTCTGTAGATAACTTTATACATACCGTCATATTACAAGCTCTATGGAAATGACTGGATATGACCATACTGCAAAGGAGCTAAGCGCTGTAAACATATATTCAGGTAAGTTGTTTAATAACAAAAAAAAAAAAAAAAAAAAAAAAAAACGTAGCGCTAGATTTTGTTCCTATAAAATTGCGTGCGTTTTAAATATTATTTTAAGTCAGATCCAAGTTTGTACACTTTTTCCACAAAAGTAGTGTGCAAATTTTTTTAGGAATGTAAGAAGTTATGTTGTTGTTGTTGTTCTTGTGTAGCATATAGTATTACAAAGCTTTTCTATTTCACGTTGTATAAAGTAAGTTACATTATAATACTTTGATAAACTTATATTAAAGTGTTATCTTTCTATTTCCCCTGTAATGCGTAATATATGTAAATGGAAAATACTATAAAGCTGAGTAAAAAATCTGAATATCGGCTTACGATGATTTTACGTGTTTTAAACATCCCTGAACGCGAATCAATCATTTTTAAATGTCTGTGAGTCCGTGTGGAGGAGATGATTTTTAAAGATTTCAGATGATGGAAATGAATATATATATATATATATATATATAATATGAAAATACCGTGAAATATAATATTATAAAATCATCAGAAATCACACTTAAAAGGCGCAAAGCTGCACTAAAAAGAGGATTAAAAATATTTTCAAAATGAAAAGAGGTATGGATGGAAACAATATACCATAAGATGACCGGGGGGAGTTGTGACCCCCTCACCCCGGTTAAGGATGCTTTGCGTCGCGACAACACTCCCGGAGAGCCGGTATATTGCAAAATAGAATGCGAATGTATCAAATTTTTAGATGTAAAACAGACATCATACACAAACAAATATAAGATATAATTGTCGAGATCCAGCCTTATCAAAAATCACCAACAATAAATGTTTGAAATATGTTTGAAATATGTTCACTAGTATAAATAACTAGTATTATCACTAGTTCACTAGTTTGAATAATGTTCACTAGAATAATTTATACTAGTGAACATATTTCAAACATATTTCAAAAATTTACTGTTGGTGATTTTTGATAAGGCTGGATCTCGACAATTATATCTTATATTTGTTTGTGTATGATGTCTGTTTTACATCTTAAAATTTGATACATTCGTATTCTATTTTGCAATATACCGGCTCTCCGGGAGTGTTGTCGCGACGCAAAGCATGCTTAACCGGGGTGAGGGGGTCACAACTCCCCCCGGCCATCTTATGGTATATTGTTTCCATCCATACCTCTTTTCATTTTGAAAAATATATATATATATATATATATATATACATATATTTATATATATATATATATATATATATATATATATATATATATATATATATATATATATACATATATTTATATATATATATATATATATATATATATATATATATATATATATATACATATATTTATATATATATATATATACAATTATTTTTACAGTATCTATATGAAAATAAAATCAAAACTGAAAGCAAAATAAAATAATATTTTAAATTTTTACAATTTTAACTTTCTACAGCCTTTTTGTGCGGTCCGAATATGTAAAATATTATTATTATTAATATGTCCAGAAAATCAATGTAACTACATGAATAAAATCAAAATTGAAAGCAAAATAAAATTATTGTTATTAATTTTCCACATATTTGCAAATCTGTTAGCTCTGTTAGCTAAGGAAAACCCCATGGTAGAATCACTCTACCATTGTAGATAACAACATGCATGGATCGGTTTTTACCTTTTTTTATGTGCTCGTTAGTATGAAACGAGCTTTGTATGCGTTCAACAACACAAAACAGTTTTCCATATGCTATAACCGAGCACATAAAAAATTGCGAAACCGGTCCATGGACGTTGTTATCTGCAATGAGAGCTGATTCCACCTGTGAAAACATCTCCTATAGGTGGATACTGTGAGTATGAAAGTCCTGTGTTTCGGGTACATATATTTTACATTTGTATAATTCAATTATTCAACGTCTATTATCTTTTATATTCAACTGGTGAATTTTGAGTTCCCCATTCTAATAACTATATAAATCGGCGTTATAAAACCTCTCAGTGCATTTCTGCTATTACTCCATCAAATTTAGCTATTAATGCTGAGTTTTCACTTTAATTATAACATTTTTATATCAGATTTATTTCGGCTTGTCATGAGTTTACTGTGCCCCGAGATTCCAGTAATCTTCCAATGGAAACGTGTCCCTATTAAAATCTTCGCTTGAGCTGATATTCCAGTGGAGAAGAATAAAACGAACCTTCTGTGTGTATGTTAACGTTTAAGGGCCCTTTTATGCCTTTCCGCTTCGATGCTCTTATTTCATAAAGATCTTACTAGTTGGGGGAGAATTCGCCGGTAGCTTGCTCAATATTGGAAGAGATTTTTGGTTGTTGAGATGACATTACTGTGGGTGTTGGAGATGAAATGTGAAAAGATCTGTTTGAAAGGTTAAGATGCACCTAAAAATTGTTGTATATTTGTGATGTATTTACTTATTATTTTTATTTCCTCATATTGTTGTAAGTTTTTGTTTTCACGAAAATTTCAGATTTCCAGATTTTGATGGTTGAGTTAATTTTAAGGCGGCAAACATTTGTAAAGAACCTTTCCCCAACTGGGAATCGAACTAAGTATCTTCGTATAGGCCAGCGGACGCCCTACATGTTATTTAAAAGGGCTTGAAAAAAAAAATCTTTCGGTTGATATCAATGTTGACATTGGGATAACTTGCCACCCGAGGGGGACCAATGCAGCTACGAACTTAAAAATTATATTGCAGCTATTTTCCACTACAATGATTTAAACTGTTAAGTTTCATGATCATTGAGCTACAAATAAACAATTTTATGCATAATTATGTCAAATTTTGTGCTATACTGCCATGTTAAGAAAATATAAAATTTCGAAATTTTCGCTTGAATTTAAAATTTTTCTATCTGGTTCTACATTTTTCGTTAACAAATTTTATAAAGTTTTTTGAAAATCCATTAATATTTGTGGCACCTATTGCGTACGCAAGAAATCCACCATAGACATACGGGCATCACTCTTAAATAGTCAAAACCTGTTCAGGAGGCCTTAAAATGTATATTGGCAAAATCTCTAAATCGAAGATTTCTGTGAAAACAATATTTTCTCTGTACTACAGTATCTAGTATGAGAAAGTATAAAGCTACCAGGGCCGGTAAAACTTCTCTAAATTACCGGGCAATTTGATGATATTGATCTCTTTAAATCATTGTTCTTGCTCAATACTTTTTAATCGACTGTGATATATATATATATATATATATATATATATATATATATATATATATATATATATATATATATATATTGAGCGCCCTTATAATGGTGTATAGTGGCATTCTCGATTATCCAGTTTTCCTATGAATTACTTGTTTAGTAGGAATTTTCATCTTTGATTCATATTCATATTCAGTTCTGCATGTTTGGGAAGTTGTATTCTGAATTGCTTGTCCAGTCTCCAGCTTAGACTCACTGGACGGGTTTGGGAGTATTTCCATGAACGTTCGTACTGCCTCCCTGGTAGAATTTCGACTTGTTCATTCCGGTGCTTCTAGATTAAGCTGTTGAGGTTGATCGTGTATACACGTGGTGAGGAAGAAGGGTTCATGCCGCATGGTAATACAATTTTCTTAATGTATCCTTTTTTCATTTTTTCATTTTTTGATGTCTGTAGTCTGAGTTTAAGCATTTATAGTAATGTACTATTGCTTAATCTGAAACAGGCATTTGTTTGGGTTAATTAGAATTAAATACTCAGACCTGAAGAGGAATTTTATTCTGATTAATCATCGAATTTGGGAAGGTTCTGTTCTTTTCACTTATCGGCATTATGGCCGTGAATTTGCTTCTATGGTGATGTTAATATTACTTGAATTGTATTTTTTTTATTTTTTTTTTATTTTTACATAATTCTTATTATTACATTTCAAATATATATATATATATATATAAAGAACTATATATATATATATATATAATAACTATATATATATAAAGAACAGAAGTATGTATGTATGTATGTGTGTATGTATGTATGACCCAACATCACGGGAGAACGGCTGAACCGAATTTGATGAAATTTGGTGGGTAGTCTTGAAATAGTTCCACTTAAAATTTAGTCTACGTTTCGAGTTTCTGTACTACCAGTGGTTCTCGAGATATTAATGAAAAACAAAACTTTCGTTTGTCTCATCATCACGGGAGAACGGCTAAACTGAAAGTAATGAAATATGGTGGGTAGCTTTAATATAGCCACCCATAAATTTAGTCCAAGTTTCGAGTTTCTAAGACCAGGGGTTGTCGAAATATTAATGGAAAATGAACCTTTTTCCTAGGAGTTCCACTCTCTAACTCCATGATTCCCAACGGAAAAGATTGGAAATGGTTTAAAACGTGAAATTCAATTAAAACTCTGAGTTTTGTGGGAGTTTATTGAACGTATTAGTCACTTTTGAAAATCGCAGGTTTGAAATATGAATTTAAATGGAAATCACCATGGTTTATTTCTCACAGGCTTACTCAACAACGAAAAGTATTAAGAAATCACAAGAAAAATCAATCATGCATAAAGCATTGATTATGTGAAACACTTTCCAACTTTAATTTTATTTAAACAACTCTAAAATGCGATACATTCAGCGGTAATATATCACAATACAGCAATAACTAATTATATTTGAAAATTTAAAACTTCATAAAAAAACAAACTTGATTCAATGACGTCATCGAAATATAAATCGCCTGGCTCCCTGTGTAAAAGCAGTAAATATTTCATTCATACATTTTTATTTCATTCATCACAGTACCATAATAATTTATTCTACTTAAAAACTTAAAACCATGGAGGCCAAAGTAATTTAACTTACTGCATAAAACTTCATTGAAGAAGTCTGCCATTAAATCGTCTGCTTCTCTATGTAAAATCAATGAATGTTTCAGTCATATCATCTATATTGCAGACTCCTGAGCAAAATAATTTTGCGTTAAAGAAATTCAGAAATTCTTATACAACTCATCTTACAGCCTAATCAGTTTATATTCTCCATAAGTAAAAATCAGGTTTCGTTGTAAAAATAATCAAAGTTTGATGATCATTTAAACTCAAATATATTGTAATTCTGTTATTTCAGAATACAGATGCACAGAAATTAAGCAAAAATAAAACGGTTTTAGGACGGATACAACACTAAATTTAAATTAGAAAGAACTTTAAAAATCACTATTTTGACACAATATGGATGGTATTGATCATTTAAACTCAAATATATTGTAATTGTGCTGTTTCAGAATACAGATGCACAGAAATTAAGCAAAAATAAAGCGGTTTTAGGACGAATACGACACTAAATATAAATTACAAATAATTTTAAAAGTCACCATTTCGACACAAGATGGATGCCATATTTTATTTTGAAGTGGGTCATGTGATCTCTTCATATAATGATCATGTGATCTCTTCATATAAAGGGTTTAATTATTATTTTAATTGTTATTTAAAAAAACTACTGAATATATTTTGCTGAACATTTTTGTATATATTTTATGGGATAATTTGAATATTTCCTAAAACTTTCGAAACACTTAGTGAATTTTAAATTCGCTTAAAAATGTTTGAAAAATTAAGTCCCATAGGGTTCAATTTATTTCATTTTTTCAACCGGGGTTCAATCCAAAAATAATTGGGTGATATTATTCATTTATATTCCCATAGGTCCCACAGACCGTCTGAACAATATACTAAAATTACATTTTGATAAAGTCATTTTTACGACAGTTATCGTGCTAACGGACAGACAGACAGAATGAACAAAGTCATAACCACTTTCCAACTATGTTGTAAAGTGTTAAAAATGGTTATTTAATTATCATCATTTTGTGAGGAAGATTGTTTCTTATGCAGCTATGACTTATATAATGCAATGATTTATTTTTCTTACATAATGCAATGATTTATTTTTCTTACATAATGCAAAGTATTTACATCTTTCACAGTGAAAAAACAATGTATAAGATTCACGGCCCTATATGTTCTGGTGTAATTTTTATCACAGTTTTGCATGGTAAATCTCGAGCAACGCCGGGTAATCGCTGCTAGTTATTATATATTTCTTTTCAAGTATATCTATATGAACAATTATCAGAATCGCATTGTAATTTTCTCGTACGTACTTACCTAAAGAAATCACAATATTGAATGAGTACATTCAGATTTCAAGAATGTATCAAGTTATAAATATGGGATGTATATTTATTTTTGAAGATGCTATTTGGTATCAGTATGATTACTAATGTAATAATAACTGTAATAAGAATTATAAATCTAATTAATGAACATAAGAAAAGGTTTTATTTCATTAATATATTTCTTTGAATTATTAAGAATAAATTTTATTTATAAAATGAACACACATTCAATTTAAGTAAGAACACAGATTATATCCTAGACAACATTTAGATTATTTACGTGTTTTGTACCCAGAAAATTACAACTGTCCAAAACTAGCCTTTTACCAGAAAAAAAAAAAAACATTCAAGTCAGTATTTATGTAAATATATATCTTGAAAGTCACAATATTTTATCAATATTATGTCTGCAAAGCTCCATCTTAGATGACATGTTAAACATTAAGTCGACAAGTATAAGCAATAGTGTCATCAAGCTGGCAAATATACGGAATAAAATAACACACCCTTTTCATCCTTTTAAGTTAACATATTGAAGACATTTTCTCTCACTCACCACCAAAGTCCAGTAATTTGTTATTATTTATTCCGGCTTTTTTGAGCCAGCAGAGAGCGGGCAAACAGTGTAAGATTCCCGGATGTATGATCTGTCGGGACAGAAATAGTTCTTTCTCCATCCGGTACTTTGTCTTTAAAAGCGGACTATTGACAGATCTGACGCTTGAGAGACGATTCAAGCGTTAAATCGAATAGTCGTCATGCGGCGAATATTTGTATAGAGGTGTTTGGATAAGGTTATACTGAGGGACCGAGTTCACATGCAGAGTGGAAGTAAAAGTGAAAATTAGACAATTTATATCGGCTTTTCGGACGTTTTTCTAGACGAGTGAAGATGTAAAGTAACCGGAAATGTAGAGGAACGCGCTCTGTCGGTGGTATTTAAAGTTTTAGGCAAAATGTTGTCTTTGCAAATCTTTGCCGTGCCATTGGCATTTCTGCGAGATATGCGATGATTGTTTTTGCAACGATGAAGTTTATCTTTCTGAAGATTGTCTTGATGTCTTTCATCTGTTAATATAACTGCAAAGTATTTGTAAGCATGTTACTGAAAGTTTCAGGTTCTTGATAGTTATGATCACATACATGTAAAAATACAAAAATATCGCTTCCGCCGACGATAATTAGTTGAATATTCCAGAAATGAAGCAAGGATTTCCATGAACGCCTGTAATTGTGGCTTTGTGTCGCAAATATATCCCTTTTCCATTCTCAAAAATTTTACATATTCTCTCAGTCAAATTGAAGTTTCAAGCACAGGTTGCAATTTTTTTTTTTTTTTTTTTTTTTTTTGTAAATTTCTTTACAATTTAATTATAATTCAGTAAAGTATCACCATAAAAATTAAAATGTTACTTGCATTGGCAAAACCGCTAAAATCTCCGATTAATCTCAAAATAAATCTACAATTATTTTTTTCAAAATATTTTGTTTTTAATTCAAGGAAAACATCGTAGACACGTTCTATTGCCAGATAACTTTTATTGACTTAAAGAAGAACATAAATATTTCGTCAAATATATTGAATACTGAAATTGCAAAATATTTTTAAAACAACATATATATGAGAAGGTCAACAGAGGTCACTTTAAATTAAAACAAATTTTTCACATAATAATACTTTGCTTTTAGTAACTGCTTTAGTAATTGATGTAACTAAATGCATTGCAAAATGTCGTCATTAATATTGTTTCCTATTTGGTTTTAAAATGGTTGTAATATTTGACTACAAATTAGTCACTTCTGTTAGGATAGTTCAATAGGAAGCAGATATGAATTGTTATATAACTTATTCTTATTAAAACAAGTTTAAACTTTACTGTTTCTTTCTTAATTTAGAAAATTAATGAATAATATGTAATTATGACGTGAAAAAAAAAACGCATCACATATCGCAGTTTCTGTTCATAGACAAATGTCGGTTGTCCACGAAGCTCTGAAGGCCATTTTTCGTGCTCAATATACCTTTTCGTCTATAAAAATTTTTAGGGGAGTTCTATAATTTACTTTTGCTTAGGGGTCTGTGCAAGGGTTAAGGTGGTCCTGGTACTCACAAGGCTTGTAAGAAAAGTAAGGAATTGACTCTATGCGGTCTAAAGTTATCTGATTAAAAATATTTTCCGGTTAAAAATATTCCTATAAAAAGTTTGAACATTTTATTCCTTCAAATTGGTTTAATAGACGATCTAAGGGGGAAAAAACATTTTTAACTTCGTTTTATAGAGACTCTTCCAACAAGTTATCTTGTTTTTACGAGTTTGGCGATCATGGTAAAACACAAATCCAGTTTAACTCAATTTACTTTTATCTCCGTTTCATTTTTCTAGAGATAATTTGCTCAAGAAGTCTTTTGCTGATCATTATCGTGCTCAGTAGGTTATCCGTGTACCATTTTTTCACGGCATGGGAACAATACAGATTCGCATAATATGTTTCAGATATAAATATAAGGTAATAGATGTGAAATTCCACCCACATAATTACCACTGAGAAAGAACCGCTATCCTTATAAAGTTCCAGCTTCATTTCTCTCTGGGCGACCTGCAATCGAAAAAGGGAACTTCCGTAATCTGTCTCGCTGCCTTTAATGCCCCCCCCCCCCTACTCTATCCTTGAATGCAATCAAATGGGGGAAAGCAGAAGATTGCAGAAGAAGAGGAGGAGAGTGATTGCTGCGCGACTCCTCTGAAGCAAGAGTCGGTAATGAGTCATTAGTCAAACCAGGCTTAAGAGCTTATATGGGCGCAAAGCCATTACTGATCCGGCGGGCGAAAAACGATAACAATTACAATGGAAGAAGAAGAGGGCCGGATATAAAAGTCCGGGAGCTCAGGTCACGATCTTAGAATGAATGCTCGGGTCCTAATCGCAAGGTGAGGCAACTTTGCCAGCCAAGATTGAAACTCTCTTTTCCCCTGGTGTCATTACCTGGAGTGGCAAGGATCCGGCAAGATCCGGCCTTAACCTTCCCACTCTTCACCTCATCGTGTATTCTCCCGGACATTAGCGTCCATTGTGAAAGTCAAATGGGAGTTTTGGGGCTTCTCTTTGCTCTTCTCGGCGTCGACGCGCAAACTTTTCAAACAGAAGTGACTTTTCCAGCAACATTGTCCCTCACGATGTCGATTTTTTCTTTTCTTGCTTCTTTCTTATTTCCACTTTGTGGCATCGCTTGATTTCTTTAGGAGTCAAACTAGAAAGTGGCTGCGCAAGAAGTGGCGGGTGGGAGGTAAAAGTACTTTTCGAAAAGCACGTCTCGAGGCTGTTCTATCAAATCAATTTCTGTTGCCCCCCCCCCCCCTTTCCTTCTAACTGGAATCTTGTAGAGGAACTAAGAAAAACTCTTAAGAAAAAAAAGACAGTCTGATGCTGATCGCAGTTTTGCCACGTGCCTCCCGTTTTGTACTTTCATCTGTTAGAAACTATGTCGTCAGGAGCTTTTTGTCGGTTTCATTCGTTTTCTTGGGGGTTAAGAGTTACAGAAGAAGGATAACTTGGGAAATTAGGGTATCATCATCGAAAAAGTTTAGAAAAACTAAAACGCGTGTCAAAAACAATGTCGTAGAAGCTGTATTATCCAAAATGAAAGGTGTTGATGATAAAGGAATGTTTTTTTTTTCATTTTTTACGAAACTTTTATATGAAACAGCGTTTTTGCAAAAAAAAAAATATACATTTATATAAATGGCTTAAATTAGAATTCTGTAAATCCGCTTCTAGGTTTTTTTTTCTTTTTCAGATTCGTGAGTTATCCACATGTATACCATTCTAACATTGTTTTTTTTCTTTACTTCTTTTTTGTCATTTTAGAATTTCGCTCAGAACTATAATCTCGAAATTCTGTCAGGTGATAGAATGAGATTCAATTTATAAAACATATTCAATCATTTGAAAGCAATCAAAGTAATTGGTATTTACTAAACGAAAGATAAACGTTATTAAACACAGACTGTATGGCTATACAAATACTTACATTTTAAGTTTACATTTTTCAAATTAGAATATTCATTTTTCGTGTTTTTATTTTTATAAATCGCATTTTATCGCAGCCATGGTAAAATAACAGGTAAGGTTGCATACGGGCAGTTCCTTTTCTTACTTCTTTAAGTTACTTTTGTTATTTTTGTTTGTTGTCAGAGATAGACAAAAAGGGGTTAATAGCCAATATCTTGCAATTGTGGAAGTAAAGCAATAACGGAAAGTAATCATGTTTTAGTTGAAATTACAAGCAGAAAGTCTGCAGCAAACTATACTTATTATTGTATTCAACCATTCGGCGGGAACTGAGGTTTGAACTGAATTTTGAGTGAAAATTTGACAAGATATATCGCTCTGGTCATGTAAGGAATGCTTTCGAATGTCTTTACATTCTGTTTCTATGAAACAAGATCTCGAGTATCGGTTCTTATCCTTTCAATGAAACACTACATTTCATGCTTCGTAGTCAAATGTGATTTTACCTTTATTTTTATTTTCAAAGACAAATACAGCTTGAATCAAGGATCGAAATTGAAGCTATGGCTTGCGATCAAAAATGTTATACCAGCTATACAATTCTGATCATGTAAAGGATTCCTGTAAAATATCTTACATTATGCTCCTGCGAAACAAAGCTAAATAAAAGGCAGGCCGTGTTGCTCTCTCCTGTTGCTATCACTGTGCAAATTGTAAAATAGTAAGCATATGTTTTCTTCATACACACATTCGGTTGGAATTGGGAATTGAAGTCGGGCCTCTTGGATTGAATGATAACACGTCTAAAGCGGATGACCAAAAAATATCAAATTTACCAAAATGGAACCTTACTAAACCAAAAAATAGTCTTCTCTCTGGCAGATTTCCGAAGTTCAAAAATTAATTTACAACATACGCTGGTTTTCTAATATAGGGTGAAAGAAATAAACATGAAGAGTATTTCGTTTTCAATAGTTTCCATTAGACGCTGAATTCGTTATAATTCCGTTTTTAGCATATTTTTAATTTACACAGGTTTTCTTACAACATTGATAATTTTTAAGGCTGCTTAATATTTTTAAAAATGCAGAATTTATTTATAATTACTTCTACGAAATTTTCTTTACGGTATCACTCTCTACCTTTACAAAAAAATCTGATGTGGGCAACACATAACTTTCCTTATACAATGTAATGAATTTACTACTTTTACAGTAAAAAAATAGATTTTTCTTATAGTAGATACTAATATTATTTCCAAGATATTGAATTTTCGACAATTAGTCGTCATTTTCATTGATTTAGCGTCATTTTTATCCATTTGGCGAGATTTTCGTTAATTTGGCAATATTTCAATAAGTCGCCAAGTTGGCGACATTCCGCCAAATTCGTCGCCAAAATCTCGCCAAGCGTTATGAACGAAGAAATAAGTTATTCTTACAGCAGATAAATGATTATTGGCGTTCAAATACAAAAGTATTACTTAAAGTATCTTTTTTCATGAATGGAACGAGCTAGATCCACGAGAATGATATCACCCAATTTATTGCATGCTATTACATATGAAAAGTGAACATGTTTCTCAATAGGAAATATATTTTTTTATTTTATATGACTTTTTGATATATATTTTTTTAAATGTGCAATATCTCGAGAACAGTTCATGGTAGCGTTCTAAAATTTATGTCAATCGTTTTCTAATGAAAAATTACATAAGAAATGTCTATTTGCGTAACTTTATTAGCGGTTTTGATTTTTTGACGATTTTTTCAAAATTTCGTACGAAAATTTAGGGGGGTTTTGAACATTCGATTGCGTATAAAAACAATAGGCTTCCAGTGTTTACGGATTGTGATTTTTGTACCAAATTTTGTTCGAATCGGTCCATTCGTTCGTCTGTTATCACACACATACTTTCACACACACACACACACACACATACAGACATCACTTCAAAAATGTTTGATTCGTGATCAGGGATGCTTGAAACGTGCTCTCCCGTCGAAAACTCGAATTCGAATTTTCGACCCCGTCACAATACTTTCCTTATACATTATGTATATAAGGAAAGTAATATGTCCGGAAAGGTATAGCTTTTCATTGTAGTTATTGCACGAAAATGAAAGAATTCTAAAAGGAACGTGAACGCTACATCAAAATTCACAAATATTCGAACTAGTTCCGTTCGAAATTTATTTCCTCGAAATGGAACTCGTTTCCTTCCAAAGTCCCGAGAAAACGGAACGCGTTCCTACGCTTTCCGTTCCGCTACAACACTGGTCCTGAGCTTCGAGGAGTAATCTAAGCTCTTTGATACTAGATCTTTGGTCTTGAGGCAGGCTCAAGTTCTAAATGGACTTTGATACCAAATAGCCCTTATTTAGTAATAGTCTTTATTAAAGTTGAACCTTTTATACGTGACTGTACAGATATATAACAATTTGCTTACCATTGTTAAATAAGATAATATTTTTCAATCCAAATATCCTGAATTATTTTAAATATAATAAATAATCAATTTATTACAACAGAAATGTTTACCATTTCAGCTATTGAAGATAAAAGGAAATGCTTAAAAATGAGCTTAAAAGTATAACAAACACATCATTAATTAAACAGTTAAAGTATTATCAGTTTAAACGAGCGATTCCCAATCCTTTACACACCCGAGTACCATCGAATTCTGTGTATTTTCTATTGTACCAATAAATGTACACTTTTTACAGTTGTACACCTAACTATTTATATTACTTTCCTTATATACATAATGTATAAGGAAAGTATTGTGACGGGGTCGAAAATTCGAATTTGAGTTTTCGACGGGAGAGCTCGTTTCAAGCATCCCTGATCACGAATCAAACATTTTTGAGGTGATGTCTGTCTGTGTGTGTGTGTGTGTAAGATTGTGTGTGTGTGTGTGTGTGTGTGTGGACGATATCTCACGAACAAATAGAGCGATTCGAATGAAATTCGGTACAAAAATCACAATCCGTGAATACTGGTAGCCTATTGTTTTTAAACGTAATCGAATGTTCAGAACCCCCTAAATTTTCGAGTGAAATATTGAAAAAATCATCAAAAAATCAAAACCTTTAATAAAGTTACGCAAATGGACATTTCTTATGTAATTTTTCCTTAGAAAACCATTGACATAAACTTTAGAACGCTAGCACGAACCGTTCTCGAGATATTGCACATTTTTTAAATAAATTTATCAAAAAATTCCATAAATTAAAAATAATATATTAACTGTTGAGAAACATGTTCACTTTGTATATGTAATATCATGCGATAAATTGGGTGATATTATTCTCGTGGATCTAGTTCGTTCCATTCATGAAAAAAGATACTTTGAGTAATATTTTTGTATTTGAACGTCAATAATTTATCTGCCATAAGAATAACTTATTTCTTCGTCCATAACGCTTGACGAGACTTTGGCACCGAATTTGGCGGAATGTCGCCAACTTGGCGGGTTTTTTAAATGTTGCCAAATTAACGAAAATCTCGCCAAATGGGTAAAAATGACACTAAATCAATGAAAATGGCGACTAATTGACGAAAATTCAATATCTTGGAAAGAATATAAATATCTACTAACTATAAGAAAAACCTATTTTTTTATTGTAAATGTAGTAAATTGATTGCATTATATAAGGAAAGTCATGTTGCCCACATCAGATTTTTTTTTAATTTGTGTTCCATCGCACGATTTCAATTTAATAGATATTGTGAATGTTATAAATAAAAGAAAATACTGCAATTTAAATATCCCTCTGCCATTTTTACAAATCGTAAAAAAAAGTCATCAATTCTGGGGAATTAAACACGTTCAATTAGAATTTTACTTTTTCCGGAAACTTTTACAAGTTCCTCGGAACCGCTACAAGAAATATAAAAATTTTAAAATATTAATGAAATACGTTATTTAGATAATTAACATAAATACCTAAAAATTAAAATATATTGTTACAGATTGTCTCATTAAATAATGAAAATAATACTGTAGAAAAAAATCTGATGTAGGCAGCACATGACTTTCCCTGCAGACTCATTCAGTACTCAGTACTCTTTATTTCTTTAATCACTCATTAAAGTGAGTTTAATTGCACAAAATAACACTAAATTTGCATTTTTAGTTCAATTTCTGCTTTTATTTGGTAATTGGACATTTTTCCAAAGGCGGCATTAAAAATGCGAAAAATCTAAAATATCTCGAGAACGGTTAGTCATAGAGTTGTTCTTATTCTTTTTCTCGCCAAAAATTATATATAAAACAAGCATTTAATTCATACAGTTGAGCATACGTAGTCTATTTTTAGATATTAGTGATTTTTGCGGACCATTTCGTAAAAGAAGTCAGGTTGTTCTTTTCCGAATCGTACCAAAATCTACTCAGCACCAGAGTATCCCACATGTGATTTATCTACCAAATTTTGTGAAATTTGGTCAATTTTTTTTATTTCAGTTAGAGTGAATACATGAGATTTTTGCGGACCATTTCGCAAAAAAAGGCGGGTTTCTTTCCCGAATTGTACCAAAAACTAATCAGCACCAGGATCACACCCAAGGATCTTACCTACCAAATGTTATGAAATTCGGTCCATTAGTTTTCGAGTTAGAGTGGATACATACATTTCACAAACACACAGACAGACACACACACAGACGTCACGCTAGAAATGCTTTTTTCGTATTCTAGAGGTCTCGAAACGTGTAGATCCGTCGAAAACTCGAGTTGCGATTTTCGACATAATTCCAATACTTTCCCTATACATTACCATGTATTGCAGGGAAAGTAAAAATAGCATGTTTTTAAAGTAAACATGCGTGCACTTATATAAGTGAAATATATATGGTTTTATATAATTATTATTCAAATTTATTATTTTTCCAGTTTTAATGAAAGGTCTTGAAATAAAATATGATTTCAATCATATGTTAAAAATGTTCCATGTATCCTTGGTTGGAAAATTCTGGTTTTGACGATTATTAAAAACGAAACTAAAATTATGATCTATTGAATACCACATGTGTTTTGAACTTATCACAAATATATAAGCACGTCAAATTTTAAAATTATATAATGTACAGAGAATATGAAATAGTGCACTTTTTTTTTAGTTAGCTATTACTAACATATATTTAAAATATATCAGAAATACCGTCTGCTGATTTTAATACCTCAGACGATAATTACAGACCTTTTATTATCAATTGAAAACATGGCGTTTTCTCAGAATAGAGGAATTCTATTTTTGAGCAAAATATCTCTCTAGCCATTTTTAAGTGAGTGCCATTAAATAGTTTTTGGAAGAAATAGCCATGCTCTGAAACCCTTAACAATTCAACAGTTATGAAGCTAGTAGGGCGTTTTCGAGAAACTGAATCTCTTGCAATCAAAGGGAGAACAGTCAAGCCATTTAACATAGGATAAATTGCTTAACAAAGACTGTGTTGCAGGTTAAACTGTATAATATAGAGACTGTGTTGCTTAAACTAATCAACAAACTCTGCTGAAATTCTTCAATGACGTTCATATAAGAATGTGAAATATTGCATTATTTCATTCTGGGAAAATGCCATGTTCTACGATTAATAAAAAATAGGTCTTTAATTATCGTCTGGCGTATTGAAAACAGCAGTTTTTGATATAACTTTAGTATATTTTAGTGATACTTGTACTTCACCCTGTATTTGTACTCCACTTTATCAGAAGGCGCCACCTTTCTTCTCTATGGGATTTATACTGCTCGAATAAAAAAGAGGTCTTTAATTATCGCCTGACGTATTAAAAACAGCAGTTTCTGATATAAATTTAAAGCGATGTTTGTTTAGTGATACTTGTACTCCACCCTATCAGAAGGCGCCACCTTTCTTCTCTAAGGGATTTATACTGCTCGAATAAAAAAGAGGTCTTTAATTATCGTCTGACGTATTAAAAACAGCAGTTTCTTATATAATTTTAAGGGTCTATTTGTTTAGTGATACTTGTACTTCACCCTATCAGAAAGCTCCACCTTCCGTCTCTAAGGGATTTATACTGCTTGGGAAAATTGAGTACTATTAGAGAGACACAAGTGCATTTTCATCGGGCTATTAATTGACCAGGATCATCGCATTAGCTCCTTATCCATTGAATTTAATAGCAACCCTAATTTTCCATTTCCGACCACTCGACCTCTCCTTCTTCTCCCTCTTAGTGAAACTCCCTCTTCTGCAAGCAATTTGAGTTAATTTTCCAATTCTATTTGAGTTGGCTTTTAATTTTTCTAATAGAATTTGAGCATGCTTACATTTTGATAATTTATTTATTTTGATTTATGTTTCGGAATGGAGAACAATTAAATGGGATATTAGTTTTAGATAAGGAAGAAAAGTGCGATAAACAACGTCACATAATTTTGAATGCGCTCGTATTGCAGATAACAGCATTCATGGAAAAGTTTCCCACTTATCTTTTTGTCAGCATGAAGTAGGTCAATGTTTTCAATGGTAGCAATAAACTTGTTATAAGCCAGAATTTTGAAAACTTCTTCACAATTTTGAATCTCCAAATATCACAATAACTTAGTCTGGGCTACACGAATCTACAATGGCTTAATTCACAGTCACAGAACTTGCCTCTGGGGAGCGTTCTTAAAAATTTGGAATGCGCTCCCAGTGTGCAAATTGATGATCACATCGCGAAACCGTTCCAAGGATGTTGTTATCTGCACAGATAATGTATTCCAAATTTTAGTAACACCTCATATGGACTAGTTCTATGATTATGAACGTCATATAAATCTCATGCATTTGCATAAATGATTTATATGTTTTATTTTTTTATCATTATTTTTTAAGATAAATAATTTATAATGATTGCAAAGCTATAACACAACATGTAACTATTGCAATCTTGCCTCCTTTTTCAAAATAGAAGCAGAGCAGCCACATTATCAGATGCAAAAAGGCATCTGTCGAGTAATTACAGACAGTTGCATTGACAGACGCCAACTAGATGCTGTTGGTGTGGCTATCCTTTATTTTGTAGAAATGTTATGCGTTTCGCAATCTTGTATAAGCGAAAAGATCATACGTGTAAAAATCAGTAATTGTGGAAACACGCTAATATATTGTTCCACAAAACTTAGTGGCAAAGTTGAAGAAACTGGACAATTAGTGATGAAAGTTGCATATCGTTGCCAAGAGCTAAATGCACCTGTGAAAGATATTTTTTCTTCAATCAGAAAGTACGCTTATTGTTATATACTATAGTATTTCGATTTGGTTAGCCCTTGTCGTTATTCTCAGAAACCAGACACCAACTGCCGCTAGAGAATTTGTCCTTTCACCTGAGCAAACGTGACACCAGCCGAAGATGAAACCGGAGGACGTACAGAATCTTACGGACGTTTGTCCTCCGAGTCAGAAGTGGTAAAAGGCGTGCGTGTTGACACAGGGTCTTCTATAAATAGTCGCTTGGGAGGTCTCGAACAGAGTGCTTACAAAGAGGACACGATGTTTACTCCTAACGTCGTGGAGTGACACGAAGTTTATGCAGCATTGGTCGACACCTGGGGGGAGCTCTTTTAAAATCGTTTTGTAGGAAAGTGGATGGTACACGCTGAAGATTGACTTGCCTTGTTCAATTTGAAAGTCCCTTCGAAAATGGGCTTGGGAGGTTTAAGAATGTTTGACTTTCACTCACTGGATAAGTGAATTAGATGCTATTCCAGATACCTGTCACTGTCTGTATTATTGTCTGATATTTTGCAATGTCTTCTTCCATCACCATTTATTTATTTATTTTGAATTTGTTTCATATTGAAAATTAAATTCGAAGGTATGAGGTTGGGTGTTCCGATTGTATTGGATGACAGTACTGGCCCTGAATTCCCCTGTAAAATGTGAGATTCTGTTCCATTTAGGACTTGTATGCACAAATTGACTATAAAGCGCCAAATCAACTCAATACAAACAATACTGATACAATTTTAGGTATATAAGTTTAAAATAGAATTCTGAAGAGTTAACATGCAATTTGATTTACTATTAGAAAACCGCGGGTATGCCATTACATAATGTATCATTTCATCTGAATTTTAGGGACATGCCGGATTATTCAAGACTTAGAACGGACCTAATTTTATGAATAGGAAAGATGAAGAACAAAGGTGGTAAAATTTGATTTATGCAGAATTTCAGTTGACTTAGGGGAATAAGAAATATATAAAATTTAAATCCAAGATATCCGAGAACCCAACATAATCTAGATCCGGTCAATTCTGAATTTAAGAGGATATTCTGCACACGTTTTCATTTATGGTGAAAATTGTGCCTCACAGATTGGTGAAGCTTGCAAAACAGACTTGTGCGACAGTTACGATCTTACGATTGTGTTGAACCAACTAAAAATTGCATCACTTTCCCCCTTTCCTTTTAATCGCGGGTCCTACTTTCGTTTTTATCTCCGATGGTGTATCCTCCATCGGCGGTACCCATTGAAGTTCTTCAGGGGTGGAGTGGGGGATGTTATATTCCCAGAGTGTTGCTTCTGGGACACTGGAGTTGGGGGAAGCTAGAGATAGATAGAAGAAGGTTTTAATTCCGTCCTGGCACGCACATGGCCTGGACGGAACGATCTAGACAGCCCACCCCGACAGATTGCCTAATCGGCTTTTCAGGGTAATGTTTTCCCACTTTCTGTCGGTACCCCTTTTTGAACTCGAAGTATGTTTTTTGTTTATGTTTTATTTATATCGGCAAGTTTAATATACGGTATCATATATTTTATATAAATTTGGAAATGAGGTCGTTATGCCATTTGAGGGCATGTTTTACTCTGGCTCGTCTAAGGATAAATTATGAATGCCGAGTATAGAGTTCAGTTCTTTGATTTGTGTTGAACGGGTAGCTTGTTTATTATTTGTGGGAATAATGAAGAAACTTTTGAAAGTTAGAAACTTAATATAAAATGATTTCATCACTTTTTAAGGGTGAAATACTATTGGAAGTTGCTAACAGAATATGTACTAATTTCTTGATTGGGGTAGGTATATTTCTAAAGTAATAATATTTCCTTGTGATATTTTTGAAAAATATAATTTGTTATTATTTGAAGCTTTTCTATATTTAATAAATTTTAAGCGATCATTTGCCTGAAATTCAGTTAAGAGTCTGTACAGCAACAGTTTTAGTAAAAAATCTTATAGTAATCCATCAAATTTGTCCGTTTTCCTATAGTGTTTAGTATTAATAAATTTAGTTTTCATTAATATGCGTTTTCCCTTACAATATAAAATATAGTTGAAGTAAACTACCAGGTATTTTTCTGATACAAGTTTAAACATATAAGAGATTATTAAAAGAAACTTGAATTTATAAAGTAGGAAGGAAAGGGATATCTTATTTTCCGGAGCTCCATGAACAAGGAGCCCAAAATGCCTTAAGGACGTTCTTGTATATTTATGATTTTGTGGTGAGAAAGAACTCAAATATTGTCTTAATTCAAACCTTGTCTTTTACAATCTTCACACATATTTGTATTTTTTTTTTCTACTTAGAAAAAACCAATTTGTTCTCCAAAAATATATTTGTGTTTGCATTCCATATCAAATTTATTGTTTTAATTGCCACAAAATTATTTGATATTGTCTTAAATTTTCTAATTATGCTCTATTACAAATGCCATTCTATACCCCAAAAATTTTCAAGTTAATCTACAAAACAGTTTATCTCTCATTTTTGCAAAAGATATCAACTGGTGAGATCCCAATCCTAATTTTAGTTTTCGTAAATACTGTAATGTTGGCCATTTTAATGCATAACCAATATGCTAATTTTGAGCTCTTTTACAAAGAACCTAAAATTATATTCTTATCTCTTTATATATCAGCTGATCACTTGTCTAAATTAATCAGAAATTATATATATACAGTATTTACTGAATGACTTTCTTAATTTGACAGCTTTAATGTCTATGCGGGCTTTTAATTAGGATTGAAAAATTTTTACAGAAAATAATTTTATTAATTTTATTACTTTCCTTATATACATGATGTATCAGGAAAGTAGAAAGTATTGTGACGGGGTCGAAAATTAGAATTCGCGTTTTCGACGGGAGAGCACATTTCAAGCATCCCTGATCAGGAATAAGAAATTTTTGAGGTGATGTCTGTGTGTGTGTGTGTGTGTGAAAGTGTGTGTGTGAGTGTGAAAGTATGTGTGTGTGTGAGTGTGAAAGTATGTGTGTGTGTGTGTGTGTGAGTGAAAGTATGTGTGTGTGTGTGTCAGTGAGTCTGTGGCGACAATATCTCCCGAACGAATGGAGCGATTCGAATGACATTTGACCCAAAAGTCACAATCCGTTAATACTGGAAGCCTATTGTTTTTAAACGTAATCGAATGTTCAGAACCCCTCTAAATTTTCGAGTGAAATTTTAAAAAAATCATCAAAAAATCAAAATTTTTAATAAAATTACGCAAATACACATTTCTTATGTAATTTTTCCTTAGAAAGCGATTGACATAAACTTTAGAACGCTATCATAACCCGTTCTCGAGATATTGCATATTTTTTAAATAAATTTATCAAAAAATTCCATAAATTAAAAGAATATTAACTGTTGAGAAACATGTTCACGTTTTATATGTAATTTCATGCGATAAATATGGGGACATCATTCTCGTGGATCTAGCTCGTTCCATTCATGAGAAAATATACTTTGCGTAATACTTTTGTATTTGAACGCCAGTAGTCATTTATCTGCTATAAGGATAACTTATTTCTTCGTCCATAATGCTTGGCGAGCTTTTGGCGACGAATTGGCTGAATGTCGCCAACTTGGAGACTTTTTAAAATGTTGTCAAATTAACGAAAATATCGTCAAATGGATAAAAATGACGCTAAATCAATGAAAATGATGACTAATTGACGAAAATTCAATATCTTGGAAGGAATATTAGTATCTACTATAGGAAAAACCTGTTCTTCCGTTCGTAACGTTTGGCAAAATTTTGGTGACGAATTTGTCGGAATATCTTCAACTTGCTGACCAACATTGCATTATATAAGGACAACAGGTAATAAAATAAATTCATTGCATTATATAAGGAAAGTCATGTGCAGTCCACATCAGATTTGTTTAATTGAGCTTCACTGTCACAATGCTTCCTTTTAAACACAAACTAGGTTCCACAGGGCGAGAGGGTTCATCAAAATCACCACAAAAATAGAGTATCACATGAATGGGGGAGGCCAGAATTGGAATATCAGTGAATACAGAAATGCTCATTAATCAAAAATATTATCTGGAGGAAATGAGTGACTATTCAATCAATGGCGCGGAGAACCGCGAGCTCTTGGCCCCGACTCTCGGCGTGGCCAGGCGTTAAGCATGACCATAAAGCATGCTCAGAAACGGCCAGAGATATTCAAGATCCAACTTAACGGATGTCGGATTTATTTTTTAACTTCTTTTTCGTATCCTCCCCTCGTCTTTATGCAGCAATAGAGCATGTAATACGACTTACTCCTTGTCATATTTGCGAAGGGGGGAAAAAGGGGGGGGGGCTATGAAAAAGAACTACTTTGTGTCTTCTACGCATGGAGGCACGTTTTAAACGCTGTCATATATCACTGGGATACCTACTCCCCCTATGTCTCTCAAGTGAAAGTATGCAGGTACAGAGTAACAGACGAGCTGTTTTCACGAAGGCAATGTATGTTGCTATAGCGACAGGCGTGCACGAGGAAAGGAGGTTTGTTTGCACTGACATTTTTTTATTTTCTTCCATTTTTATTTCTCTACCGTCTTCCTGAAAACAGATTTTTTCCCCCTCCTCCCAATTTTGAATATTTCGTTATGAATGAAAAAGTGCTGCTCTCCGGAAAAAATTTCCGGTCCAAACGCATGAGACTTTTTTTTTTTTTTTTTTGTAGATGAAGTCTCACGATACGAAACGTTACGGGGTCTGTGTGAATGCATACCTCATGATCGTAATTAGTTAAATTTGAGGCGACTTGCGTGAAGTATAACGTGTTCCGGTTAGTTTTAATAGTATTGTATAGTTTTCAATTTTACTAGTCCTGTCACATTATATGCAGGTTGTACTCCATTTTAATCTCCAGTTCTTGTTGAGTAAGGGTGTGACGAGTTGAATTTTAAATATGTCGTGTGAGTTGATTACAGATTACATCAACTATGCATTTAATTTTTCTGTTGATATGCATTGCAGATCACTTTTGAAGGATAACAATGAAACACATATTATGCACAAAAAGTTAAATTTTTGTGAATGGTTTCTTTAATATCAGTTTTTAATGGTAAATGCGCATGACTGAAACAAAAATGTTCATTATCCTATTTTGGGGGTTGCAGATGGCATTGATTTTATAGGCGCAGTCAGGATATCAGAAATAAGTTATAATGATAAATCAGTGGCATGGGCGCCCATTGGAGAGAGCAAGGGAGCTCTTAATCCTATTAGACGTTCAAAGTCTCGAAGGTGGACATCAAGCTAGTCGATGCTGTCCGTCGTATTCTTAAGTTTGCCTCACTCATGTCTGTGATTCGCCTCCCCTTGGGAAATTTCTATGGGCGCTTATGACTAATGGAGGGGTTATTATACCCAAAAGAATACTTAGCTATGCCACTCGATGAATTTTAATGAATGTGATTTATGTACATGGAGTAGAAACATCGGCAATATAAAGACATAGATGTCTTCAAATGAGTTTGAATTTTCCAGATACAGCATTCCTGTTATAAAACCGTCACAAATAAGCTAGCAGGACAATAAAAATAACATTAAAGTTGTTTTGGCGTACATTAGAGGTGCAAATGTGGAGTTTTATATGTGTAGAATGCATGTTTCGCGAAATCTATAAGAAATCTCTCGCTTAGAAGTTTTTTGGCACAAAAATCTTTGTATTTCCCAATAGAAAACAAATTTTTTTTATGCAGTAAAGAAATCTCAAGGACATTTTTTTACAGTATTAAGCTTGCACAGGACTTTGTTAGATCAATGTCGATGTGAATGCTATTTGCCTCGTCTGTAATAATCTCAAATTTTAAATACAATTATTACTTATAGTTTTCTAAAGTTGTGAATGTTTTTCTCTATCATTTTATAAAGATTCTATATTATCCAATAAAGGCAATTTAGGAATTCTATAAAATTTCATTGAACTACAGAGATATGTAAAGCTCTATTCAATCGTTTTCGTAAGATATGACACTGGTTTGAACATTGACATTTAGACTTGTAACTACACAAAATTTCCAAACATTGAACATTTACCGGTATAAGACAGGCATTTCAATTTTGCGGAGCTACAAAAGTAATCACATCAAACACGTGAAGCAAAAAATTGGGGCAAATATCCAATCAATCTCTAAAACGAAGACCATGAAGGTGCTGGTAATGTTGCAAAAGCGCCACCGAGACCTGACACCATCTGTCATATGGTTAATAACTCTGTGGACTCCCCCTTGTCTGGTTATCACTAAAAAGAATTAAATTCGGCGTTTTTGAAAGTCCTCTGCGGGATTAATTCCCACCACCCGGTATCTATATCTCTCGCTAAATATACGATCCGTGCATTCCCAGGGGGCGAAACTCAATACTTGTTGGTTGGATTCTGCGGCCTGCACTCAAACAAAGTGTAATTGATGAGCTAATAATCTTCGCGGCATCAAGTGCTGCCCGGTCATTTGTCAATCCCTCGTGTGGTCAACATTCCAACGTCGCCCATTGGTCAGTCTCATCTGCCCAGCCAAGCGTCCTGGTATAAATATTTCGAAATTTGCATTAATGGCCTCGCTCATTTATTCATCCTCCAGAATCCGCGGTTAATTTTCATAATGCATTTATTCTGTCCACCCTGTGGGGGCAATCATCTCCCCTCCTGACAGTCTCCTCCCTTACGTAAGGTGTGGACTGCACCTAGCCGTGCTCCCAGATGGACTGCAATGTAATGGACTATGCAGGACCGAGAGGTTAAATGGTGTCTTTTTTAAATGTGGAGGTTTTATTTTTAGTTTGGGTGTTGGAGTTTAATTATTCAGCCATTTCGATAGTTACAAGTGATGGGTATTTATGGTCTGTGTCTTTTTACAGCTCCAGTGTTAGGAATGTGGCCTTGACTGCTGCATCTGGTCCATGCAGGAACACATTGCAAGTAGTTGCGTGCTATGGACATTTGATGATAAAGCGCTTTGGCATTATTAATGATTTTTTCCCCACCGAATCTAAGTGCAGTAATTTTGGCAATTTTCTGTTTTATTTAATTGAACATTTCACTAAAGCAGCCATAGATATCTATATCACGTAGGGAATATCATTGTAAGTCATTGAATGTAAAACTGTTTTCCAAATAAAAGAAATATCGTGTAGCCATTACATGAATCATTCTAGAAATTATCACCCAATTCTTTGATATTTATATCAGTAAAATTGGCTTCATCATTTTGTTAAATAAAATTATAGTTCTTGCGTCATCTTCATTTCATTTGTTACTTTGACATAACCCACCACGAACTCTGACATCTCCGTAACATTTAATGTGACGACATTATGACGTTACAAGAGTGACGATATTGTGAAGTGATGAATATGTGACAATGCGGTGTTGCAACAATGATATAAAAGGGTCGACAATGTGGAACAACTTATATATGAGAATGCAACTTGTAACAACATTTCAACAGTGACGTAAAATATAGTACTACAATTTAGAATAAGTGACGTGTCAGCATAGTCACAAAATAGTCACGGATGCGATGTGACGGAAATGTGAACGTGCGACGTAGCTGTTTATCAATCTTTTACAAACAGTTAAAAAATTAAAATGCAGTTAAATTAGAAAAATTCCAAAAAGTGGATGAAGATTAATTTAAAATTTTAGGCAATTATAATGGAAGTAATTTACAAAAGTTTAAGAAAATTAGGATGGTGCATTTACATCCCATGCATTCCCCCTGAGAACGAACGCTTCTGCGTATCAAGTCAGATTCCGTTTAAATCAGATAAATGGGACAGTATTGTATGAAATATACCCGAAGCTAAGGTTCAATCAAGTGATCTCTATCAATGCCAAATCGGGAAATTGTGGTGCTTAGGAACAAGACTTAATCATTCTCAAGCACCCTGTTGCAAAAGGTTAACGGATAATTTGTAAGGAATTCCGTGCCTGACCCAGCCACTGTTGACATCATCCTTGTCAGCTAAGTCCAAAAAACTCGCTGACGTTTTTCGTTTTTCTTTATTTTTTTATGGGTGAGAGATGGCCCAAGAGGACTTTTGATACACTCTATCGCATTGGTTCTCATGGCCTTGAACCGGTGCGGTAGTTATCAGACCCTCGACCAAAAGACACAACTGCGACAGTGTGCCCAACAACAGTGGATAGGAGATTTCTCTGTCACCTCTACTCTAAAGATGCATATAGATAACAGAATCGGATCAAACAAGTAACGCTCAGTGTCGAGATAAAACAATATGTTTGAAGGCAATTAGAGGGTTTCAAATTTTGAAATTTGGGGTACAGTCGCGTTTCCTGCAATGGATCCCGAAAATTTTCGTATGATAGGGAGTGCTAAATCTTTTATTGTTATCTTATATATCAGTAAAACTTGTTGATTATTCATGTTGATTAATATATAATAGTAATTGAATAATAAATTAATTGAGGAAGTAATAATTGATAATATGATAATTAATACTTTTATTGAGAGACATTGGCGATAAATTTGTTGCACTGTCGCCAACTTGACGAGCTTTAGGAAATATCACAAGTGAACAACACTAAAATAATATATGTTTTTACCAATTCAGTCTACATATATAAATTTACTCTTTCTAAATTTATCAATTCATTGGATTCTGATTCCAGTGTCAGTAACGTGAAATGAGTATGCCTGATGTATATATTTATTATGGATTTGGAATTCTATGGAATTTTGGAATAAAATTTGCTTTTATTTTAAGAAATTTATTTGCATCTTAAGCAAATGCAATAAATTTTTATGATCGAATTTCACTGTTTATGAATATATTTTGCATCGCTGGTGAACATTTTCCAAGTACGCCAATAAGCAACACTCTTAAGCTCAGTCTTTAGGTTTCTGAAGTTTGGGCTTGAACTACAATTTTGGTAATTTATTTTTTTCAGTTCAGTACATTTTTGTTTCCATTTTTTATTTCTCACTGAAGTACCCTCATTTTGGCTCATTTCCTGTATTTCAGCCGTTTGGCATCTGCCTTTCTTTTTAGCTTTTGACTCTTAGAGATGAGTCAAAATAATCCACGGGCCGATACTTTATATACATGTTAAACATAATCTTAAAAATTTGCTGTAGACAGAAGACGACTTACCTACATACTCAAATTATTTTTCTCTTTTCCAACCCATTAAATTGAGTTTTAATTGCACAAAACAGCATGGATAATTATTTGAAATAAGACTCAGTGTAATTTAAGTGTAATTCAGTAAAATTTAGTGTAATTTCAAATAATTATCCATGTTATTTTGTGTAATTAAATCTCAATTTAATGGTTTGGGGAAGATAAAATAAATTTGAGTTTGCAGCCAAAGTCATGTGCTGTCCACATCAGATTTTTACTCTCTCTGCAATACATGGTAATGTATAGGGAAAGTATTGGAATCATACCGAAAATCACAACTCGGGGTTTCGACGGATCTACACGTTTCGAGACCTCTAGAATACGAAAAAAACTATTTTTAGCGTAACGTCTGTGTGTGTGTCTGTATGTCTGTGTGTGTGTTTGTATGTGTGTCTGTGTGTGTGTATGTGTGTCTGTGTGTCTGTCTGTCTGTGCAGATTTTGTATCCACTCTAACTAAAAAACTACTTGACCGAATTTCATAAAATTGGGTTGGTAAGTCACTTGTGGCCGAATGTTATGAATGTACTGGTGCTGATTAGTTTTGGGTACGATTCGGGAAAAAAGAACCCGCCTTTTTTTGCGAAATGGCCAGCAAAAATTGCCTGTATTCGCTCTAGCTGAAACACTAATGAACCGAATTTCACAAAATTAAATTCCACAAGCGACTTATCTACCGAATTTTACAAAATTCGGTAGATAAGTAGCTTGTGGGTTACCCTGATGCTGATTAGACTTTGGTACGATTCGGAAAAACATAACCTGCCTGTTTCGGCAAAATGGCCCTCAAAACTCGTTAAAATCTAAAATAAAAAACTACGTATGCTCAAATATATCCATTAAATACTTGTTTTATACGTAATTTTTGACGAAGAAAAGAATAAGAGCAACCCGATTAAACTAGGACTAGCCGTTCTTGAGATGTTTTAGTTTTTCGTATTTTCTCTACGCCACCTTTGAAAATAAGTCCAGTTACCAAATGAGAGTGGAAATTCAGAGTGAATTAAATTTATTTGAAATAAAGAGAACGTGGATATAAGTCTGCAGGGAAAATCATGCGCTGCCCACATCAGATTTTTTAAATTAAAAGTGAATTAAATTTAATTGAAATAAAGAGAACGTGGATATAAGTCTGCAGGGAAAATCATGTGCTGCCCACATCAGATTTTTTAAATTATGTTTAACATGTATGTAAAGTATCGTCCCGTGAATTATTTTGACTCATCTCGTAGATTACTTTGATTCATTTTTAGAGTCAAAAGCTTTGAAGAAAGGTGCCAAACGCCCGAAATACGGAAAATGAGCCTGCTGTATTCAAAATTTTCTAATTCGTACTAGGAAAGTCGTTTAGTACTTGCGATGGACTAAGCAATCTGTCTATCTTTTACGAACTTGACTGTTGTTTAAAACCTCGCCAATGTATCGTCAAAAAAGAAAATTATCTCTTTTATTAGATGAAGAGATTGAAGCTAAACGCCGCACAGTTTTAATCCTTAAATATCACATTAAGTAATCTGATGTAGACAGCACATGACTTTCACTATAGACTTAAATTAATTTTCTTTTTGTTTCATTTCATGATGCAATTAAATAATTTTGTTTCCAGAAAATTACATGAATACTTTTCCGATTATTATATCCAATTTGCATTTTTAATGTATCTTCGTTTCATTTGGCATGCAGCATTTTGAAACGCCATCAGCATATTTGGCGATTTTTGTCGGCCATTTCACAAAAAAGGCGGGTTTTCTCCGAATCGTACTAAAATCTAATCAGCATCAAGGTAACCTATAAAAAAATTACATACCAAGTTTTATGAAATTTCGCCTGAAAGTTTTTGGTCTAGAGTGGATAAATACATTGTACACGCACGCACGCGTACGTACATACGTCTCCTTAAAATAAGTTTTTTCGGATTCTAGAGTGATCGAAAAGTAGATCTGAGAAGTAGATCGATAAATTCAAGTTGCGATTTTCGACACGATTCCATATTTTTCCTATACATTATTAGGTATTGTAGGGAAAGTTAAAATGAATTTGCGCTGGTAGAATTCGATAATCCAAGGAGAGGAGGGGTATATGTAACTAGCGGCGTAGTCCAGACGTAATTTAGGGAACGTGACCTCTATTAATTAAACAAGCACATTGTCTACTCTAAAGAATATCTACAACCATTTACCCCCTCGCCTTCATAGATTCTGGCTACGCCTGTATAAGATCTGATGTAGATAAAATGATCATAGAACAACAAAAACTACGCACATATGAAGTTAATTTTAGCAAAGTCTTACAAAGTCAAAACCGGTCCATTTTAAATATTGAGATAAAGAAAAATAAATTTAGACATAGAAACTTCCCAAAGAATGTAAACTTGTAATGCCATTTGATATGAGCCATTTTCTGCTAATGGGAATTTTGCATGTCCCAGGTGTTTTAATAAAAGTTTGTATGACTTGGGACAGATTTTGGACACTGATCAGTTTTACTATATTGTTGTTCATATTTATCATCCATTAGCTAAAGAAACAATTTATATTTTTAATATTTAAAAATTTAGTTTTTTTATTAAATGTCATTCTCCTGTGTGTCCCAACAGTCAAATAATGAAATCACAACTTCATTTACAAGCCTCCATTTCCTGGTTTTCTTTTAATTTGATGTTTTATATTAAATTAGACAATTTAAAATACAAACAGTAATAAAAATCCACTATGCCTTCGAGCAATATTTTAAATTAATTTTTTACAACTGTCCCCTAGCTTTTTTGTCATTCACCTGTCGTTAAATTTTAACGCCTCTTTCTGTACATAGATGATAATAAAATATAATTAAAGTATTATTCTGTTTTACGAAAGTCCGTATTCACCATTTCAAGAGTTTGTCTATGTTCTAGCTATCATTCTGTGCAGGGAAATATTGCAAAACTGAACAATTTTGGGTAAGTATTTATATTCCTGCCATTCACCTGTCTTTAATTATTCTCAGAATAAGAAAAGTAAATATTTTTTTAACATATATGTGTGCCTAGTTAGTGCAGCAAACTGGATACCAAGTTAGGCTTAAATGCAAATGAAACTCAAATGCTCAGAAAGTAAAATCACATGATTTGTCATTCTCCTGTCGTCATACACCTGTCTTCTTGGAAGGCAAGGAAATGACATTAGAACAGGTGAATTACACTAAAAAGCTAAATTTTCTTTTTAGAAGATAAAAAAATAAATAAGGCTTAGTTCTAAATATAAGATTGCAATTAAAGCAAAACATTTATTTTTTATTTTTCTAATGATATATATATATATATATATATGTATACATATATATATATATATATATATATATATGTATACATATATATATGTATATATATATATATATATATATATATATATATATATGTATACATATATAAAGGGGCGGCATTTCAGCATTCCATTTGGGGGTGCGAGATTTATATGTATGAAAATTTACAATATGTAATAAATAAAATGTTTTTTAATTGGGGGGGGGGGAGGTCACAAAATTGAATTGATGTTGAGAAAAATAATTGTTGTTAACATAATTTGTGTACATTATTGTGCTAACATAATTTGTTGCTAACATAATTTTTGTACATTATTGTGCTAACATAATTTGTTGCTAACATAATTTTCTAAATACAAATATCTATATTTATTTACCTTATATTGAAGTTTTAAACGCAGGTTCTCAGAGTCTGGAAGAAGAGAAATTTTTTTACAATAGCATCATAATACAATGGTATATCTTGTTCTATAGCTAAAACAGCTAAAAATGAAAGTCTTTCTTGTCCCATTGTACTGCGAAAGTAATTTTTCAGCCTCCTAAGGCACTAAAAAGACCTTTCACAACTGACTGAGCTGATTGGCATAGTCAAAAACAATTTAACTAATAATGTTATGACAGGAAACACATTTTTTAAATTCCTCTCTTTAAAATAATCCAGGCGACTTTTAAAATTGGGATGGTCTATGTTTTCATTTTTCACCATTGAATAAAACAGCCGCATTTCACACAGCAATTCCTCTTTCTGGAAGTCATATACTTTGCATATGGTTGAAACATTTTCTTTTTCTTTTTCAACATCTGATCCGGATAATACTGAACTAAGGGCAAACAAAACAGATATATTGCTCTCATTAAATCTTGTCCCAATTTCATTAAATACTGAATCTATAATTTCATATTTAATATTGATTCTGTGATATGATTTAACATCATCATGGGGATTTTTTTCACTGCCTCCAAACTCGCGTGGAATTTTTTACGCCTTTTCAGTTTTAGTCCAGAATAAGAATTTTTTTTGCAAAGTTTTGTCACAAAACTCCATACTTGATTGAAATATGCATCAGTGCGAAAAAAACTAACAGTTTCAATAGTAGCTTTAGCCAAAGCTTGCACAGTCTGAAAATTAAGATCAGATGACTGAAGATGCTTTAAGAGAGTATTGTATTGATCAAAAACACTGTTTCGATACAAACAAAGTGAACAAAAATTCGAAAGATGTCATGCATGGTAAAAGGGCTTCGGCACTTCCACCATTGAGAGAATCGTTTTCAGATAATTCTTCCAGTGTTAAAATCACCACTTCAAAATTATCCAGTAGTGCTTTTATGGCTTTAACTCTGGAAGACCACCTCGTATCACTTAGTGATTGTAGAGTTGAAGAGCCTCCAGAAAAAGTATTTGTTGATGAGTGAATCTTTTCGAAAATAGCATGTTTTTTATATGATGTTTCTATGAAAAAATATAATGCATTGAGCTGCTGAAATGCATTTCTAGCAGAAGGAATGGATGAGCATGCACTATAACTACACATGCATTTAATCGGACACTTCAAATTTTCGAGTGAAAAGGATAACATCACCCCAATCTTTTTAAATTGAAAAGGATTCGTTCCAGCCGGAAGTGGGAACTTCCCTGTGAAGGTTGAAGGTTGGCTCTTTTGAAACGCCATAGCGTGAGAAAACTGATCAGTGGACAGTCAATAAAACAAGAGAGAAGCCGATAGACGACAAGGACAAATTTGGGGGCGCGACCGCGCCCCCTCGCGCCCCCTATTTGCCGCCCCTGCATATATATGTATATATATATATATACATATATATGTATATATATATATATATATATATATATATATATATATATATATATATATATACATATATATGTATATATATATATATATATATATATATATATATATATACATATATATGTATATATATATATATATATACATATATATGTATATATATATATATATATATATATATATATATACATATATATGTATATATATATATGTATATATACACACATATATATATATATATATATATATATATATATATATATATATATATATATATATATATATATATAGTGCCATTCACCTGTCATGCTGTATTTACTTGTCTTCAAAATAAAAATTTGCATTTACCATTTAATTTCCCCAAAATGATCACTGCTATTGTGTTTTGTTTAAGTTTAAACCATCCATGTTAAGTTATAATGCTGAAAACAGGTTGAAAAATAGAAAAAAAAAATATATTGTAACAAGAAAGATGAAAAGCCCGTTTAGAGAAAATGACCCATATGACACATAAACTAATAAAAGCGTTATGACAACGAATAAACGCGTAATGTCACATAATCATAGTAAAAGAATAAATAAAAATAAATAAATAGAAAATAATCAATTAATACAATTAATCATAATATGAAAAATCAATTAACACACAGCCAATACTTCGAAAATATATTGATAAAAATAATACATTTAAATGCTTTGAACATCATATATACTTCGATGATCAATGCATATACTACGAAATTTTTTCAAAGCATATCATAAACAGGAAATGTCAAACATGGTTATATCACAACACCCCCCCCCCTCCCCTCCTAAAATGGAACCCCGATAACAAAAAATGACTTCTGAACTAGATTTGACACTAAGTGGCTAATTTCAACAGTTTATCGAACCTGTGCTTGCACTTCAAATTGTCGCAGGAAAGCTTGAAGCAGATGTCCCCCGATTAGATGGGACAGGAGCAACCCCCAAAGGAAATCTGCGTACACAGTAGCCACGTAATTACAGTGTCTTATACGTTTCCGCGCTCAAAATTAGAGCTAAACTTTTCAAGTAACCACGTGCATGAGTCAGATTAAGCCAGATTGCAGGTAGAGATTAGGGACGTGGCATTGCCAGCGGCGGTCAGGGTGACGAGAAATCGGGCCCAAATTGAAATAGTCACCAGTTTTTACTTTTCATTTTTTTCTTTAAGATTTTTTTTTTTTTTTTTTTTTCTCTTTCATCCATTATTATCATTACTCTAGTCTCTTTTTATGCTTTGGCTTCGGGGTAATTTCTTAAACCTATAGCCGCGTCGCGGCAGAGGGGGTTGTAACCTTAATACCTGGTAAATGGAGTCCGCCAGAGTCAGTTAATTGCTAGGTCAGATTCAGCAGAAGCCGCCACTTAGTTCGCCGCAATAGGACGGTGATTATTTTCTCTTTCTTTATGATTATTGTATACATAGGCACACACACACTCCCGGATCTTGGAACTGTCCCGCAGTCTGACTGTCACCAATCGAGTGTCATTACGTGATAAAAGCAGTCTTCGCTCTCGCACGTAGAAGTGCAATTAATACTTAATAGCTCTCTCTCTCTCTCTCCTTTTCTTTTTTTTTCTCTCTCTCTTTTTTAGGGGTGGAAGGGAAAGCTAGAAAGTTGTGATTACTCTGTCTTTTTCCGGTGAATTGCGGAAAAGCGGCTAAATACTTAATTTCATGTTTGGTCCCTAAAGTATTGATTCAGAGACTGCGCGTTGAAGACATTTTTTACTTTGATCAAAAGGAGATTCTAAAATTTCTTAACAAATCATTTAAAAATCAGAATTATATATATATATATATATATATATATATATATATATATATATATATATTCTGATTTTTCAATAAAATAATTGAAAAATCAAAAATGTATACTTCCTTGTAATGTATACTTCCTTTATGTAACATGTATACAAAAATGTATACATGAATGAAGTCCATTTTTATTTAATTAATATGAAAATCTATATATACTAATTGCCAAGTGTCCGTCTGTCTGTCTGTCCGTCTGTCTGTCCGTCTGTCTGTCCGTCTGTCTGTCTGTCACGCCTTTTTTAGGCACTTCCCGAATAGATAGAGACTTGCAATTTGGTACACGGCTCGGTCGTTCGATAAAACCCCCTGGAAAAATCGAATTTTTCGAAAACGTTCTATAGAGGGGGTGCCCCACACCAAAACGTTCGAAAAGTGAAATGACGGGAAAGCATGCTTTGCGATGAGATAGAGACTTCAAATTCGGTGTATAGGTAAATCACTCGAAAGGAAGAAAGTGTGCAATTTCAGATTTCCAATATTTTCTACTTAAGGGGGGGTGCAGCACACCAAAACGTTCGAAAAGTGAAATGATAGGAGAGCATGCTTTGCGATGAGGTAGAGACTTCAAATTTGGTGTATGGGTAAATCGTTCGAAAGGAAGAAAGTGTGCAATTTCAGATTTCCAATATTTTCTACTTAAGGGGGTGCCGTACACTAAAACGTTCGAAAAGTGAAATGATGGGAAAGAATACTTTGCGATGAGGTAGAGACTTCAAATTTGGTGTATGGCTAAATTCTTCGAAAGGAAGAAAGTGTGCAATTTCCGATTTCCAATATTTTCTACTTAAGGGGGTGCCGCACACCAAAACGTTCGAAAAGTGAAATGATAGGAAATCATGCTTTGCGATGAGATAGAGACTTCAAATTTGGTGTATTGGTAAATCGTTCGAAAGGAAGAAAGTGTGCAATTTCAGATTTCCAATATTTTCTACTTAAGGGGGTGCCGCACACCAAAATATTCGATTTGCAGAATAAATGAGAAAACGATCCTTTAAAATTTGATAGAGGCTTGAAATTCGGTATATGGGCTAATCATTTGATGGAAACACCCAAGACAAATATAGTTTTTCAAAAATGTTCGTTTAAGGGGGTGCTCCAGAGTAAAACGTTCGAAAAGTGAATTGATAAAAAACCATAATTCGGAATGAGATAGAGATATCAAATTTGGTGTATTTCTCATTCTGCTTATGTTCTCCTCCCTGGTGCCATTTTGTATAAATTCTTTGCAACCTGTATATCGTTTGGGCTATGATTTTATACGTGGCGCGTTCCTTTAACGTGTATTGTTTTATAAAATTCTCCTCCCTGGTTCCTTTTTGCTTACCCTTTTTGTTTTGTCATTTTTTGGGCTCCTGTTTCCGTTGTGGTACGTTCATGTCTGAGTTTTCACAGTCTTTTGGGCTCCGGTTTCCTTCTTGGCGCGTTCCCTTGCTAATGCTTCAGTACAGAATTCTCCCCTCAGGTTCTTTTATGTTTATCCTTTATATTTCTTCTTCTTTTCAGGCTCTGGTTTCCGTCGTGGTACGTTCATTTCCGACATGTTACGTTTCTTTTTAACCTACTTGTCGTTACTATCACTTCTCGTTTACTTTTGATGCTGTATTACTATACATTTAATATTGCCTGCATTATTGTATATTTAATAATTGTTTTTTATGCACTGTATATATTAAGTTACCTTGTTATTAAGTACTATTAAACTATTTTACAATGTTTAAACGAAAGATCACGCCTCCTAAACTAAAACCTCAGGACAACAGCAAAATTATCTTGGACACATTTACCCTCACTGACTTTCCCCCCCTTCCTTCTGTTGTGTTATCTCCAGCTACAGTCAACACCTCTTGTGAATTTAAACCCAGTTCTCCGCTTACTACTCCGACTTCTACTCCTTCTACATCTGGCAAACACGGTGTGCAAATGGTGAACTTTACATCTATGAATCCTTCTTCATTTGCGCAATCTTCATATGCCTCTAGAGTCAACCCTTTCTCCTCTAAGTTCTCCTCCTCCAAGTCTGATGTTCCATCTCATACCAATATCTCGCAACCTCCTTCTGGATCATCTAAACACTATAACCAAGAACGTGCGCCTGTTTTGACCCGCTTTGATGGTGACTTTCCGTTCACGTCTTCGGCACCTCCAACTATTCCAAATGATAACTGCTCAGAATCAGTTCGCTCAGAATCCATTGCCCGTTCTCCTTCTGTAATCACCGAACCTGCAGATGATAGTTCCAATGACTTTTGCAATACCTTTCTCCTTAAAATCATGAGATACTCGAACAGCATTCAAAGCTACATTTCAAAAATTCCGAGGATAAATCAAGTCCAAAAAAACTATTTAGAGGACAAATTCAATTGCATTAAAGAGTCTTGTGCTATCTTCGAAAACCAAATTCAGAATGCAGCTACAATCAACAAACCAGATCCCTCCACTCTTTCCTTCATTGACAAAGAAACTCTTTCCTCCGAACTAACTAGCTTCAAAGAATCTATCTTCAATGAGCTCAACGTGTTTTCTTCCAAACTGACAGACAATCTTCCAGAGCTGATCAATCATGCCGTCAGGAGAAACTTGGAGGAAACACTGGTCAAGACTCCTTTCCCGTCTCAGCCAGTTTCTGTCCCACCTGCTGATAAAACCTTTGCAAGCATCTTACTGCAGGGAAAAGACCGCATGAAGAACAATGCACAACTTAAGCAAGACTTACTCTCTTTTCCCTGCCCAAAAAATCTTAATATCAAGAACATCTCTACGCTACAGAACGGCACAATAAAAATAACTTGTCAAGATCAAAATCCAGATAGAATTCTACCTATATTTCAGAAATCAGCAATTTCTGAAAAATTTAACATAAAGCCTCAAGAAGCACGTAGAACTCCCCTCATCATCTTTAACATTCCAGAAAACTTTAACGAGGAGAACTTCAGAGCTCTTATATGCTTATCTCTCCCTTCAATTAAACCAGAGGACATCAGGATCTTGAAAAATTTTAAATCAAGAAGTGATAGTGTCAACTGGGTGTTCTCTTTAGAGGTTCCTTTTGCCAACACACTTATCGATCAAAAGAAAATCTTCTATGATTTCAACTCCTTCTACGTAAAGAGGTACATCAGCTTCAAACAATGCTTTAAATGTCAGGCCTTTGGCCACGTGGCAAATTATTGTCATTATCCTACGGGAAACTGTAGCAATTGCACAAAGTCCGATCATGTCTTCAGTCAGTGTAGGGCTAAAACCCCCATTTGTGTCAACTGCAATACAGAGAATCACAAAAATAAAAACAGTAGACTGAACATCTATCATAATGCGCATGATAGAAGCTCATGCAGACTCTTGCAAGCGGAGCTCGCCAGGATCAAGGAGCTTCAAAAGGAAGTGTAACCCTTTTCTTTGATTATATTATGATTCTTACTTGTTCCCCACCTCTGAGCTCTGTCAGTTCTTTTTTCTTTTATGGTTCTTGAGGGCCTTCAAATTAACACCAATCACTCATTAGCAGCACATAGCAATACTCTTCAATACGCAATAGACCATTCTTTTGATTTTATCTGCCTTCAAGAACCCTACATCTCCAACGGTGAAATTTTAAAACCTCCTTTCGGCCTTTCCCAATTTTGTTCCCTTTCTAAAAAAGCAGCTATTATAATTTTAAATTCTAATCTTACAGCCAAAATTAAATTTAACTCTTCTTCGGCCATTTTTATTGAAGTTATTCTCCCTTCACGTAAACCTCTTATATTAGCTTCAATATATTTCCCTCCCCACGATAACATTTCAGATCTCATTGAAGAATTTTCCTCACTTGATTTTCTCTCCTATGATTACCTGCTCTTGGGAGATTTTAATGCTAGAGCTCAGATGTGGGGATATGGCTTCATTGATCAGCGGGGACTCAAAATCATTGACTTTTGTATTTCTAACAACCTTATCGTCCTAAATGACCCCAAATGTGGTCCAACATTCGATTCACATTCAGGTAAAGGCTTCCCCGATCTTTCTCTAGTATCTTTTGGCTTTTTCGACTCTATTTACTCCTGGGAAGTTTTAACGGATGAATCCTCTAGCGATCATAAATTTATTAAAATCAAAATTAACATCGATACCCCTGTTGATAATTCCTTTCACTTAAAAACCGCGTATAGCCTTGGCAAATTCATCTTTAAAATTAAACCCCATATAACCCGTTTTAAATCTCTAGCTAAAGATATAATTGACACATACAGCCTTGATTCCTTTGTCAAATCCTTTTTAGACACTGTTCAATCCTGCGCCTTTTCTTCTATTAAAAAAAAGAAATCCATCAGGAAACCTAGTTTTTCCTGGTGGACTAAAGACCTGGCTAAATTCAGGAATTTTGTCACTGCTCTTGCCAGGAGAGTTAAATCGCTAGAGAAGAATTCTGCTGCCCCCGATCTTATTTCGGCCGCTAAACTTAAACTTAAAATTAACCGTGCTAAATATAAATTACTTATTAATAAATCTAAAAATGACGCCTGGAAAAATTATTGTTCTAATTGTTACTCTAAATTTGGCAGCCACTTCAAATTTGCTTTCCAAAAACTCAATAAAATTAATAATATTCAACTTCTCTTTCCAGGCGAGCCTAACCTTAATTACAATACTAAAATCTCTCGTCTTTTGGATCACTGCTTCGAGGATGACCCCTTTTTTAATTCTTTTCCTGCAACTGTTCTGCCTCCCGAAGGGCTGGGGGCGGTTTCTGAGGAAGAATTATTTCTGGTCTTCAACAACCTAAAAAATAATAAAGCTCCCGGTTTAGACCTTTTAGATTTTAATATATGGAAAACCCTGTTTAAACATTTCCCCTCCTTTTTATCTTCTCTCATCAATTCCTGCTTCAAATTCTGTTATTTCCCTGCTCCCCTTAGAAATGCCAAAATCATCTTCTTCAATAAGCCGGGTAAGGATCCCGCTTTATGTTCATCCTATCGCCCTATTTGCCTTCTCCCAACTTTTGGGAAAATATTAGAAAAAATATTTATAAACAAATTGAACTTCTGGCTGAAGACTAGAAATTCACTTCACCCTCTGCAATATGGCTTTAGGGAGCTCCTCAGTTGCGAAGACGCCACGTACCAGCTTGTCAGTACCATTGATAAATTTAAATCCTCTTCTCATGTTTCCTTAACCACTGTGGACATCCGTGGAGCTTTCGATAACGTGAATTGGAATATCCTTCCCCTCACCTTTGACTCAATTAATCTCCCCTCTACTTTCAGATCCTTCATTTATTCATATCTCAGCTCAAGAACAATTAATTTTATAGAGGACAATTTTACTTTTTCAAAATTTATTTCTAAAGGTGCCCCTCAGGGCTCCGTCATTTCCCCCATACTATGGAACATTTATTTTAATAAAATTCTTTCCCTTAACAATGATGAATATTACTTACAGGCCTTCGCGGATGATCTCGCAGTGGTTACCTATTCAAACTCCATCATTACTCTTGGTCGCAAGACCAATTCAATATTAAATTCTATTGCAAACTCCCTTTCCTCTCTTAAACTTGAGGTCTCCGCGGAAAAGTCCAACTGCATCATTTTTAATAAAACTAGATCAAAAAGGAAAATTAATCCCTCTATCAAAATCCAAAACTCTCCCATTAAACTTAGTAGAAGCCTTAAATTCCTTGGTCTTATCATCGATGATAATTTAAAATGGAGCGCCCATATATTTTACCTAAAAGAGAAATGCTTTAGGCTTGCTTCTACTTTTGGGAAACTTTCGGGGGGCAACTGGGGGGTCAACAAATCTTTTCTTAAAATCTGGTACCTGTCTGTTATTGAAAAAATTATTACTTTCGGGTCAGGCATCTGGGGGGGATCTCTCACTAGGGCTCAAATCAATAACCTTATTTCTTTACAACGGATATTTCTTCTTAAAATCTCTGCCGGATTTAGAACAACCTCGAGCATTTCTCTTTTCTCCATTACCGGTATTCCCCCTGTTCACATTTTAATTGATATTCTTCACAAAAAATTCCTTTTTTGGAAACTTCGTATCAATTCGTTCTCTGATCCTTCCCTTCCCTCCCCCTCATCTTTCGACTTTAATCGTCCTCTCTCTAATTCTTCCCCCTCAAACCGCATTGTCCTCCTTAAACCCCTTAATCCTTCCTCCTTCTCCCATCTAAATTTTTATACCGACGGCTCCAAACTTGATGATAATGTTGGCTTTTCTGCTTGTTTATTTAATCATGATAAATTAGAAGAAGTTTTTAAATTTAAACTTGACAATGGGAACACAGTTTTTCAGGCAGAAATAGCGGCCATTAACTTTGCCATTGACTGGGCAACTGATAACTTCTCCAAAATAAATATTTTTTCGGATAGCCTTTCATCAATCCTGGTCTTTAAATCAATTAAAAACAAATCTAACTACATTAACTCTATCAAAAACTCTGCTTCTCGCTCTAAACACCTTTTTAATCTTATTTGGGTCAAGGCCCATGCTGACATTCTGGGAAATGAAGTCGCGGACTTCCACGCTAAAGAAGCATCCTCCTCCGGTTTCCCTTTTTCAGTTCCTCTCCCCTATTCTCGTTTAACTAATTTTTGCAAAAATCTCTTACTTCAAAACTGGCAAAAGTATCTTAATGAATATATCTCCCCTAGGACTCATGACCCAGCCAGAATTCTAAATTATCTCCCCAAAGTTAACGTAAATACCCAAATTCATAACAAATACTTAATCTATTTTTTAACTGGTCATGGTCCTTTTCTTGATTATTTATACTATTTTAAACATAAAAAATCCTCGAACTGCTTATGCAACTCTTTTGGCGACGTAGATCACTTTGTTTTCTCTTGCCCCTTAACTAAGAAATTTCATCTTTCTAAACCTGCTCCTGGAAATGAAGCGGCTTGGTTTTCCAGTGTCAGCCGCAACAGTCAATCCATTTTTTATCTTAAGAACTGTGTCCTCATTGCAAGAGACATTTCCAATAAAGTAAATTGACAAGTTCGTCGGGCTTTACTGCTTTTAACTTTCCTGATCAATGAAGATTCCTCTGCTGTTCCCCTTTTCCTGCTTTTGTTTGTACAAACTTGTATATATTAAATTGTAAATATGATAACTGATAACACTACTGTTAAATTGAAAACACTTTCATCTTTTATTATCAGCCTCCCATGTCATTTTGTATTTACTTCATCATCTATATCATGTTGTGCAATGTCTCATTATTATTATCCTTGATGTTTTTCTGAATGTTTCGTGTCCATATTTGTGTCTGTTTACAGTACCTGTCTTCGTTATGTCCGTATTTCTTGTCTGTAAAACTGTCTGTCGTACGAATTTATTCTTAAACTTTAAAAAACTGGATTTTTAATAAACCTCCAGAGCGGTCGCTGTCCTTGGAAGTCGGCACCTGCTAGCTTCCTTTCCCGGTCGTCCAACCAGCTACTCAAATCCTCGGATGAGTCGGACGGCCTGGGTCTTCCACATTCCACACTAAAATGTTCGATTTTCGGAATAAAGGAGAAACGCCCCTTTCAAAAGGTGATAGAGGCTTAATATTTGGTATATGGGCGAATCATCTCATAGAAATCAGAAAAAGAATAGAGTTTTTCAAAAATGTATAGTTAAGGGGGTGTGTACTCCACACAAAAGCATTCGAAAGATGAAATGCTAGAAATGCATACTTCACGATGAGATAGAGACTTCAAATTTGGTGTACGGGTAAATAGTTGTAAAGAAGGAAAGTGAGCAATTTCAGTTTTCAAACTTTTGCTATTGTAGGGGGTGCCGCTCACTAAAATTTTCGATTTGCCGAACAAATGAAAAACGCCTTCTTTACAATGTGATAGAAGCTTGAAATTTAGTATATGGGCTAACTATTTGACAAAAACACCAAACATGAATACAGTTTGACAAAAATGTTCATTGACGGGGTGCTACACAGAAAAACGTTTGAAAAGTGAAGTGATAGAAAAAAATGCTTCTCGATAGGATAGAGACTTCAAATTTGGTGTACGGGTAGATAGTTTGAAAGGAAGAAAGCGTGAAATTTCAGCTTTCCAATATTTGCTACTTTAAGGGGTGCCGCACACTAATATGTTCGATTTTCGGAATAAATGAGGCACACTTCCTTTTAAATGTGACAGAGGCTTGATATTAGGTATATGGGCCAATCATCTGATAAAAAACCCAAGACAAAGAGAGTTTTTCAAAAATATTCATTTATGGGTGTGCTTCACAGAAAAAAGTTCCAAAGGAGAAATAATAATATAGGGGTGTCTCGGGATGAGATAGAATTTACTGTAGTGTACGGGTAAATAATTCGAAAGGAAGAAATGCGCAAATTTAGTTTCCCAATATTTTCTTCTTTAGGGGGTTCTGCACACCAAAATATTCGATTTGTTGAACAAATATGAAAAGCGAATTATTAAAAAATTTACATTATTCAGGGGTTGCTTATTGCGATACCGTTGATTTTCAACGGGTATTCGGCTAGTATATACTAATTGCCAAGTGTCCGTCTGTCTGTCTGTCCGTCTGTCTGTCCGTCTGTCTGTCTGTCACGCCTTTTTTAGGCACTTCCCGAATAGATAGAGACTTGCAATTTGGTACACGGCTCGGTCGTTCGATAAAACCCCCTGGAAAAATCGAATTTTTCGAAAACGTTCTATAGAGGGGGTGCCCCACACCAAAACGTTCGAAAAGTGAAATGACGGGAAAGCATGCTTTGCGATGAGATAGAGACTTCAAATTTGGTATATGGGTAAATCACTCGAAAGGAAGAAAGTGTGCAATTTCAGATTTCCAATATTTTCTACTTAAGGGGGGGTGCAGCACACCAAAACGTTCGAAAAGTGAAATGATAGGAGAGCATGCTTTGCGATGAGGTAGAGACTTCAAATTTGGTGTATGGGTAAATCGTTCGAAAGGAAGAAAGTGTGCAATTTCAGATTTCCAATATTTTCTACTTAAGGGGGTGCCGCACACTAAAACGTTCGAAAAGTGAAATGATGGGAAAGAATACTTTACGATGAGGTAGAGACTTCAAATTTGGTGTATGGGTAAATCGTTCGAAAGGAAGAAAGTGTGCAATTTCAGATTTCCAATATTTTCTACTTAAGGGGGTGCCGCACACTAAAACGTTCGAAAAGTGAAATGATGGGAAAGAATACTTTGCGATGAGGTAGAGACTTCAAATTTGCTGTATGGCTAAATTGTTCGAAAGGAAGAAAGTGTGCAATTTCCGATTTCCAATATTTTCTACTTAAGGGGGTGCCGCACACTAAAACGTTCGAAAAGTGAAATGATAGGAAATCATGCTTTGCGATGAGATAGGAACTTCAAATTTGGTGTATTGGTAAATCGTTCGAAAGGAAGAAAGCGTGCAATTTCAGATTTCCAATATTTTCTACTTAAGGGGGTGCCGCACACTAAAATATTCGATTTGCAAAATAAATGAGAAAACGATCCTTTAAAATTTGATAGAGGCTTGAAATTCGGTATATGGACTAATCATTTGATGGAAACACCCAAGACAAATATAGTTTTTCAAAAATGTTCGTTTAAGGGGGTGCTCCAGAGTAAAACGTTCGAAAAGTGAATTGATAAAAAACCATAATTCGGAATGAGATAGAGATATCAAATTTGGTGTAAGGGTAGATAGTGTGGAAGGAAGAATATGTATAATTTCAGTTTACCTAAATTTTCTAATTTAGGGGGTGTCGCACACTAAAATGTTCGATTTTCGGAATAAAGGAGAAACGTCCCTTTCAAAAGGTGATAGAGGCTTAATATTTGGTATATGGGCGAATCATCTCATAGAAATCAGAAAAAGAATAGAGTTTTTCAAAAATGTATAGTTAAGGGGGTGGGTACTCCACACAAAAGCATTCGAAAGATGAAATGCTAGAAATGCATACTTCACGATGAGATAGAGACTTCAAATTTGGTGTACGGGTAAATAGTTGGAAAGAAGGAAAGTGTGCAATTTCAGTTTTCAAACTTTTGCTATTGTAGGGGGTGCCGCTCACTAAAATTTTCGATTTGCCGAACAAATGAAAAACGCCTTCTTTACAATGTGATAGAAGCTTGAAATTTAGTATATGGGCTAACTATTTGACAAAAACACCAAACATGAATACAGTTTGACAAAAATGTTCATTAACGGGGTGCTACACAGAAAAACGTTCGAAAAGTGAAGTGATAGAAAAAAATGCTTCTCGATAGGATAGAGACTTCAAATTTGGTGTACGGGTAGATAGTTTGAAAAGAAGAAAGCGTGAAATTTCAGCTTTCCAATATTTGCTACTTTAAGGGATGCCGCACACTAATATGTTCGATTTTCGGAATAAATGAGGCACGCTTCCTCTTAAATGTGACAGAGGCTTGATATTAGGTATATGGGCCAATCATCTGATAAAAAACCCAAGACAAAGAGAGTTTTTCAAAAATGTTCATTTATGGGTGTGCTTCACAGAAAAAAGTTCCAAAGGAGAAATAATAATATAGGGGTGTCTCGGGATGAGATAGAATTTAATGTAGTGTACGGGTAAATAATTCGAAAGGAAGAAATGCGTAAATTTAGTTTCCCAATATTTTCTTCTTTAGGGGGTTCTGCACACCAAAATATTCGATTTGTCGAACAAATGTGAAAAGCGAATTATTAAAAAATTTACATTATTCAGGGGTTGCTTATTGCGATACCGTTGATTTTCAACGGGTATTCGGCTAGTATATACTAATTGCCAAGTGTCCGTCTGTCTGTCTGTCCGTCTGTCTGTCCGTCTGTCTGTCCGTCTGTCTGTCTGTCACGCCTTTTTTAGGCACTTCCCGAATAGATAGAGACTTGCAATTTGGTACACGGCTCGGTCGTTCGATAAAACCCCCTGGAAAAATCGAATTTTTCGAAAACGTTCTATAGAGGGGGTGCCCCATACCAAAACGTTCGAAAAGTGAAATGACGGGAAAGCATGCTTTGCGATGAGATAGAGACTTCAAATTTGGTATATGAGTCAATCACTCGAAAGGAAGAAAGTGTGCAATTTCAGATTTCCAATATTTAATCCTTAAGGGGGGGTGCAGCACACCAAAACGTTCGAAAAGTGATATGATAGGAGAGCATGCTTTGCGATGAGATAGAGACTTCAAGTTTGGAGTATGGGTAAACCGTTTGAAAAAAGAAAGTGTGGAATTTCAGATTTCCAATATTTTCTACTTAAGGGGGTGCCGCACACCAAAACGTTCGAAAAGTGAAATGATGGGAAAGCATGCTTTGCGATGAGATAGAGACTTCAAATTCGGTGAATGGGTAAATCGTTCGAAAGGAAGAAAGTGTGCAATTTCAGATTTCCAATATTTTCTACTTAAGGGGGTGTCGCACACCAAAACGTTCGATTTACCGAATAAATGAGAAAATACGCCTTTAAAATTTGATACAGGCTTAAAATTTGGTATATGGGCTAATAATTTGACGAAAACGCCCAAGACGAATACAGTCTTTCAAAAATGTTCGTTTAAGGGGGTGCTCCAGAGTAAAACGTTCGAAAAGTCATTTGATAAAAAAAACCATGCTTTGGAATGAGATAGAGATATCAGATTTGGTGTAAGGATAGATAGTTTGAAAGGGCGAAAGTGTACAATTTCAGTTTACCAATATTTTCTACTTTAGGGGGTGCCGCACACCAAAATGTTCGATTTTCGGAATAAAGGAGAAACGCTCCTTTAAAAACGTGATAGAGGCTTTATATTTGGTATATGGGCGAAACATCTCATAGAAATCACAAAAAGAATAGAGTTTTTAAAAAAAGTATAGTTAAAGGGGTGGGTACTCCACACAAAAGCATTCGAAAGATGAAATGCTAGAAAAGCATGCTTCACGATGAGATAGAGACTTCAAATTTGGTGTACGGGTAAAAAGTTGGAAAGGAAGAAAGTGTGCAATTTCAGTCTTCCAACATTTGCTATTGTAGGGGGTGCCGATGTCTCTCTATCTATTCGTTCGAAACGTTCGAAAAGAGAATTGATAAAAAACCATGCTTCGAAATGAGATAGAGATATCAAATTTGGTGTAAGGGTAGATAGTTTGAAAGGAAGAAAGTACGAAATTTCAGATTTCCAATATTTGCTACTTTAAGGGGTGCGCACACTAATATGTTCGATTTTCTGAATAAATGAGGCACGCTTCCTTTTAAATGTGATAGAGGCTTGATATTTGGTATATGGGCCAATCAACTGATAAAAAACACAATACAAACAGAGGAAGAAGTGCGAAAATTTAGTTTTCCAATATTTTCTCCTTTAGGGGGTTCTGCACACCAAAATATTCAATTTGTCGAATAAATGTGAAACGCCAATTATTATAAAATTTACATTATTCAGGGATTGCTTATTGCGAGCCCGTTGATTTTCAACGGGTATTCGGCTAGTAATGTTCTAATTTTTCAATAAAATAATTGAAAAATCAAAAATGTATACTTACAGTAAATCATAAAGTAGCTCCTATTCCTTTTACTTGCTTTGGTACATATGTTGCAAGCGAAGGAGTTGCAATCTTTTATACTGCTAGAAAGAATTGTAAATTTTCCCCCACGTATTAATTTATAGACTAGATTGTGAAACAATTTTCTTTTTATTTATGATCAATGTGAAAAAAATATTCAAATATATTCAATAAAAATCTTTAAAAAGCAAAAAGTGTATATAAAATTGGACAGAAGTAGACAGTAGTTACTATCTACTGTATATGATTGTGTATATGTCGCAAGCAAAAGGGGTTGTAATTTTTACTTTCCCTGCAATACATGGTAATGTATAGGGAAAGTATTGGAATCATGTCGAAAATCGCAACTCGAGTTTTCGACGGATCTACACGTTTCGAGACCTCTAGAATACGAAAAAACTATTTTTAGCGTGACGTCTGTGTGTGTGCTTGTGTGTCTGTCTGTGTGTCTGTCTGTCCGTCTGTCTGTCCGTCTGTCTGTCTGTGCAGATTTTGTATTCACTATGTATGCTGAATATATCCATTAAATTCTTGTTTTATACGTAATTTTTAACGAAGAAAAGAATAAGATCAACCCCATTACACTAGGACTAGCCGTTCTCGAGATATTTTAGTTTCTTCGCATTTTCTCCACGCCACCTTTGAAAATAAGTCCAGTTACCAAATGAGAATGAAAATTGAATTAAAAGTGAATTAAATTTAATTAAGATAAGAAGAAGTGAATATAAGTCTGCAGGGAAAGTCATGTGCTGCCCACATCAGATTTTTAGTTTCTCTGCAATACATGGTAATATGACGATAATTGCGAAATGGCCAGCAAAAATCGTCAAAATCTAAAATAAAATACAACGTATGCTAAAATACACCAATTAAATACTTGTTTTATACACAATGTTTAACAATGAATAAATAAAATAAGACCAATCCTATTACACTAGGACTAGCCGTTCTCCAGATTCTTTAGTTTATTCGCATATACGCTGCGCCACCGTTGAAAAAACGTCCAGTTACCAACTGAGAACGAAAATTGAATTAAAAGTACCAATTCAGTGTCATTTTAAATAATTGTGGGTGTTATTTTGTGCAATTAAACCGTTGTGCAAACCGTTCTCGAGATATTTTAGTTTTCGCGTTTTTGTTATGCCGATTTTGAGTCCATTATTTATGCGTGTTATTTTTAGTGCAACTAAACTAAATTTAAAGAATTATTAATGACATAAAGAGGCAGTGAATTTGAGTCTGCAGGAAAAGCCATGTGCTGCTCACATCAGATTTTTCATACTACGCTTATAATTTATTTTGCTAATTTTATTAATAAAATTTATTTTGCTAATGTTATGAATGCATGTAGCTCAATGTTACATATAATAAGCTCTAAGATATCGTCTGAAAAAACAACTAAAATTCTGCAAAAATTATTTGCCTGCAATATCCTGAGAAACATCATTTTATGTACCCCTCTCAAAAAATGTATATATAGGAATTCATTGTTCTGAAAATAACAAAAAATCTGATGTGGGCAGCACATAACTTTTCATGCAGACTTATATCCACGTTCTTTTTATTTTAATTAAATTTAATTCACTTTTAATTCAATTTTCGTTCTCATTTGGTAACTGGATTTATTTTCAAAGATGGCGTAGAGAAAATATAAAAAAACTAAAATATCTCGAGAGCGGCTAGTCCTAGTGTAATGGGGTTGGTCTTATTCTTTTCATCGTTAAAAATTACGTATAAAACAAGCATTTAATGGATATATTTGAGCATACGTAGTTTTTTATTTTAGATTTTGACAATTTTTACGGGCCAGTTTGCAAAAAAAGGTAGGCTATTTTTTCCGAATCATACCAAAATCTAATCAGCATCATGGTGACCCACAAGCGACTTATCTACTGAATTTTATGAAATTCGGTCCATTAGTTTTTCAGCTAGAGTGGATACAAGCTTTGGCGGGCCATTTTGCTAAAAAAGGCGGTTTCTTTTATCCTGAATTGTACCCAAAACTAATCAGCACCAGATTCGCCCACAAGTGACTTGCCTACTAAATTTTATGAAATTCGGTCAATTAGTTTTTTAGTTAGAATGGATACAGTATCTGCACAGACAGACAAATACACAGACACACACACAGACGTCACGCTAAAAATAGTTTTATCGAATTCTAGAGGTCTCAAAACGCGTAGATCCGTCGAGAACTCGAGTTGCTATTTTCGGCATGATTCCAATACTTTCCCTATATATTGCCATGCATTGCAGGGAAAGTAATATCAAACAATGTGTTATCCAAACATGTAAATTATTTCTTTTTATCTAATTATAAATTTTTGTATAATCAATCTATAATGTTTCACAGTAACTCTTCAATTTGGAATTGCGTTGTTATTAGCTATACGCTTGCTAGGTTCAATTAAGAAAAATTTGAAGAAAACAATACGTTCAGTATAGTTTTCTGAGCAGTTCAATTTACATACACATTTCTTGACCTATGACCTAAATTTTTCAAATTTTGCATCATCAAGAGGTGCGGCCTTTTGCCTCTTATTCTGTCTGCCGTTTAGATTGGTTGCATTGACCTGGTCCATCATGGTACGCCACTGACTTCGGAGAACCACCATTCGAAACTTCCAATAATACGAACAACACCGTCCCTAAAAACTGGATTTCTTTTCGAGATAAAGGCTAGTCGAACTTTAATGAATTCGAATTATGATTCGAATTATATTCTTTTATACTTCTCATCGAGATCGAATAGCACTGCGCTAGTTTGATTAGCCTCAGGTGATTTTGGTATGATTCCACCAAATAAAAATGAAGTGAAAAATTCTCCAAAAATTGTTTTAAAAGATTGCAATCCAAATTGTATATTCCTAACGACATCTGCATGGAGTTTTTCACAAGAAAAAATATTTCAACTTCCCCAGGAAGTTTTCTTGTTAATAAGATATGCTGTAGAATAATTGTAAGAATTGTTAATGAGATATGTGGATTTCTAGATTTAGCAGTGAAAGAAAATGCATCTCCCTTTGTAGGAATATCATAATCCTGAAGCTACCAGACAGGAAATACATGAAAGACAATTTAAGGATTGTAATCGTTTCCCCAGATTCATCCTTACTTTCAAATTCTCTTATGACCGTAATCTATCTATTATGGTCATTCTTCGGATAAATCATCTTATTTTTAATTTTAGATAGGAAATGGTAATGAGGGATTTTGGATGGCAAATTGCATTTGAAAGACAATATTAATGAAGTGAAATGTCATGTTAAAAATAGTTTTGAGGAAGATTGACATCTGCGAAAATAATTTGATATCATTTTTTGTCACTTTTTTATGTTTTGGATATATTTCTTTTCCGGGGACAATAGGATACATTTTTTGATATAATCAAACGGATATCCTAGTGCTCTGTTTTTAAAAAGACTTTCCGAAGCAACATATAATTAGTTTTAGATTTGATTTATCAGTTACTTTATCGCAATACTCAGTAATATTGTTATTGTTACTAATCCCACTTTTCAGGAAAATGCCATAACAAGTCCATAAGACCAAAGCCTGTGGTAAAGAGAGAGGGAATACAGCTTCTGTATAGGTTCAAAGACCACAGGCACTTCCTGGTAGAAGTCTGACTTTTTGTCTAATATCACCCAATTTAGACTAGGAACCAGAGAAGTTTTTCAACCACAGGGACCATACCTCCTTTTACCTGACCTATCATTCTTCGGCAGAATCTTCGACCTGCAGATTTAAGATTTATGGGATTCATACTCCGATTAGACACGAAAATAGTTTTGAGTGGCTCCGGAGATCGAAATCGGGTCCTCCATCGTGTTATCCTTTATCCATAACCACTGTTCTATCCTGGCCCGATTTAATAATATGAATGTTAGTCAGTAATGATAGAAGCTGGGATATGCCCAGTAGCAATTAGGAGCCGTTTTTATTCCACATTTTAAAAAAAGGTATTTTATAGAATTCGTGACTGAACAGCTCTCGCTCGGACCTTTGGATCTCCATAGGTGACGGTCCAAATTCTGAGTGAAGAGACTTACCTCATAGTCGTAGTCGGGATGGCGCAAGGGGGCGTCGACGTTCGAGTGGGGAGCTTAGAGTGTCGAATTTTGTTTTCTAATATGAACCTTATGAGGGTCAGATGTAATTGTTCTGCTAATAGGGGTTATAATCCTCTACTGTCTTTGGCTACGCCACTGGAGACCAAAGTATGCGGAATGTATATTATGGTTCAGAATCCACTTCATATTCTAGGTCCCAGTTAGAGGGGTTCTCATCTACATAAAACAACTGTAGAATGCCGAGAAAACCAAACTAAACCCGAAGATGTTACATCTTATATTTAGTTCTGCAAAAACATGCTTATGATAGTCTGAAACGTAGTCGCAGCCAGAATAGAAGCTCATAAAAGGAGGAGGGATCAACAATTGAAAGAAACATAGTCGTAAGGGGCGCATATATATAATTTTTGCAACAGAATGTATATATAAAAGGGAACATTTTTAAAACTATCTTACAACAATGGGATTTTTACGGGCCATTCTCAGCATGATTTCGGGATTGGGTCAGAATCCGAGGAGGGGGATCAACTAAAATTTGATGAGATATTGTACTGTTATCGCATATACGTGTGTGCTGAAGACCCAGACCGTCCAACTCATCCTCAGACTAGAGCAACAATTTGAAAGACTATCGAAAAAAAAAATTGGACGGCCGAAAAAAAATACGTGTGTGAGTAAAATTTCAAGAAAACAGGCAAAGCAGAATTGGGTCAAAAATAGATTTCAAAATTTGACCCAAACAAACAAACAAACAGAGAAACCAACCCAAATAAAAAGTGTAAAAACAAATGCTACTATTATAATTGGCTCTGTTATAAAATATAAAAAGCTTCCGTTAATGAGCTTTTCAAGAATCTATAGAAAAAACTGTTGTTCTTACTCCTTGAACTAGGGCCGTAGTCAGAGACGAAATTGAAGAGGGGCTGGAGAGAAATTCAAGGGGGGGGGGGGGGGGGGGCTCAACAGTCTTAAAAAAGAGGTTCACAAAAAAAAAAAGAAACACAATAAATCATTAGCATTTATAAACAATAATAGTTAGTATTATATATTTCAATTCACATAAATTATTAAAAATAATTGCATATTTATACTTGTAAGCAAAGAGCTGATTATTAATATCCATACAGCTACTATATAGCAATATTAATATATAATAATTACAATTGATTTTAATGTAAGCATTAACTATAGTAATAGATTGATTCCAATACTTTGCATGATTCCAATACTTTCCCTATACATTACCATGTATTGCAGGGAAAGTAAAAATCTGATGTGGGCAGCACGTGACTTTCCCTGCAGACTTATATCCACGTCTCTATTTTAATTAAATTTAATTAACTTTTAATTCAATTTTCGTTCTCATTTGGTAACTGGACTTATTTTCAAAGGTGGTGTAGAGAAAATAAGAAAAAACTAAAATGTCTCGAGAACGGCTAGTCCTGGTGTAATGGGGTTGGACTTATTCTTTTCTTCGTTAAAAATTACGTATAAAACGAGCATTTAATGGATATATTTGAGCATACGTAGTTTTTTATTTTAGATTTTGACGATTTTTGCTGACCATTTTGCAAAAAAAGGCAGGTTATATTTCCGAATCGTATCAAGATCTAATCAGCACCAGGGTGACCCACAAATGACTTATCTACCAAATTTTGTGAAATTCAGTCCATTAGTTTTTCAGCTAGAGTGGATACAGACTTTTGCGGGCCATTTCTCAAAAAAAGGCAGGTTCTTTATCCCGAATCGCATCCAAAACTAATCAGCACCAGATTCGCCCATAAGAGACTTACCTATCAAATTTTATGAATTTCGGTCAATTAGTTTTTTAGGTAGAGTGGATGCAAAATCTGCACAGACAGACAGGCAGACAGGCAGACACACACACAGACGTCACGCTAAAAATAGTTTTTTCGTATTCTAGAGGTCTCTAAACATGTAGATCCGTCAAAAACTCTAGTTGCCATTTTCGGCATGATTCCAATACTTTCCCTATACATTACTATGTATTGCAGGGAAAGTAAAAATCTGATGCGGGAAGCACATGACTTTCCCTGCAGACTTATATCCACGTTGTCTTTATTTTAATTAAATTTAATTCACTTTTAATCCAATTTTCGTTCTCATTTGGTAACTGGACTTATTTTCAAAGGTGGCGTAGAGAAAATACGAAAACAAAAAATAAATAAATAAAATATGTCGAGAACGGCTAGTCCTAGTGTAATGGGGTTTAAATTAATCTTTTCTTTGTTAATATAATACGTATAAAACAAGCTTTTACTGGATATATTTGAGCATACGTAGTTTTTTATTTTAGATTTTGACGATTTTTGCGGGCCATTTTACAAAACAAGGCAGGTTATTTTTTTCCGAATCATACCAAAATCTAATCAGCACCAGGGTAACCCACAAAAGACTTATCTACTGAAACTTGTGAAATTCGGTCCATTAGTTTTTCAGCTAAATTGGATACAGGCTTTTGCGGGCCATTTCGCAAAAAAAGGCTGGTTCTTTTTATCCCGAATTGCATCCAAAACTAATCAACACCAGATTCGCCCACAAGTGATTTACCTACCAAATTTTATAAAATTCGGTCCATTAGTTTTTTAGTTAGAGTGGATACAATATCTGCACAGACAGACAGACTCACAGACAGACACACAGACACACACACAGACTCACAGACAGACACACAGACACACACACAGACGTCACGCTAAAAACAGTTTTTTCGTGTTCTAGAGGTCTCTAAACGCGTAGGCCTCTAAACGTATAGGTAAAGTATTGGAATCATGCCGAAATTCGCAACTCGAGTTTTCGACGGATCTACGCGTTTCGAGACCTCTAGAATACGAAAAAAACCTTTTTAGCGTAACGTCTGTGTATCTGTCTGTGTGTCTGTCTGTCTGTGCAGATTTTGTATCCACGCAAGCTAAAAAACTAATTGACTGAATTTCATAAAATTTGGTAGGTTAGTCACTTGTGGGCGAATCTGGTGCTGATTAGTTTGGGATGCGATTCGGGATAAAAGAACCCGCCTTTTTTTGTGAAATGGTGCGCAAAAGTCTGTATCCACTCTAGCTGAAAAACTAATGGACTGAATTTCATAAAATTTGGTAGATAAGCCATTTGTGGGTCACCCTGGTGCTGATTAGATCTTTATACTATTCGGAAATATAACCTGTCTTTTTTTCCAAAATAGCTCGCAAAAATCGTCAAAATCTAAAATAAAAATCTACGTTTGCTCAAATATGTCCATTAAATGATTGTTTTATACGTAATTTTTAACGATGAAAAGAATAAGACCAACCCCATTACACTAGGACTATCCGTTCTCGATATATTTTAGTTTTTTCGTATTACCCCTACGCTACCTTTGAAAATAAGTAAAGTTACCAAATGAGAACGAAAATTGAATTAAAAGTGAATTAAATTGAATTAAAGTAAGGAGAACGTATATATAAGTCTGCAGGGAAAGTTATGTGCTGCCCACATCAGATTTTTGTATATTGTAATACGTCACAATGACGTATCTAGAAGAGGTGTAAGAGAGGGTAAAAAATACAGCTTTTATACTGTGTAAAATTTTAATTTTTTCTGTTAATTTTTAAATTTAGATGCAATTAACGTCCAATCTTTAATTCCCATAATTTTTATTAATGTTGTGTTTATTACTTTCCCTACATTACATGGCACTCCATGGGAAAAGTATTGAAATCATATCAAAAATCAGAACTCGAATTTTCCATGGATCTAGAATTTCCTAGGATTTCCATGGAGTTTTCCCATAGTGCTTTGGACACTCTAGGACAGCAGTTCTCAACTATTGGTACGCGCAGGGCCGTAGCCAAGGGACCAGAGGGGGTGTAATGGGGTTGGTCTTCCCCCAAGAGGTATACTCAGCCCTCCTGATAAGAACATTAAACTTTTAGTAGTGATATGAAATTCCATATAAAATGTCATTCAAATTTTGCATGAAAATTTCTTTGATATACATATATTTTTTTTTTATAAATTACTTCGTTTTAAAGATTTTTTTTTAATTTAGCTGAATTTGTGATTATACTAATGATCAATTTATTTACATATTTAATTTAAAAGCATTTAGAAATTATGACAGTATTTAGGATACTTTTGTATTATTGTGGAGTTCACTATTATACATTATAGATTCAAAATCGATTGATAAGTAGGTAAGAGTTAATATTAAGCATTACCTTGTATTAACTTTCAGAATGTTTCTACAAATTATCAACAGATTTATTACTAGTTAATGCTTACATTAAAATCATTTGTAATTATTATATATTAATATTGATGAATAGTAGCTTATAAGCAGCTCTTAGCTTGCAAATATAAATGAGCAATTATTTGTTAATAATTTATATGAATTGAAATATATAACAGTAACTATCATAGTTTATAAATCCTAATGACTAATTGTGTTTTTTGTGAGCCCTCTTTTAAGACTGATCAGTCCCCTTTGATTTTCCCTCCAGTCTCTCTTTAATTTCGTCTCTGACTACGGCCCTGGGTACGCGTACCACTTATGTACCGTTATGCATGCGAGAAAATGACTAGTGGTACGTGGATAATTCGTCCAATATATATTATAAAATTTTACCAAACAAAGGTAGTACTCATTTTCAATGTTAGCATGCGAGGTTGCCTCAACCATGCGTATATTTTATGTGGAGAAAGCGCATATATTTCTGTATTAAACAAAAAGATGTCGATGATATTAAAAAAAAAAAAAAAATAGAACAATTGGAATTTTAACGTCATTTTGTTCGACGTACTTATATGAATCAGGGTGTCCTTTAATCCTGTATATAAAAACAAATACAGAACGAAAATCGATTTGGAACCAAATTTATATTTAAAATTGCGTAAATAGAACCATATAAAGAAACTAATCTCAAACAAACACAATTATCGCATTAAATTAAATCCTTTTGTTAATCATATTATTTGTTGTATATATATATAGCTAATCGTATTTGTTAATATTTATTATTTCTGTTAAAATATTTTTATTAGAAACAAAATAAAATTTTGGGACAATAACTTTTTATTAGAAACAAAATAAAATTTTGGGACAATAACTTTTTATTAGAAACAAAATAAAATTTTGGGACAATAACTTTTTATTAGAAACAAAATAAAATTTTGGGACAATAACTTTTTATTAGAAACAAAATAAAATTTTGGGACAATAACTTTTTATTAGAAACAAAATAAAATTTTGGGACAATAACTTTTTATTAGAAACAAAATAAAATTTTGGGACAATAACTTTTTATTAGAAACAAAATAAAATTTTGGGACAATAACTTAATTAGGTTTATAGTCTTGACTTCCTATTTGTATACATTTTTGTTGTTGGTACTAAAATCTTTGAATTTTGGTTTTGGGGGTACGCATTCATGAAAAGGTTGGGAACCCCTACTCTAGAACACAAATCCTTATTTTTTACATGACATCTGTGAATCTGTGAATGTCCATGAAATTTTACAAAATTAAATTCGGTACGTTTCCCTGGTGTTAATTGTAATTTAGTACGTTTCAGAATGTGCTTGTTTTATACGTAATATTTAATGGTAAAACGAATAAAACTCCATTACTCTAGAATAAACTCTAGAATAAACCGTTCTTGAGATATTAAAGTTTTTTGGAAATATTGAGGAGCTGGCTCGTTTTAAAATACGTTAAGTTGTGAAATGAAAGATAAACGTATTAAAAGTTTCAATTGGATATAATATCAAGTAAATATACTTGTCATGTTGGACAATTAAACTTTGGTTTATGGATTATGAAAACAAAATGAATATAAGTCGTATGCTCCTCACACCTATTTTTTTTTTTTTCTTGTGACAGTATAATTTTGGAAAAAAGTTTTTTCTTCAAGTAACAGTTTTAATTATTATAATTTTAACTTTATTATTATTTACTTTTCTTTTCTTTTTATTTTAATTTCGACACATCAACTTTTTACAGGTGTTCTTTGTAACATTTTTCTTTCTCCACGTTTGCTACACTATTTTGTTGCGCCATTCAAAAGAGGGCATCTTTCCCGTTTAGGGTCTATAATTTCGAATTCAGCATATCTTAAAAATCAACTCACCAGTGGGAGTTTGTAAGCCACTTTAATAACACACTGCCTTGGACTACACTAGACGCAGACCCACTACCAAACCCTCTACTCTTTCTCTCTCCTGTCTTTTTTTGGCCACAAACTCGTCAAACTTTTCTCTGGCTTTTTATATAATTAGAAGGGACTTTCGGTTGAAGACAAGAAATGATTGCCTGGACATCAAATTATCTGTACCTATACGCCGATTCTTTCGAGTTTTCTGCGAAGATACAGAGTTCCAGGAGGGGAGGGGTGCAGGTTACTGGCACCCTAGGGGTTAGTCGTGTTAGCCCCTAGGCAGTGCGTGCTCTGATCATCACGTTCGTTCGATTTCAGCTGTAGAACAAAAGAAAGATCGAATAGTTCCTAACACATCCCTCTTTGCTCGATGCAATTGGTGGTGGCCAGGTGATATTCCTGATTTGGTCAATTTGTGAAAGGTCTTGCCATCGTTTATGTATAATATTTATTACTTTCCCTGCAATACATGGTAATGTATGGGGAAAGTATTGGAATTATGCCGAAAATCGCGATTCAAGTTTTCGACGGATCTACATGTCTTGGGACCTCTAGAATACGAAAAAACTGTTTTTAGTGTGATGTCTATGTGTATGTCTGTGTGTCTCTGTGTGAGTTTTCGACGGATCTATACGTTTTGGAACCTCTAGAACACGAAAATCTATTTTTAGCGTGACGTCTATGTGTGTGTCTGTATGTGTGTCTGTCTGTGTGTGTCTGTATTTGTGTGTCTGTGTGTGTGTCTGTGTGTGTGTGTGTGTGTGTCTGTATGTGTATGTCCGTGTGTGTGTGTGTGTGTGTGTGTTGTTGTTGTTGAGACCCAGACCGTCCGACCTACCAGAAAGGTGTAAGGTAACTGTTGTGTGTTTGTATGTGTGTCTCTGTGTGTGTGTATGTGTGTTTGTGTGTGTGTGTGTCTGTGTGTGTGTGTGTGTGTGTGTGTGTGTGTGTGTGTGTGTGTGTGTGTGTGTGTGTGTGTGTGTGTGTGCCTGTGTGTGTCTGTCTGTCTATCTGTGCAGATTTTGTATCCATTCTAACTGAAAAACTAATTGACCGAATTTCATAAAATTTCGTGGGTAAGTTCCTTGTGGGTGACTCTGGTGCCAATTAGATATTGGTACAATTCGGAATAAAAATACTTGCCTTTTTTTCTACGAAATGGCCCGCACAAATTGTCTGTATCCACTCTAAGCTAAATAGACCGAATTTCCTAAAATTTGCAGACAATCACTTGTTAACCTGGTGCTGATTAGATTTTGGTATGATTCGGAAAAAAAAGAACTTGCATTTTTGCAAAATGGGTCTGCAAAAATCGTTAAATCTAAAGATAAAAGATATTTTAGTTTTTTCGCATTTTCGATACGCCCCCTTTGAAAATAATTCCAATTACCAAGTGAAAACGAAAATTGATTTAAAAGTGCAAATTTAGTGTAAGTAATTACGGCTGTTATTTGTGCAATTAAACCCAATTTAATGAATTATTAAAGAAACAAAGGAAGCGTGAATATGAGTCTGCAGGGAAAGTCTGTTGCCCACATCAGATTTTTTTTATGGATATTACAGAAATTGAGTTTTAGGACTGGCATTCACGCAAAACCATTTCAGCTCCATCAAAGATGAGCTACCGTCGATTTCTATCCTTAACTTTCAACTTGAAACCTATGTGCGGCATTACAATAGCACTCAAGGTGTTTCAACACTGTATTATCCCCATATATCATCTTCTCTAAACCGTACCGATTACCGTAATAAATAAAACATAACTGTAAACGGCAATTTTTACAAAGTCACTCCCTAAAGTGGAGCCCTGCTATTACCACATTAACAGAGCATCTTATTACACAGTACTGTGTAATGATAGTTACTAGTTCTGATAATAGGGGGACGGGATCCAGGAACAACACCTATTTCTTTATTGACCACTCCCCAAATTGCTTCTTCTTCACTCCATGATGCGAATTCAAGGATTTTTTTCTTCTTATCCTTTTACAACGAACCTCGTTATAAAAAAATCGGTGGTGGCTCCATTCCGATGGAGCCGAAATGGTCTTGCGTGAGTAACATTTTGTAAAATAAAACTCAAATTTTGTAATATCGAAAACTGAGAAAAAAAAAGCTATCCAAAATCTGATTATCTACACTTGTACGGCTTTCAAAGAGCTATAAATTCTTGCTTATTATTTATAGCTATAACTTTTAGTCTTAAAAATATAAGCAATAAGCATTGCAAATTTGTAAAATGTAAAGTTGTCATACTCCTTCAATTTGACAATACGATTACTCCGAAACTATATGAGCTTCTTTTTTTTAAACAAATATAAATTTAGAAGCCAAGCAATTAGACAGTGAAAAATTCCATAGTTCGTCCCATTACATTTTAAACTTTATTCTAGAAAATCTGATGTGCGCATCACAGGACCTTCCCTGCACACTCAAATTCATTTTCTCTTTTAATTAATAATTCATTGAGTTAAATTGCACTAAATAACACGCCATAACAGCATTTTTTTTCACAGTGACGTAAGATTTAAGTCACACTGTGACTTTGGGACGTCACAGGACGTCGCAGTACGTCTCGGCAATGTCATACTGAGGTCACAGCGAAGTCATTCTGGTCATTTTCATGGTCGTTTGTGACGTCGCATATTAACTTGTTTGAGACGTCCCATAGTAGTTGCCATTGTAATGTCGTCACATTGTTACGTGTTAATTAAATTGTGGAAACATCGCAGAATATAGTCACAATGAAGTTACAAAGTTACTGATACGTAACGTTGCCTAGAAGTCACAAATATGACGTCCCATTGTGACCCAGGTGTCACGTGACTGCAACGGCACTGTCACACATGTGGCGATCTTTGCTGTGAGGGCGCATAAATAATTGAAGCTGCACTGAATTTGCACTTTTAATTCAGCTTTCGATTTCATTTGGTAACTGTACATATTTTCAAAACCGGTGTAACGAAAATGAGAGAAAACTGATATATCTCGAGAACTGCAAGTTCTAAAATGATGGAGTTGGTCTAATTCTTTTTATCGTCAAAAATTACATATAAAACACGCATTTAGTTGATGCATTTGAGCATACGTATAGCCTTTTATTTTAGATTTTGACGATTTTTTCGGGCCATTTCGCAAAAAGAAGCAGGTTTTTATTTTCCGAATCATACGAAAATCTATTGAGCACCAGGGTAACCCACAAGTGACTTATCTACCAAATTTTGTGAACTTTGATCAATTAGTTTTTCAGTTAGAGTGGATGCAGTTAAATTGTGCTGGCTATTTCGTAAAAAAAAAAAACGCAAGTTCTTTTACTCCTAATTGTACCAAAATCAGGGGTCACCCACACGTGACTATAAAATTTTGTGAAATTCGGTCAATTAGATTTTGAGTTAGAGTGGATACATAAAGTGCGCACAGAAAGACATACGGGTACATACACAGACACACACACAGGCGTCACGCTAAAAATAGTTTTTTCGTGTTCTAGAAGTCTCAAAACGTGTAGATCCGTTGAAAACTCGAGTTGTGGTTTTCGACACGATTCCAATACTTTCCCTATACATTACCATGTATTGCAGGGGAAATAAAAAATGTGATATGGGCAGGACATGACTTTCACTGCAGACTCATATTCACGTTTCCTTTATTTTTTCAGTAATTCATTATATTGAGTTTAATTGCACAAAATAACACCCATAATTACTTAGAATTACACTGAATTCGCGCTTTAATTAAATTTTCGTTCTCATTTGGTAACTGGACTTATTTTCAAAGGCGGTGTAGAGAAAATACGAAAAATTAAAATATCTCGAGAACGGCTACTCCTAGTGTAATGGGGTTGTCTTAATATTTTCATCGTTAAAAATTACGTATGAAAAAAGCATTTATTTGATATATTTGAGCATATGTAGTTTTTTATTTTAGAGTTTGACGATTTTGGCTGGCCATTTCAAAAAAAAAAAAAAAAAAAAAATTATTTTTCTCCGGATCTCATCAAATCTAATCAGCACCAGGGTAACTCACAAGTGACTTATCTAGCAAATTTTATAAAATTTGATCTCTAGTTTGTCAGCTAGAGTGAATACGGGTAATTTTTGCGGGTCGTTTTGCAAAAAAAAAGGCTGGTTCTTTTATCTCGTATCGTACCAAAAACTAATCAGTTAACTAAATCTAACTAAAGTTTTCTGAAATTTGATTCATTAGTTTTTGAGTTAGAGTGAATACACACATTGCACAGACACTCACAGACGCCAGGCTTAAAATAGTTTTTTCGTTTTCTAGAGGTCCCGAAACGTGTATAAATACATAAAAAACTCGAGTTTCGATTTTCGCAATGATTCCAATACTTTCCCTATGCATTAAAATGCATTACAGGGAAAGTAAAAATTATCTCGGACTCCTGAAGAAAAACTGCTTTAAAAGAACTTTAATATATGTTGTTTATCAAACTGCAACGACAAACCTTATACGATAAGCGAATAAACGTGTTGAGTACTTTCAACTTATCAATCTTCGATGGATACAGTTGCATCTTTCACGCTGCAATTTTTTCCGATATTTTTGTGTTTGCAGTTAGAATAACATGTTACTAAGAATTGTTAAATGATACGGGATCGGATAAAAAAAAAAAAGAAAAGAAAAAACAGAAATAAATATATCGTTCCCTGGCTTGATCGCGCTTCAAAATGGACGATTATCGGCGTGATCGAGACGTTCATTTTTCAGGCGACTGTTTAAATATGTTTTGCTGTCAAGGTCATCAACGAAATACAACCTTGACTCCTTTTCCTTTGGGTTGAATCTGAATATTATGCCGCTTTTCGAAGTAAAACGGAGTTTTCGTAAATTGGGTCTATCGTACTCGAGTCCCTTACTAATAACCATGAAATAAAATACGAAAAAAGAAATCATACTTATCGAAAGGAAAATTTTACTTCATTAAAGACCACCCATGATACTGCTTTCCCCTTATAGCAGGCATTCGTGACATTTTACTGTGAGAGAGCACCAGTACAACGTTCAGAGAGCCCCAGTACTATGCTAAATTCTTTCAGTTAGTACCAGTACTATGTTAAATTCTTTCTAGGAGCACCAGTACTATATTAAATTCCTCCAGGGAGCTCTAGTACTATGTCTAGTACAAAGAGCACCAATATTATGTTAATTTTTTCCAAAAAACACCAGTATTACAGTATTATGTTAAATTTTTCCAAGGAGCACTAGTACTGTAAGAAATTCTTCCAAACAGCACCAGTACTATGTTAAATTCTTCCAAAGAGCAACAGTACTATGTTCAATTTTTTCAAAGAGCACCAGTACTATGTCAAATTCTTTCACGGGAGCATCAGTACCATGTTAAATTCTTTCAGGAAGCTCTAGTACTGTTAAATTCTTCCAAAGAGCAACAGTACTATGTTCAATTTTTTCAAAGAGCACCAGTACTTTGTCAAATTCTTTCACGGGAGCATCAGTACCATGTTAAATTCTTTCAGGAAGCTCTAGTACTGTTAAATTCTTCCAAAGAGCAACAGTACTATGTTAAATTCTTCTAGAGAGCACCAGTACTATGTTAAATTCGTCCAAAGAGCACCAGTACTATGTTGAATTTTTTCAAAGAACGCCATTTCTATGTTAAATTCTTCCAGGGATCAGCAGTGTGATAAATTTTTCCAATGTTCTTCTTAATGAAAACTTTTTGTAAATACGTATACATCTAGCTTTTATAATTTTTAACACTTTACAACAAAGTTGAAAAGTGTTTATGACTTTGTTCATTCTGTCTGTCTGTCTGTCGGTCCGTTAGCACGATAACTGCCGTAAAAATGACTTAATCAAAATGAAATTTTAGTATGTTGTTCAGACGGTCTGTGGGATCTATGGGAATATAAATGAATAATATCACCCAATTAGTTTTGGATTGAACCCGGGTTGAAAAAATGAAATACATTGAACCCTATGGGACCTAATTTTTCAAACATTTGTTAAGCGGATTTAAAATTCACAAATTGCTTCGAAAATTTTAGGTAATATTCAAATTATACCATAAAATATATAAAAAAATTTCAGCAAAATATATTCAGTAGTTTTTTAAATAAAAATTAAAATAATAATTACACCTCTTTTATGAAGCGATCACGTGACCATTTTATGAAGATATCACGTGACCCACTTCAAAATGAAATATGGCATCCATCTTGTCTCAAAATCGTGATTTTAAAAGTTCTTTTTAATTCTTATTGAGTGTTGTATCCGTCCTAAAACCGCTTTATTTTTGCTTAAATTCTGTGCATCTACATACTGAAACAACGCAATTAAAATATATTTGAGTTTAAATGATCATCCAAATTTAATTATTTCTACAACGAAGCCTATTTTTCACCTATGTAAAATGTAAACAACAAAATATGTAGAATGAGTTGTTTAAGAATTGCTGCATAACTCTTAACTTTCTTTAAATTATTATGTTAATGGAATATTCATTGATTTTATAGAGAGAAGGACGATTTTTTTTGATGAAGTTTTAAGCATAGAGTTTAATTACTTGTAACTCCATGGTCTTAAGTTTTTAAATAAAATAAATTATTACAGTATTGTGATGAATGAAATGAATGGGAAAATGTTATGAATGAAATGCTGCTTTTATAGAGAGAGCCAGGCTTGTTATATTTCGATGGCGTCATTTGAATACATTTCAGTTGTTTTTGAAGAAGTTTTCAAATATAATAAATTATTGTAGTATTATGATAATGCTAAAAACATTACCGAGGAGCCAGGCGATTTATATTTAATTGACGTCATTTGAATAAAGTTCATTTTTTTCGATGAACTTTTAAGTTTTCAAATATAATAAATTAATGTAGTATTGTGATAATTTTTAAAATATTGCCGAGGAATGTATCGTATTTTAGAGATGTTTAAATGAAATTGCATTGAAGTTGGAAAGTGTTTCATAATCCTTTATGCATGATTGATCTTTCTTGTTAGTATGTAGTCGTAATATTTAGTTTTTTAAAGCAACGCTCTTGAATAACAGCTGGAAATTTGATTTTATATAAAGTTCTTGAGGATGGAAATACCGAAATTAGATCAAATGTTCTAGATTGTATCAAATATAAATCTATAACCAGTATGTAATGTGTATTTATTCATAACAATTTTTTCACACAGTTTTCATGAAGTTAATAATACGATTTCAAAGATTGGTATGACAGTTATATCAATATAGATATTACTGCATAATTTGTAAAAAAATTATATTATTCCTTCATTATTATAAATATTGAGTTAAAGGAAAAATTTTATTAATCAGTTAATAGACTAAATTTATTTAATAACTCAAAAATGTACCCAGTGTTGCCCGGTACTTAAAGCAGGGGTAATTTGAAATTATTAATCTAAAAGAATAACAAACTAAAAATAAAATAAATTTTATTCGTATAAATAACAGTGAAAATTTCATGCAACGGGCGTGATATAGAGCCCCATCCCCAAATTATGAGTCCAATCCCTTGCGACTAAGCACAAAATAAATAAATAAATAAATAAAATTAAATAAATGAAAATAAAATAAATAAGAATAATAAATAAATAAAGAAATAAAGAAAAATAAATAAAGAAAACACTCTAAAAGAAACCCTTTCTCTTTTGAAGGGTAAAAATGCGTAGGCTTAAACTACATGCACAGTCATGTTTAACGGACCGCAGAAGGTAGAAACAGGAATCGACGCAGGGGAGAAAAATTATTGACAGTTCGCTCGCCTAAAAAATGTATAATTACCAAACAGATGGCTTTAGAATCCCCTCCCCCCCTGTTTTGTTTTGGAACTGTATGTGATATTTATAGGAGCCGCTGTTAAGTTTTAAACATTGAATTGCCAGCCAATTTATACTTTCCTTATATACATAATGTATAAGGAAGGTATTGTGACGGGGTCGAAAATTCGAATTCGAGTTTTCGACGGGAGAGCACGTTTCAAGCATCCCTGATCACGAATCAAACATTTTTGAAGTGATGTCTGTGTGTATGTGTATGTGTGTGTGTGTGTGTGTGTGTCAGTGAGTCTGTGGAGGCGATAACTGGCGAACGAATGGACCAATTTGAACCAAATTTGGTACAAAAATCACAATCCGTAAGCACTGGAAGCCTATTGTTTTCATACATAATCGAATGTTCAGAACCCCCCTAAATTTTTGAATGAAATTTTGAAAAAATCGTCAAAAAATCAAAACCACTAATAAAAGTTACGCAAATAAACATTTCTTATGTAATTTTTCATTAGAAAACGATTGACATAAATTTTAGAACGCTAACATGAACCGTTCTCGAGATATTGCACATTTTTCAAAAAAATTATCAAAAAGTCATATAAAAAAAAAAAAATTCCTATTGAGAAACATGTTCACTTTTCATATTTGATACCATGCGATAAATTGGATGACATCATTCTCGTGGATCTAGCTCGTTCCATTCATGAAAAAGATACTTTGAGTAATTATTTTGTATTTGAACGCCAATAGTCATTTATCTGCTGTAAGAAGGACTTATTTCTTCGTCCATAACGCTTGGCGAGATTTTGGCGACGAATTTGGCGGAATGTCGCCAACTTGGCGACTTTTTGAAATGTTGCGAAATTAATGAAAATCTCGCGAAATGGATAAAAATGACGCTAAATCAATGAAAATGACGACCAATTGTCGAAAATTCAATATCTTGGAAAGAATATTAGTATCTACTATAAGAAAAACCTATTTTTTTTTACTGTAAAATAATAAATTCATTACATTATACAAGGAAAGTCATGTGTTGCCCACATCAGATTTTTTTTTTTATCGCAATTAACATCGGGGTTGTTTTAAATACACGAAAAGTATATATTTATAAAACATTCACGAAAATTCGTCTAATAATCGTATTGATTCTGTTCAAAGTTTGTTTGAAAGTGAATTTTTGAATGTTTAAAAAGAAAATAATTATTCAAATTTTAAAAATAAATATTCGTCATTACAGATATTTTTTTATTGACCCCCTAATTAAGCATCTCAAGTGGCCCAAATACTTCTCTATCTCTTTCTATAACACTTTCATTTCTAGTTTCAAAGGTGTGGTATAGAATCAAAATGCTATCCAATGTACGATTTCTTAACCTCTTAACACGAGTTTAGAAAATTTACATATTTCATTCCTTATATCAAGTTCAACATCTGCACTTAAAATGTTTCTCGTAAGGAAAGCCGATAATAGAGTTAGACCACGCGAAAAATATTACTTAAGTTGTGTTAGGGCGTTGATTGATTTTTTAAATGAAATTCGGAAATGTTGCTGATTTTGACTGTTGTAGATTCATGTTTGCTCTCTGGGTTGTTTTTCTTAGTATTTTGTCCTTTTTCTTTTTCCTTTTCTATTTTAAGTTGGGAAAGGCACGTGTTTTGGAAATGTCTTCAGATTATATTATGGATTGTTGCATGTATCAATGTTGCATGATCAATGCTCGCATATTAAAAAAATCTGATGTGAGCAACACATGACTTTCCTTATATAATGCAATGAATTTACTGCTTTTACAGTAAAAAAAATAGGTTTTTCTTATAGTAGATACTTATATTCTTTCCAAGATATTGAATTTTCGACAATTAGTCGTCATTTTCATTGATTTAGCGTCATTTCTATCCATTTGGCGAGATTTTCGTTAATTTGGCAACATTTAAAAAAGTCGACAAGTTGGCGACATTCCAACCAAATAAGTCGCCAACATCTCGCCAAGCGTTATGGTCGGAGAAATAAGTTATTCTTATAGCAGATAAATGACTATTGACGTTCAAATACAAAAGTATTACTCAAAGTATCTTTTCTCATGAATGGAACGAGCTGGATCCACGACAATGATGTCACCAAATTTATCGCATGATATTACATATGAAAAGTGAGCATGTTTCTCAACAGCTAATATTTTTTTTTTAATTTATGGGATTTTTTGATAAATTTATTTGAAAAATGTGTAATATCTCGAGAACGGATCATACTAGCGTTCTAAAGTTTATGTCAATCGTTTTCTAAGGAAAAATTACATAAGAAATGTCTATTTGCGTAACTTTTTTAACGGTTTTGATTCTTTGATGATTTTTTCAAAATTTCACTCGAGGATTTAGGGGGATTCTGAGCATTCGATTGTATTTTAAAGCAATAGGCTTTCAGTATTCACGGATTGTGATTTTTGTACTAAATTTCATTCGAATTGCTCCATTCGTTCGTGAGATATCGTCTCCACAGACTCACTGACACGCACACACACACACACACACACACACACACACACACACACACAGACATCACCTCAAAAATGTTCAATTCGTAATTAGGGATGCTTGAAACGTGCTCTCCCGTCGAAAACTCTATTTCGAATTTTCAACCCCGTCACAATACTTTCCTTAGTTACCTTACACCTTTCTGGTAGGTCGGACGGTCTGGGTCTCAACAACAACAACAACAATACTTTCCTTATACACTATGTATATAAGGAAAGTAAAAATAATAATGAAGCGTACCTTCCAATGATGAAGCCATTTTTAAGTTTTTCTATGTCAGAATATTAATCGAAATCGGTTTCGGTAGACCTTTAGAAATCTGTAGTCCAACGTTTTCCGAACTGTGCTCCCCGGTGAAATTTAAAATCCAGAATCATAAATAAAATAATTTCATCGTGTAAAATAATTTAAAGATGAAATTAATAAAGAACATAAAAGTTTAAAGATAAATACTAAAGATAATTCAATGAATAATTTTTAAGGGTTGGTGAAGATAGACCACACGCAACCCCTTTAACGTTGTGAGCGAATATGCTCACAATATTCGTTCTTTTTCTTCTTCTTTTTTTTTTTTTTTCAACTCATTTAGACGAAACTGGATGTTCACGTTATGCTTTACCACAAAACCAAATATTGAAATAGGCTTGATGTTGCGCCTGACTTAGTTTTACAGCATTATTTCAAACGCTCTAATCATATTTAGAACTTCAAAATCTATTACCTGGTATTTTGTCTTTCAATTTCATTTTTGAAATGTTTACATTATGTTTTATATATTTGTTTGGTGTACATTTAGAAAAATATTTTAAGTGTAACACTTATATAACTTTTATATTTTTCATCAAATTTTCATATTTTACGTTTATTAAATTTATATTTGTGAATTTATATATATATATATATATATATATTACTTTTCGTTCATTGGATTTTCAAACTTCTATTATTATATATATATATATATATATATATAATTAATATTATATATATATATATATATATATAATAATTATAATATTATATATATATAATATATATATAATTATATATATATATATATATATATATATATATATATATATAATAATAGAAGTTTGAAAATCCAATGAACGAAAAGTAAGAAGAATATATATATAAATATATATATTTGAAATGTATAATAATAAGAATTATGTAAAAATAAAAAAAATAAAAATACAATTCAAGTAATATTAACATCACCATAGCAGCAAATTCACGGCCATAATGCCGATAAGAGAAAAGAACAGAACCTTCCCAAATTCGATGATTAATCAGAATTAAATTCATCTTCAGGTCTGAGTATTTAATTCTAATTAACCCAAACAAATGCCTGTTTCAGATTAAGCAATAGTACATTACTATAAATGCTTAAACTCAGACTACAGGCATCAAAAAATGAAAAAATGAAAAAAGGATACATTAAGAAAATTGTATTACCATGCGGCATGAACCATTCCTCTTCTACCACGTGTATACACGATCAACCTCAACAACTTAATCTAGAAGCACCGGAATGAACAAGTCGAAATTCTACCAGGGAGGCAGTACGAACGTTCACGGAAATACTCCCAAACCCGTCCAGTGAGTCTAAGCTGGAGACTGGACAAGCAATTCAGAATACAACTTCCCAAACATGCAGAACTGAATATGAATATGAATCATAGATGAAAATTCCTACTAAACAAGTAATTCATAGGAAAACTGGATATATATAATTTTTTAACTTTATAAAGTTGTAAATAGGGGAACAGGTTCAATTTCATTGGAAACATTTTTATTGGAAAATCGAGAGAAAATTATGAATTAAAATTGTGTTAAAATTATTTGTGAAAATAGCCATTTTACTGATAATTTTTTATTCAAAAGTGAAAGGCACAATTTACTGAATAATAAGATACGCCGAAGATATTACGCGTTTCTTTTCTATCTGAAACAAGGAAAAGCAATTTTTACTAATATGAAATTACCGAATGTTTTGAAGTAATTTCAGCCAAAAAAAAAAAAAAAAAAAGAACTATTGTTTAGTATTTATGAGTCATATCAGAAATTTTACTTTTCAACTGGGAACTTGATATCTTTCGAAATAATTAAGTGAATCACACGAAATTCGGTGTGTGGATTTTAACCGGCAATAGGAATATGCTTATTAATTTTTTAGCCAGAGCTAGTAATAAGAAAGCTCTAGTCTGCGCATTATTTCCCCCAAAAAAAATATCGAAATGTGTTAATCTGTAGGGTAAGTCATGTGCTGGACACATCAGATTTTTAATAAATGCATTCGAGTCATAAATTTTCAAAGCTCCGTTTTATCCCCCCCCCCCCCTTCCCAAATTTTCGTGTCTTTCCCTCCAGCAAGCCTTTACACGCTCGTGCATTTCGTGCATAATTATCGCCGCAAACGTGGTCGCCGATTTAATTACTGGATTTGGAAAGATTAATAAAGGGGGAGAAGCAGCACTATGGCCACACCTTATTCGCGGGCGTGGGTGCATTGGGGCTAGCATACTGATGGGACAACGGAATGTGATACGTCCCGGTCATCTATTTAGGGACAGGCGGGGTCACCATCGGGACAGTCCCCTGAATCAGAAATTCACTATTTAGGTGTGATTCATTTTTCCCCCTGGTAAATATGCAACTTCCATAATGTCCGTGGAATGGTGGTAATTAGCGGAATTGGACGATCCCTGGTTATGCACATTTGCATGTCGCCCTTAGTCTGAGATATGATGTCTGCCAGATTTGGAGATCTATTTAGTGAAATTGCTTCGTATGAAATATTCATCTTTTGTATTATGTATCGTTCTGGTCTGGGTATGTGTCCATGTGGAAAGTTATGTGCCCATTAGTGGATGACGGAAGATCATTCCCTACTTGTAATGGGGCTTGTATCCCTTAAATTGGAATATTAAAGAAGAAATATTAATTTATTCGTAACCTTAATTAAATCAACTAAAAATGTTCAATTTTTGCACTATTTGCAGCTTTGTATTAGAGTTGATTTTAACTGAAAATAGAACTCGGCCGGAACTGGGACCAAACTTTCTCCTTTTGGTGTGCGCCCATTGTCACACCATTCTAGCCATGTAACGAAATATCTTAAATTGCCTTATATTCTTCTTCGAAATATGATCATGGATGACTGAAGCTCCCCTCCCCACCGGCACACCATACCTGAATTCGAGTTCTAATTATGAAATATTTTAGTTTCAATGCGAGATGAAATTAACACTCGAACTGAACTGGGGGCCGGACCCGGGCCTCTGAAATTACTGGACCTTGTCAAGTTCAAATATAATGTAAAACTGTCTGTTTAACCACAATATTTTTCATCAATTGTTATCTTTTTAGACCTAAATAAATGTTCGTTTGGCGGGATGGTAGACCTTGGTGCCTCCTGAGTGCAGGAGGTATACTTTCCCGGCCGTGCAACTAGCTACTCTAAACTCACTATGTGAGTCGCACTGTCTGGGGTCTTCAGACCTTCGACATCTTTGCACTAACATACAGCGTTGATTTGCTTGGGCGCCATTGTAAAGAACTTTGCTGTCCCAACCGGGAATCGACCCCTGGATCTCCGAACTGGCCAGCCGACGCTCTACCGTTGGGCTACTGCGACCAAATTGCAAGATCTTATCATCGAGACGGACTCTGCAAGCCTTTGTAATTACATATATGTCGTAAGATAAATATTTAAGGAAATAAAGACCATTACTAAAACTCGAGCATGAACCAGTCGTTCCGCTACACGTCTGCTTGTTTTACAAAAGAATTCACTGAATTGAACACATCAGGTTTGATATGAATTTCCAGCAGTTTCGAATGTCCTAACAGCTGTTTGAGTTTACCCACAAATACAGTTACTCGCCCATCCTTCACGTGCTTGACAATTTGTGCCGTTGAGAAATGATATCTTCCACGATATTTGGAAAGAACGCTGCTGCTTATTTTACCCTTCCTGTCAAGCGCGAATGTTTTGTTGTCACTTTGCTTCGGCTGTCACAGATATGAAACTGTATATCTAGAAATGTAATATTAGATATATTGTTCGAACCCGTCTTCGCATGCATGCATCTGATCGTATCTGACTTCGTATCAAATGGTTTGAAAATTTAAAAATAATTCTATTCATTGGATAACATTTACTTTTCCTGTATAGAGAAGAAAAATATGATTTGTTCCCGACATAAACTTCTCCTACAAGTAAACGAGTTTTTTTTAGGTGCATTCGAATACACCTGTTGTAATTGGTTTGTTCGTCTATTTGTCTGTCCGTATGTCTCTCTACTTTAACACAGTAAAAACCACCAGGTTGATTTTTACAAAATTCAATATATAGCATCTGTAGACAATATTGCCCTGCTTAAGCAAAATTTGTTAAAATAAGTTAATATTTTAAAAAGTTAGAAGGATTTTTATATTTTTTCTCCATTGGTTTTCATTGGGGGAGAAGGATAGCGTTAATTGAATCAAACAAATATAAAAAAAAAATGTTAACAAACAAATATTAAAAAAAAATGTTAACAAACAAATGTTAAAAAAACTGTTAACAAACAAATGTTAATAAATAAATTGTCTATAATGTTAATGAAAATAATAATGGGATTATTCAAATGTTTTAATACGTAAAACATATATTTAATATTTTAAAAAGTTAGAAGGATTTTTATATTTTTTCTCCATTGGTTTTCATTGGGGGAGAAGGACATCGTTAATTGAATCAAACAAATATTAAAAAAAAATGTTAACAAACAAATGTTAAAAAAACTGTTAACAAACAAATGTTAATAAATAAATTGTCTATAATGTTAATGAAAATAATAATGGGGTTACTCAAATGTTTTAATACGTAAAACATAATTTTTAATAATTGAATAACTTATTATTTACTGTTATCGTTGAGGGAACAAACCATAGAGAAAAGAGAATGTTAAAGCTTGAAAATACCTTAATGCTTTGAGAATTATATCCATGTGCCACTAATATTAGTAAGGTCACACTGTCTTCATTTGACACAACAGGAAGACATAGTATTTAGTATATGCTTTTTTTTTTATTATTTTCAAAAATAAAGTTCCCTAATTATGATTAGAATTAATAAATATTTTCTCCCAGTTGTTGGACAAGATACAGAATATATGAAGACAAAAATAAATTGTCTGGTGAAATTAATTTGAATACTTAAGAATATTCTTTATTGTATCGGTTCTAATTTGCATCGCACTAATATTTTTTGTTTCTGCAAAATTGACAGCTTAAATAAATATTTTAGATCTTTCGCCATAGAAACACAATGCAGGGAGATTAATGTTATCCTAGTGCCAACTGAATTATTGTCTCAAACGATTTTGGTTTTTCCTCAATATTAAAGTTTCAACTCCTTTTCTTTAACTCCATGGAACACACACTTTGGTTACGAGGTTATAATACTTTTGAACCATTTCTATATTAAAACCATCGAGTTTAATATGGCTATCTATTTTAGAATCTTTGATGAAACAGATAAATTTCAATATTTTTTAAATGCTGTGGTCGTCGAATGTCATTTGTCATTTGTTAGAATTGATATTCTTCGCTCTCAACATAATGTGTGCATTTCAGGTATATAATGTATTAAAATGGTGTTAGAATTGATATTTAAGGTTAATTTAAAATATTGTAAAGAGCTATCTTTTAGAGTTTATCTTTTTCTTATGCTATGTGTTTAGCTTCGATTTTATCTTAACTCATCAGTATTAATGCTATTAGTGACTAATATTTTTGACGTAAATAAATAACATCGATGCTTGGAGGATTTCTGGCTGAAATTAGAGAGTTACGAAAAGTGTAAACACTTTGGGTGCTTTTACGCTCAAACTAATAGATAAAAATCTGATGTGGGCAGCACATGACTTTCTTTATATAATGCAATGAATTTACTACTTTTAAAGTTAAAAAAATGTTATTCTTATAGTAGATATACTATTTCCAAGATATTGAATTTTCTTCAATTATTCGTCATTTTCATTGATTTAGCGTTAATTTTATCCAATTGGGGGAGATTTTCGTTAATTTGGCAACATTAAAAAATGTCGCCAAGTTGGCGACATTCCGCTAAATTTGTCGCCAAAATCTTGCCACGCGTTATGGACGGAAAAATAAATTATTCTTACAGTAGATAAATGACTATTGGTGTTCAAATACAAAAGTATTACTCAAAGAATCTTTTCTCGTGAATGGAACGAGCTAGATCCACGAGAATGATGTCACCAAATGTATCGCATTAAAATATATATGAAAAGTGAACATGTTTCTTAACAATTAATATATTTTTTTTAATTTTTGGGATTTTTTGATAAATTTATTTGAAAAATGTGCAATATCTCGAGAACGGTTCATGCTAGCTTTCTAAAGTTTACGTCAATCGTTTTTTAAGGAAAAATTACATAAGAAATGTCTATTTGCGTAACTTTATTAAAGATTTTGATTTTTTGATGATTTTTTCAAAATTTCACTCGAAAATTTAGGAGGGTTCTGAACATTCGATTGCGTTTTAAAACAACAGGCTTCCAGTATTCATGGATTGTGATTTTTGTACCAAATTTCATCCGAATTGTTCCATTCGTTCGTGAGATATCGTCTCCACAGGCTCACTGACACACACACACACACACACACACACACACATACTTTCACACATACACACACACACACACACACACACACAGACATCACTTTAAAAATGTTCGATTCGTGATCAGAGATGCTTTAAACATGCTCTCCCGTTGAAAACTCGAATTTGAATTTTCGACCCCGTCACAATACTTTCCTTATACATTATTTATATAAGGAAAGTAAAAATGTAAACAATTTTTACTTGTTTTGTCGGAAATAATGTACACATTATGAATACATAAAAATAACTCCAATATTTTAATGTGTTGAGCATTTTGTTTAAAAAAATAAATATATAAATAAATAAAATAAAATAAAGTATTGCTTCACTTTGCTTGGCATATCTTTGAAGCTATCTAAGATAGATATAAATAAAAAAAATCTGATGTGGGCAACACATTCGTTCGTGAGATATCGTCTCCACAGACTCACTGACACACACACACACACATACTTTCACACATACACACACACACACACTGACTTTCCTTACTGTACATGACTTTCCTTATATAATGTAATGAATTTACTACTTTTACAGTAAAAAAATAGGTTTCTCTTATAGTAGATACGAATATTCTTTCTAAGACATTGAATTTTCGACAATTAGTCGTCATTTTCATTGATTTAGCGTCATTTTTATCCATTTGGCGAGATTTTTGCTAATTTGGCAACATTTCAAAAAGTCGCCAAGTTGGCGACATTCCGCCAAATTCGTCGTCAAAATCTCGCCAAGCGTTATGCACTAAGATATAAGTTATTCTTACAGCTGCTAAATGACTATTGGCGTCCAAATACAAAAGTGTTACTCAGAGTATCTTTTTTCATGAATGGAACGAGCTAGATCCACGAGAATGATGTCACCCAATTTATCGCATGGTATTACATATGAGAAGTGAACATGTTTATCAATAGGAAATTTTTATTTTTATTTTATATGACTTTTTGATATTTTTTTTAGATGTACAATATTTCAAAAACGGCTCGTGTTATCGTTCTAAAATTTATGTCAATCGTTTTCTAATGAAAAATTACATAAGAAATGTCTATTTGCGTAATTTTATTAGTGGTTTTGATTTTTTGACGATTTTTTCAAAATTTCATTCGAACATTTAGGGGGGTTCTGAACATTCGATTGCGTATAAAAACAATAGGCTTCCAGTGTTTACGGATTGTGATTTTTGTACCAAATTTGGTTCAAATCGGTCCATTCGTTCGTCAGTTATTGTCTCCACAGACCCACTGACACACATACACACACACAGACATCACTTCAAAAATGTTTGATTTGTGATCAGGGATGCTTGAAACGTGCTCTCCCGCCGAAAACTCGAATTCGAATTTTCGACCCCGTCACAATACTTTCCTTATACATTATGTATATATGGAAAGTAATAATATGAGATAGATATAAGATAGATATAATATGATACAGATGTTAAAATCCATGAGTATCACAATATTCTTGGTTATATGCTACTAAAAATCGTGGGACATAAAATAATTGTATTTGGACATTAACAGAATTTTAAAGAATAATAGAAGTGATAACATAAAAACGGCATATATGAGAATGATTACATGCAATACATTTAAATTCCTCTTTGACACTTTTAATTTAACAATTCGTCATTCTTAATTGTGTCATTTCTATGTTATCATTTTTATTATTTAAAATTCGATTAATGTCCAAATATAATTCTTTATTGGCACCCCACGTTTTTATTTTTAGTCACATATGACCAGGAATGTTGTGATACAGCTAATATATATAATGTTGTGATACAGCTAAAATATTTTGAGACGGAAGTGGAAGTCCATAATAAACCCTCTTAGTTCTTCTTCCGGAATTTGAAACTGAATCCATATCAGTCATCAATAGAGTCATCATTATAGCCAATCCTGAGAAATAGATGTCATAGAAAAATATTTTGAACCAGAAATGAAAAAATCCCAGATGTGGTAGTCCATGGTGAACCCTCTTACTTATATCGGAATTTAAAGAGAAATCCATATCGGTCAATATCTATAAGCTCTATCTGTAGCCGATTCTGAGAAATACATGTAGCAAGGAAAATGTTGTTGTTGAGACCCAGACCGTCCGACCTACCAGAAAGGTGTAAGGTAACTGCTTGGACGGCCGGGAAGTGCCCCCCAATTTAGACCGGAACCCAGTGGAGGAGGCATCCACAGGGACCGTATCCTCCTTTCCCTACCACCAACCTCTCGGAAGGACTTACGGACCCACATGTTTAACGTGATCGTACTCCGCATGAACACGGCGGCAGTTGTGGCAGCGTGCAAATCCAGCGCGCAAACCACCGGGCTACCGCACCCGAAATGTGCCAACAGCACGCGGTGTTCCCAGGTGGTCACCCACCCAAGTACTAACCGCGCCCGATGCTGCTTGACTTCGGTGATCTAACGAGAACCGGTGTTTTCTGCACGATACGGAAGCTAAAAATTATGTATTACTTTTTAGGACATTTTAATAACTTAAAATGTAACTCAAAAAGTATTTTTGTATATTTTTTATTTTAATTTTACTTTTTTAAATTTTACTTATTTAAAAAATGAACATCTCAAGAACGGTTAATACCAGTATTCTAAAATTTATGTCATTCGTTTGCTAATCAACAATTACTTATAAACAACATTATTGAATTGATTTTTAATAAATTAATTTGAAAATTTGGGGTCTTCCAAACTTTCGATCGTCTTTAAAATTAATAGAGTTCCAGTGGTCACTTAATGGGATAATTGCGCCAAACTACTTACGAAAATCTTGATTTGTTCGTGATATCTGTCTCTCCTCTCTTCTCTCTCCCACACACACCACCTCAGAAACGTTCTATTCGAGTTCAGGTTTTCTTAAAACGAGTTCTCGTTTAAATTTGTTGAAAATTTACACAAATTCGAATGTTTGACCCCGTCACAATACTTTCCATCACACTACACGTATACAAGGAAAGTAATAATCGTACCAAGTTTCAGTTTATCACTTAATTCGCTCGAGAAAAAGATCACGTCCACAGGCTCCATTCAAAACACGATTGATTTGTTTTTAGGGATGCTTTAAACGTGTAGATCCATCAAAATCTGACATTGGAATATTTGACCTCATCTGATGAACACTTTCTCTTTACTGCGTTTCGCGAGGAAAGTAAAAGCAGTAAGCGGTCATTACATTCGTCTCGTCATGAGAGCAAGTCGTTCTGTAACATGAAAGTAGATAGTTCTGTGACATGTAGACATGTGTTTCTTATTATTAAATGGACTTTTTTTTTCGGTGACTAACTCCATTGACTCACTTTAGTTAACCTTTAATGTATTTTAAATAGTTTTAAAATTTTTATATTATTTAATTTATTTATTTTTGTCAGTGATTCATCACGGAACAAGTCCAATTACAATGATCACAGGGAACCATATACATTAAAGTAAAATCCTCAAACACGCAATTTAAAAAAAATTCAGACATAGCAAACAAAAATGAATAAATATTTTGTAATGTCTGTTGTAATATTTGTTTGTTTGTAATATTTTGTAAAGCATTTAAAAAGATGTATTTTACATTTTTCATTTATATTTGCATTTGTTCACATTGCATATTTAAATATTTGGTTTCGTCTAACAGTGTATAAATATTATAAGTTTACTTATTTTTATTTTATTTTATTCATTTTTTTCAAATATATAAATTGGGCATCTAATGCCAAACGCTTGAGTAAGTGAAGTTGCGCTTCTTGCTTATCCTAAAAAAGAAGTCTTTTTACTTTCCCTGAATTACATGGTAATGTATTAGGGAAAGTATTGGAATCATGTCGAAAATCGCAACTCGAGTTTTCGACGGATCTACACGTTTCGAGACCTCTAGAATACGAAAAAACTATTTTTAGCGTGACGTCTGTGTGTGTGTCTGTCTGTGCAATGTATGTATCAACTCTAACACAAAAACTAATAGCCCAAATTTCATAAAATTTGGTATAGGTAAGACCCTTGGGTGTGACCCTGGTGCTGATTAGTTTTTGGTATAATTCGGAAAAAAAGAACCCGCCTTTTTTTTGCGAAATGGTCCGCAAAAATCTCATTCACTCCAGCTGAAATGCAAATTGACCAGATTTCACAAAATTTGGTAGATAAATCACATGTGGGATATTCTGGTGCTGATTAGATTTTGGTACGATTCGAATAAGAACAACCTGCCTTTTTTCGCGAAATGACCCTCAAAAATCACCAATATCTAAATAAAAAACTACGTATGTTCAAATGTATCAATTAAATGCTTGTTTTATATGTGATTTTTGACGAGGAAAAGAATAAGAACAAATCTATTACTCTAGGACTAACCGTTCTCGAGATGTTTGAGATTTTTCCCATTTTTTTATGCCATCTTTGGAAAAATGTCCCATTACCAAATAAAAGCAGAATTTGAATTAAAAATGCAAATTTAGTGTCATTTTATGCAATTAAACTCAATTTAATGAGTTCTTAAAGAAATAAAGAAAAAATGAATTTCAGTCTGCAGGGAAAGTCATGTGCTGCCCACATCAGATTTTCACTTTCCCTGCAATACATGATAATGTATTAGGGAAAGTATTGGACGAATCAACACGTTTCGAGGAATTTTTCGAGGAAGGAACACAATTTTGACGAATCAACACGTTTCGAGACCTCTAGAATACGAAAAAACTATTTTTAGCGTGACGTCTATGTGTGTGTCTGTCTGTCAGTGCAGATTTTGTATCCACTCTAACTAAAAAACTAATTGACCGATTTTCATCAAATTTGGTAGGTAAGTCCTTTGTGGGTGAATCTAGTGCTGATTAGTTTTGGGTACGATTTTGGATAACAGAACCCACCTTTTTTTTTGCGAAATGGACCGCAAACATTGTATCCACTCTAGCTCAAAAACTAATGAACCGAATTTCACAAAATTCGGTAGACAAGTCACCTGTGGATTACCCTGGTGCCGGTTAGATTTTGGTACGATTCGGAAAAAAAAATAACCTGCCTTTTTTTGCAAAATGGCCTACAAAAACCGTCCAATTCTAAAATAAAAAACTACATATACCCAAATATATCCATTAAATGCTTGTTTTATACGTAATTTTTAACGAAGAAAAGAATAACACCAACCCCATTACTCTAGGACTAGCCGTTCTCGAGATATTTTTGTTTTTTCGTATTTTCTCTACGCCACCTTTGAAAATAAGTCCAGTTACCAAATGAGAACGAAAATTGAATTAAAAGTGAATTAAATTTAATTAAAATAAAAAGAACGTGGATATAATTCTGCAAGGAAAGTCATGTGCTGCCCACTTCAGATGTCTTCTTTTGCCTTGACCGATTGACTCCTAAACTTACGAAAATCTGTATTTATAGGAACATTTTACATTATAGGAATTCTGTATTTGTAGGAATATTTTACATTAATTCCGATTTTAAATTGTAGTTTTTGAACGTTTCTTCATCATCCATTTACGTCTGGTATCATTCCGTCTCATTTGCTTGTAGCAGTGTGGGGAGGAGGAGGGATTGACGGCAAGGTCTCACGACCTCTTGGTACGTGGCAGCCGTGGTCCCGACTAGTGATCAACGTTGACAAGTCGCGGTATAGAGTTACGGACCGCCGCGGCGTGTTGACGATATCGGATGTCCGGGTTCGTTACGAATCTATGATTGCTAGCGGAACGGAGAACTAGAAATATATATTGTATGATCATGTATTTCCATATTGAAATTTTATTTTAGAGTAGTTTTCTAATTTTGAGACACAGATAAAACTGACTGGGGGACGAAGGTGAAAAATATGCTTTCAAAATCGAAAAGCCTGCCATTTATTCATTCCTCTACACAAAATTAAATAAAACTAATAATATAAAAATAGTAATATAAAACTAGTAATATAAATACTAGTAATATAATAATATAATATAATACTACCAACTATGTTGTATATATATATATGTATATGTGTATATATATATATATATATATATGTATATATATATATATATGTATGTATATATATATATGTATATGTATATATATATATATATATATATATATATATATATATATATATATATATATATATCTCGTATATGTATATATATATGTATATATATATGTATATATATATATATATATGTATATATATATATATATATATATATATATATATATATATATATATATGTATATATATATGTATATGCATATATATATATGTATATATATATGTATATGCATATATGTATATATATATGTATATATATATATATGTATATATATATATATATATATATATATATATATATATATATATGTATATATATATGTATATGCATATATATATATATGTATATGTTGTATATGTATGTATATATATATATATATATATATAAAAATTCCCAAAAAGGACAAGTAGCAATGTACTCGTTCAGATTCTAGATGTGTGACAGAAGTACCGGCCGGGGGGAGTTGCGACCCCCAGCACTCCGGTTAAAGCTTTTTCCGCCATGGCAAACGCTCCCGGTAACCGATACTCCCTACACGATTTCCTTCATGACCCTTTATCGTGTAGGGAGTATCGGTTACCGGGAGCGTTTGCCATGGCGGAAAAAGCTTTAACCGGAGTGCTGGGGGTCGCAACTCCCCCCGGCCGGTACTTCTGTCACACATCTAGAATCTGAACGAGTACATTGCTACTTGTCCTTTTTGGGAATTTTTATAGGAATACACATGTAAATATTGCAGCATAGCGCTTTACAAGTTGTATTATATATTATTTTTTGCATTTAGCTTTTTAATCTGTTCACTAAAATTGAAAATAAATTTTTCAAGTTTTATAATGTATATATATATGTATATGTTGTATATGTATGTATATATATACTATATGTTGTATAATATACTAGTAATATAATAATATAAAACTAGTAATATAAAAATGAAGTAAGAATTTTATATTACTTCAGAATTTTATTTTATAAAATATGAATGATTAATATTATCAATTATTATATAAATTATACGAGTTGAATTATGACATTAATTGAATCTATTTATGCAGAATGTGTTTTTTGAATTTACCGAGACGGTTCTCACGATATTATTTCTATAAATAAAATAAATCTTTTGTGAGGAAGTCTATATTAACCACGATCTGTGTACAGCTATGTTATGTGCTAGTTCATTTGGAAATTGAAAAATTTAAATAATGTTTAAGGAAAACCTAACGTTTAATATTGTAAACAAATGAGTCTTTTGTTGAATAAATTACCCCAGTCGGGAATTTTCCAAAGAGGTCCATCTATAATGTGGGATTCAACGTTTTGTTACACTTTATTTTAAAATGCAACAAATTTACTATAAAGAAAGTGGTGGATGAATTAATAACTCCCAGTTGTGAATTTTCACAAAGTGGCCCATCTATATTGTCACGTTTTGTTACACTTTATTTTGAAATACCGTAAAAGAATTTGCCATGAAAAAAATTCGTTTGATGAATTAATTAATTACTCTCAGTTATGAATTTTTACAAAAAGTTCCATATGGCGTGGGATGTTAAATTTTGCTGCACTTAATTTGGAAATATCATTAAACTATTGTAAGAAATGAGTCGCTTGACGAATTAATTCCTCCCGTTGAACATAGAGGTTCATCTAGCGTGGGATGTTAAGTTTTGTTGCACTTTATTTTGAAATATCATAAAACATTTGAAGGAAAAAAAAATAATCGTTTGATGAATTAAGTACTGACAGTTGTACGTTTTCATAAAGGGTACACCTAGTGTGAAATGATAAATTTTGTTGAACTTTACTTTGAAATCCATCTAGTATGGGATATTGAATTTTTGCACACATTCTTTTGAAATAGTATGTAAAGTAACTCCTGTCAATCATTTAAATGTATTTACTCATTATATATGCTAATTTGTAATAATAAATAAGAAAATCTGATTTTTATATTCTGATTGATCGGTTACCAAGATATTTTATTAGCGTAATAAAATTATAAACCTAAACTTAAAATCCTTAACATTGACAAACTCTAATGAGTAATAAAAGACGCAACTCAAAAAAAGGGATTTTTTTTCAGTATCAAGTTATAGCTATTACATGTAAACTCGCGGCCTTAGTGTTTGGGTTGTCGCACCATTTCATTTTATTGCGTTATCACTCCACGTTTTTACTTAGCGACAAAGATTTTAATTGTATTTTAGTCTTTTAGTCTGCCATAAAAACACTCAAGATAAGAGGAGAGAAAAATATGTATACATTTTTTTTTTCTTTTTTCAGATTTTTTTTTTTCTGTATAATGTTGGTTACATTTAAAACGACATTAGTTAATTGATGACTTAGAAATATCTCTTTTTTCATGCTGGCCTAAAATAATCTTTTGATGTTATTGTAAACTTCCTTTTTCTGCAGATGATTTTAGGATGAAGGAGGATGGGGAATGGCAGCTGGGGCAATGCATCCAAGTTGCTAGTTTATAGAAGCTATTAGGGGATGACCATAAAACGGGTCTTAAAAATAAAGATGTAAAAATGATATTGCATGTGTACTGAGTTCGTAAGATTAATTACTCATATAAGAAGAATGAATGTTTTTTAGCCAATTTTAGCCCTTTCTATGAAAAAAAAAATCAAGAATGGAACGAGTGATTAATCGTTCCTCAAACAAAATTTTAAATCATAAATATTTTAAATATATTTATATCTTTCGATAAAATAAATTTTAATGATTTCTTCCTATGTTTAAATTATTTTTTAGGCAACACAAAACTGTACCTCTATAACAGATTTCTGTATGCGCAGCCAGAATGCCAAAAAATGTGATGTGGGCAGCATATGACTTTCTCTATATAAAGTAATGAGTTTACTTCTTTCATAGCGAAATAATGGTGTACAAGATCTGAATTCAGAATTGGATTAATACCACATATATCTCTTTTGGCGCTTTTGGCAACTTATGTATTCAAATAAAATAGACTTATTTATACTCATGCGCAAAATCCTCATCAAAATGCGATGAACTAACTGTTCATAAATATCCAGTGAGAGAAAAATACTTATTGGCGAATTCTTTGACGCCAATTCGAATTGACTTCAATTTCGAATCACAAACTATATTAAAAATCGATTTTGGTATGAGAAAGTCGAGCTGAGCCCCTACACTCCAGTTAATTTGCACAACATATCGGCGCATAAAATTTCAAAACGGAACGTGAATTAGTGAACTGCTGTTTCCACACCTCTCAGACATACACGCACGCAACCACACACAGCCTAGTAGACATTTTTCCGAAATATTTTAAATCTGGTGAAAGAAACTGTAAAACGTGCTTCTCCGTCAAAATCTTGAATTCAAAAATTTTGCTACGTAATGTCGCTATACAACAAGGAAGTTCACAGCGAAAATTTAAAAAATATATAATTTCAATGAACGAGGGTTTGTCAAACTTTATGGCCAGTGTCCAGTAACAAAACTCCCGAGGAAAATAATGAGTGGGAGGAAGGAGGCTGGCAAGAAAAATGTTTCCTGTAGAAAAATCTCAGTCGGTCGCATCCAAATATGTCGCGTGACTGCATATATAGTTCGTCCCCCAGCGTTCAATATGTAAACACGGCGACAAAGCAGAAAAGAATGGGGGAACGGTAAAAATTGGGGGAAAAGACGAAAGAAAAAATACTAGCTGTGCTTATGGTCACGCGAAGTGGCGTGACTCAGGGGCGTCGAAGCCACCCCCGTCGTGGGAATTATACCGTCCGAGTGGCGTACAAAATAAGCTTTTGATTTCATTTGGTTTTGCTAAAAATGTTAACTGGGCGTTATGTGATGAGATTGCTGCTGGATTTGATATTTGGGAGCGATTGTTTTGTTGCGTCTTGTGAATAATTTTTTGTGGAATTTGTGTTGTCGGTGCGTATTATAAAGTACAATAGAACATTATTAACGTCTACAGTCAAGGCGACCGAAAAATTGCTCGTAAAGAAGTTCTCACAATACGACTAAGGTTTATTTGCCATTTAAGCATTGCACCAGAAATTGTTTTAAGTATCTATATAAATATAATTGAAAATGTGTCATTATGTGTGTTTGTGTGTGCGCGTTTGTTTCATCGTCAGGGGAGAACGACAGCACCAATTTTCATGAAAATTTGTGGGTAGCCATGAAATAGCCCCCATTTTTCGGCTTTCTCTGAAGATTGTAAAGATGTTAATAAAAAACAAACCTCCCATAGAGATAGCATTAGGCAAATGATATTTTTTCTGTAAATTTGTTTGAAATGAAAAGTGATCATGTTGTTAAGTAATGGAATTAAACCCAATGAGTTTATACAACAGACGATTTTTATTAAATCTTTTCCGATTTAAATGATTAAGAAATGTATATACAAATAAATTTTATCGGAATTATATTTTTGAGTGGATTATATCAATTACGGCTTTCGAGTTGAAAAAATAAGGATTTTATTGATATTTGCAATTTAGATTATTTGTTTTATTTTAGCAAAGACTTTTAAACTCAATATTTGAGTTTAAAAAATCATTGGCTTTAATTCTGTTACTTGCTAACATGATATCATTTTCTTTCATATAAATCTGCTAATTGTTTAGCCTATTGTTGAAACAGAAAAAAAGTGGTATAAGTATATCCCCTAAGACCACATTTAGGGGTTTTTATTTTGGCATATGCTGATCCAATTTCCTAGCGATTTCATTTTGCCATATATTGATCCATTTTCATATTTTTTGTACATTTTCTTACAAACGGTACCACGATGTTTTATTCTTCAGATCTGCCTGTGAAGACAATTTTGTACATCGGGAATAGAGATTCTTATGCTTCATTTTATGATAATTAAAATAAATATTTTTATAGAATGTTTTGAATAACAATGCCATTTAGAATACTATAAGAATTTGCACATAATTGTAAATTTTAAGTTTCTTCATGTTATATATTCCGTATAAAGAACAAGTATACTGCTAGTTGTGGATAAAGGTCATTTGTATTGTTGAGGATATGGAATTTGTGATTATATATTGGATTTGTTGTTGGTATTATGCATTGTAAAGCACGGTGTAATCTTGTCAACGTGCACTACTAAGGGGGGGGGGGGCGAAAAACTGTTCGCTAACAAAGTAGTTCGCGTAATCAGATTTCTTTATTTATTTAAATGCTTCAAAAATACTTTTTATTTATCCACATGCTGCAAAAATGCTGCTTTTTGGATTATAAAATAATTCGGCGTTTCTAATCTAGCGTCACCAATTATAGGTGAAATTAATGGGGATTCAGGACAAAAGTTATACCCAAATGAGTGTCTAGAGAAATTCTCTAGAGCCATGCGCTGTTTCGAGAATTTTGTATAGAATAGAGCATGAGCACGTGACGTCATACGGAGAATTTTGCCCTTATACGTTTAAAAAAAAATGAAAAAAAAAAACAAATGCTCATACTCTTAGCAGTATGGAAATTTCGTCATTTCTGTATTAAAAATGAATACTTCAGAAATTTACAATAGTTTAACTTCTAATTCTTGTAGAATATTTCTAAATTTATCTTCTTTAACGGATATTTTTAATTTACCGAAAAATAAATTATTCACTTTCAATAAAATATATCCACGAGTTTTTAAAGAAAATTCGTTATGTGACCCCTTCCCCTGCTCGCTTCGCATATACACTGCAGAATTTGTTGGTAATTGTACACATCCTTAGAACGCTAGTTAGTGACTACAGCAAAAATAAATAGTTGTGTATATTCACTTAAAACCACTTAAAGTGCACCTTAGCAAATGGGATATTTAAACATATATTGTTATTCAAGTATTCTAAATAATGTACTTTCAGCGCACGATAAATTTCGATGTTTAATGGGTTTAGCTTCAATTTTTATTACTTTCCCTGCAATACATGGTAATGTATAGGGAAAGTATTGGAATCATACCGAAAATCACAACTCGAGTTTTCGACGGATCTACACGTTTCGACACCTCTAGAATACGAAAAAATCATTTTTAGCGTGACGTCTGTGTGTGTGTCTGTGTGTCTGTCTGTCTGTCTGTGTGTCTGTCTGTGTGTCTGTCTGTCTGTGCAGATATTTTATCCACTATAACTAAAAAACTAATGGACCGAATTTCACAAAATTTGGTAGGTAAGTCACTTGTAGGCGAGTCTGGTGTTGATTAGTTTTGAGTAAGATTCGGGATAAAAGAACCCGCCTATTTTTGCGAAATGGCCCGCAAAAGCTTGTATCCACTCTAACTGAAAAACTAATGGACCGAATTTCACAAAATTCGGTAGATGAGTCATTTCTGGGTTACTCTGGTGCTGATTAGATTTTGGTACGATTCGGAAAAAAATAACCTGCCTTTTTTTGCAGAATGGCCCGCAAAAATCGTCAAAATCTAAATTAAAGAACTAGGTATACTCAAATATATCCAATGAATGTACGTTTAATACGTATTTTCTAACGACGAAAAGAATAAGACCAACCCCATTACACAAGGACTAGCCGTTCTCGAGATATTTTAGTTTTTCCTTTTTTTTTCTACGCCACCTTTGAAAATAAGTCCGGTTACCGAATGAGAACGAAAATTGAATTAAAAGTGAAATAAATTTAATTGAAATAAAGAGAACGTGAATATAAGTCTGCAGGGAAAGTCATGTGCTGCCCACATCAGATTTTTTTGCCATCATCGTCCGTTTACCACGCGCTATGGTAAAAATAATGCCCATACGTTTCTGCGAATCCTACTACGTAGCTTGTTTATTAACGCTCGTGCCCATGCTCTATTCTGCAGACATATACTTCTATAATCCTTCATTCGCAAATCCTATAAAATTTTCTATAGAATCTTATACATAGGGCTCTATTAAGCATTTTCGTAAGGGCCAGCGGAAACAAATTAAACAAGAAACAAATACCTGTCTCCACTGACATAGTACAATGAGAGCAACACTCCAGGGACTTACCACCAAAAGTATCTTTCATTTCTCGGACATAGTTAACGCGTTTCCTATTTCGTCCTATTGTTTTTTTCCTCTCCTTGTTACACCAGGCCGGACTGCGATGGGGTTACGATCGTCCTGGGATTGAATCCGTTGATGGCCCCTGGCCCTTATAGGGCACTCGGCGGGGCCATATCTGTATTCCAATATCAAGCAGTGACCAGGAGAGAGGATAATTTCTGTTTACCAAGGTGGGAGTATTCCATGTCAACGGGAAATGTAAAGGTGTTATTACCCCTGTCGTTAATTCGTCGGACAATCTCAAGCGGGATGGGATCGTCCCAAGAGTAATAGCGCAGAGTCACATCAGAGGAAATTGTAGGAGAGCAGCAACGAGTTATTTGCGGAGTCATATTACGGCAGGGGCCCTTGAGGCACGGGCACAGGGGGCCCCCATGTTTGGTGAGGTGAAAGTAAAAACCACTCTCTTTAAGACAAAAAACAAATGAAATAAAATAAGATCTAAAGTTTTTTATGAAACTTAAAATCTCAGGCAATTTTTTATCGCAATTTTCAGAATTGCTTAGAAACGAATGATTTCGAAGTTGTAAATTGTTTTTTAAAAATTTAAATTTCTCGTAATATTCAACATTCTATTTCAAAATATGAAAGGTGAAAAGTATTATTTTCATTATTGTTATGTATCAAAAGTATCGTCTGCTGTTTTTAATACGTAAGACAATAATTACGGATCTTTATTTTTAATGGAAGAACATGCCTTTCTTCCAGAGTGATTTGATTTTGATTTTTAAATTTAGAACACTATTTCTCCAGCCATTCTTATGAGAGTGTCATTGAAGTGTGTCAGGAGAGTTCGGAAGAGTTGTTTTAGAAACGCAATCTCTATTTCAGACAGTTTATTCTGGGTTAAAATTGAATATCTGAATTTTCTTGCTTATGTCAGCAATAGATCCAGTTTTCCCAAAAAGCTTTACTAAATTCGTAATTGTGGATTTGTAAGGGGTTTTAAATTTCTTTTGAAATTCCTCAATAACACGCTCATAAGAATGGTTAAAGAAATATTGCTCTAAAATGTAAAAAAAAAAAAAAAAAAAAAAAAATTAGTCTGAGGAAACGCGATGTTTTTGGATTGATAAGAAAGAGGCCAGCAATTATTATCTAACGATTTAAAAACGAGCAGACAATATTTCTGATATTTGTTTTTAGGATTGCCACCTAACTGCAAAAAATCTACTATTTGAACTTCTCGGTATATTATATAATTTTAAAATATTAAGGGAACAATTTTTTTAGTTACCTGATTAACAAAACAAAACAAACAAACAAAAAATAAATAAATAATAAAAATATATAATCAGTAATTAGCTACCAATCACACAGTTTTTTTTAGGTTATGTAATTCATTTGCACATTTCACAAAATCGAACCTTTACTATTTTTTGGGACCTAGGAACTTTCTGTAATGCAACTTTTTAAACAAAATTTTCCGATCTGAATAATGAATGATGTGTTAGTTTTATATCATACAATGCTGGTTCAAAGAATCAGCCGCTTTCAGAGGCTGCCCCGTTCGTCAGGATACAATAACAACAGCAACAACAAACAAGAAAGATCAATCATACACTTTTATTTAAACATCTTTAAAATGCGAGACATTTTTACAGCGGTAATATTTTTAAAATTATCACAATACTACAATAATTAATTATATTTAAAAACTTAAAACTTTATCGAAAAAAAATGAACTTTCTTCAAATGACGTCATCGAAATATAAATCGCCTGGATCTCTATGTAAAAGCAGTAAATATTTCATTCATACACTTTTATTCCATTCCTTTCATTCATCACAATACTACAATATTTTATTTTACTTAAAAACTTAAAACTATGGAGGTAAAAGTACTTTCTAACTCTATGCTTATAACTTCATCTAAAAAGTCAACGCTATAAAATCGTCTGCTTCTCAGTGTAAAATCAATAAATGTTTCATTCATATTAGTTATATTGCAGACTCCAGAACTAAAGAAATTCAGCAACTCTTATATACAACTCATCTTACAGCTTGATGTTTTTTATATTCTGCAGACGTTAAAATTATGCTTCGTTGTAGAAATAATCAAAATTTGATGACCATTGAAACTAAAAATATTGTAAATACGTTGTTTCAGATTACAGATGCACAGAATTTAGGCAAAAGTAAAAACGGTTTTAGGACTGATATAACACTAAATATAAATTAAAAATAATTTTAAAAATCACGATTTTGACACAAAATGGATGCCATATTTTATTTTGAAGTGGGTCACGTGATTTACTCATATAATATGGGGGTAATTATTATTTTCATTTTTATTTACAAACTTCCGCATATATTTTGCTGAAATTTTTTTATATATTTTATGGTATAATTTGAATATTTCCTAAAATTTTCGAAGCAATTTGTGAATTTTAAATTCCCTTAAAAAATGTTTGAAAAATTAGGTCCCATAGGGTTCAATGTCATTTTTTCAACCCGGGTTCAATCCAAAACTAATTGGGTGATATTATTCATTTACATTCCCATATGTCCCACAGACCATCTGAACAACTTAATAAAATTTGATTTTGATAACGTCATTTTTACGGCAGTTATCAGGCGAACGGACAGACAGACAGACAGAATGAATAAAATCATAAACACTTTTCAACTATGTTGTAAAGTGTTAAAAACAGAGTACTAACATCAATAAAAGCAATAACGCAGCAGTCTCTAAATAACTGTATCAGGTGACCTAAGAAAGAAATCTCTATCAAAAGCAAGTTCAAAAAATTTAAAGTAGAAATTTTGAAAGATTCAAAATACTTTCTTAAAAAATAACACTTAATGATATAAAGACACAAAAAAGAAAAAAACTCTTTTTAAAGCTACATGCGCTAATTCATCAGCTAAATTTAAATAACTTTTGATCAAATGAAATAGAAAATATACAGGAATAAAGGATTGTGGAATTAAAAAGAATATAGCACAAAAATATTCAGAAAATAACCAGTTTCGGAAGCTATACTAGCTACTTTATTAACTAAACTTTAATGACATTTATTCACCACATAAAAAATTTTGGTGAATATTAGATTATAGAAAGTAGGAATGTAGTAAAAAATTAACGATGCAACCGGTTTTGAAAACTAATCGACCTAATTCATAATTAATTTCCCGTTTGAATAAATACTTTAAAAATACCAATAAATAAGACTGAAGAATTAAGAAGACTATATACGAATAATCCAAAATATAATCAGAATTACTATATATAATTTTCTAAAGTGTTTTTGTCTTCCTAGACTCTTCAAAAGCACCCCCAAGAGACTTAATATTTGCACACTTATATCAACTACGATACAGAACACAACACAGCCGGACTTTAGATTTACACCCCCGCCCCACGGTAGCGAAAAAAATGGGAAGTTTCGAATAGTTTTTGTGAACCTCCAGAAGTCCCTCATCTGGGGACCTAGGAGACTAAATTCTTGCATATTTATAGAATCGAACCATCGGACAGAAAGTAATGTAGCTGGTTTTTCGATTTACCCCGGAGGCACAAAAAAAAATTTTTTTTTTTCGAAAAGCCTTTTTAGACCCTCCAAAAATCCCTTGGTCACTTAGGAGGCTGAATCTTTGCACACTTATAGTATTGACCATCGGTCAGAAATAAACTTAGTCAGATTTTGTGATACCATCCCCCCAGGGCGGACATTATGAGCTTTTTTTTAAGTTTTTCTAGATGCTCAAATTCTCTTAAGTTTTTCTAGATCCTCAAACCCTCTTAAGTTTGTCTAGATTCTCAAACTCTCTTAAGTTTTTCTAGATCCTCAAACCCTCTTAAGTTTTTCTAGTTACTCAAATTCTCTTAAGTTTTTCTAGATCCTCAAACCCTCTTAAGTTTTTCTAGTTACTCAAATCCTCTTAAGTTTTTCTTGATCCTCAAACCCTCTTTAAGTTTTTCTAGATCCTCAAACCCTCTTAAGTTTTTCTAGATCCTCAAACTCTCTTAAGTTTCTCTAGACCCTCTGATGGCTTAGAAGGCGAAGGCGGGATCTCTCAGAACTTTCCTAAAGCCCCCTTCCCCACACACACATACATATACACTCTAGCGCCATAAAAACTGAAACTTCAACACTGGGCGGTTTCTAACCTGGCCAATTTTTCATTGAGACAACTATTATTGACTCTATGTACCATATATTCTTAAACAAAGTGAAACCTATTAAAAAGTTGCAGCTTAATTTTTTAAGATTGTAAGTTTCGCCGTTTTTGACCGGCTTAAATGCCATATAAAATTTTAAGGCTTCATGTTCACAAAAACGACTTTAAATCGCCAAACCAACCCACACCTATCTTCTGATCTCAAATCAAATCTCTACAAATCAAATCGAAAGTGAGCGACGTCGCCGCAGCTCCCCCCCCCCCCCCCCCTCCCACACGGACATAAATATAAACATTAAAAAGAGCGAGAGGATTAAAATGAGTCCCGATTTGTGCGACTATTCTATTCGGTTTCATGCGCTTCCAACTTCCGGCTGAGAGGAGGAAAGGAGTAAAAACGAGAGACTAAGAACTCAGCAAAGAATCATTTGAAGGAGGAAATAGAGAAAGGAGAGACCGAGAAAAAAAAGTTGATTTGAATAATTCTGACAAATCGATTAGAAGCAGGGGGAAATGTAAAAATTAAATGCGGAAAAAATTGAGGTTATACTATTTCAGCTGTACTTAAAATTTAGTAGCTCGAAAATGGTGAATATATAATATCTAAGGTAAATATTCCTGCAGCGAATGTATTTCTATGGTGAAAGGCCAAAAATATACGTTTAACTTGTCAATGCCATAGAAATAATTTACTAGAGCAATATAAATTAGAATTGGAAGAATAAAGACTATTTCTACGTATTTAAAATTATTTTGCCTTTCAATTTATTTTTATCTTTATATATTCTGTACCCTGTTCGACAATTATGAAAAAATACTGATTAATTATACTCATAGGGAACTTTAATTTAAAAATAATCAAAAATACATATACTAAATGTTACCCCTTCCTATTGTGTTAAATGAAAACAAAAGGTATTTTACAAACATTATTGACGCATAGATATAATTCTCAAAGCAATATGGAATTTTTAAGCATTTCAATCTTAGGAATTTTATCTCTCTAACTCTATGCCAGAAACGTTTTCATTATGTTCTGCGTGTTGCCAATTCCGAGAAATTTTTCTATCAACAACAATTGGATAAAAGCCGAGGTTTTTCATAATAATAATAATAATTAAGTAAATAAATAAATAAATAAATAAAAAATATGGTTAAAAGAGACATTGTTTAAACCGAGGTTTAAACCAATAGGGTTTAAACATTGGTTTCAACCTAAAAACTCTCTAGCTTTTTTTCTGTTTTATTATTCTAGATTAATGATGCGACATTGGTAATATGAGTTGTAATTATCGTAAAAACATGCGGTTTTGTTTTATGGAATCGGTTTGCAAAGTTATACTTAACAAGGCCCTAAACTCAATTTTGGAATTTCCGACAACTGAACCCTTTTCCTTTAAACCACCTCATTTTATCTATAACTCTGTACGAAAATTAATTCGCCTGTGCCAAGTGAACGGCCCCAATTTTTAACCCCACAATTCAATTTGTACATAAATTATTTATGAATTATTATCAATCACTAGCAACCTTAGAATTCAAGCGATTATTGCTAATTGAATATATATAATAAAATATTTTGCACCCCTTTGAAAAATTTCTGGTGCTCCAAGGACACAATCTGCAAGTCGAAGGCCTCAACTCATGTATTGCCTCCTAACTTCAATATTATCCAGTTAATGGCCATTACAAATTGCTTACAAGGTGTACTTCTCATCTCTTACTGCGGGCTATACAAATACACCTCAACTGATTTTTAATCAACTCTCTACACGACTTGGCCGAAAAAGCTTCTCCTCAGTGAGGCAACCAATCAAAGGTCGCCCGGTATTAATCAGTCCTTGAAGGACGACGCGATGATTGACTATCTTTGCCCATCTCTTAGCGAAACCGGCTCGACAACTTATGTCATTTTAGACTTTATTAAACTGTCTCTTTCCCGCCTGACAGCTTTTGTGGGCGACTTGAGCCATGTCATCAGACAGAGTTTCCGTTGCATTTTGGAGGACCTGTTGTATATTGATTAAAGCGAAAGTCTGCGGGGCGCACAAAAATCTTGTCTGTGAGAATATATTTTGCGAGGGAGGGTAATATGTCTGGTGTATCTAAATTGCAAAATTAGCGTATTGATGTTTTGTGGTTTTATTTTTATATAATCATGAGTCGAAATGTTGCTATAATTACTCTCCAGCGGTCACCATACTGTGCATACTGAGTCATATTCAAGGGGATCATAACTAGGGCCCGGATTGTGTCCAATTTGCCTATTTTTTTCCTGATTATAAAAACGCAGGATTCTAAAACATATATCCATTTATGGTTCTAAGAAGCCCACTATTCAAATCTTATCGAGCCTATAAATGCCTATTTTAAGGGTTTGCGTCCATAAATGCCCATTTCAGGATCAATGTCCATATATGCCTATTTTAAGAGTTTAACCTATTTTTTTTATTTATTTTCCTTATTTTTGCTAGAAGAAATGTTTTGCCCTACTATTGATTTTTATAAAATATTTTGCAACATTTATTTTTCAGTATTTGTTATAGATATAGCTTAGGTAAAAACCGATATGAATTCAGAATCAAATTCCGAATCAGGTAGGATGTATGTGTGTGTGCGTGTGTGTGTGTGTGTGTGTGTGTGGGGGGGGGGTAGTAACGATTTCCATTTCCAGTTCTTTTTTCTCATTGTAGGTTCAAAAATTTTTACTTAATTTGAAACGTCTATTTTTCGAGACTGGCGACATAGAGCTTAGATGATAACTGATATGAATTCAGCATCAAATTCTAGACGGGATGGAGGTTTACTGAGGATTTCCACTTCCGGTTATAGAGATGTCACTTCCAATTAAAGAAATTACATTTTCCTTGCAACATCTATTTATGTGGATTGGCTATACATATAGCTTAGTTAAGGACTGCTATAGATTCATTATCACATCTTAGAGGATGCAGGGTGTTCATAGAGGATTCCAATTTCTGTGTGTCAAGTATTTTGTATTTGTAGATATTTTTCCGGGTTAATATTTTTTCAGGGTTTATAAATAGCAGTGTTAGCTGTTTTGTTGTCTTCTCTCTCCCTCTCTCTCTCTGTGTGTGTGTGTGTGCAGGTTTTGTATTCATTGTAACTCAAAAACTAATTGACCGAATTTCATAAAATTTTATAGGTAAATCAATTGTGGTTTACTCTGGTGCTGATTAGATTTTGATACGATTCGATAAAACGAACCTGCCTTTATTTTTTTGCACAATGTAGCTCGCAAAAAATCATTAAAATCTAAAATGATTACGCATGCTTAAATATAACTGTATAATGAAAACTGTATAATTGAAAATGTTAATTCATTGTAATTTAAAATTATTATGGGTGTTATTTTGTGCAATTAAACTCAATTTAACGAATTATTAAAGAAATAAAGAGAACGTGAATGTGAGTTTGCAGGGAAAGTCATGTGCAGCTCAAATCAGATTTTTTAACCTGTAATTGGAATATTTCAGTGTGCTTATTTTACTTTTTAATGTCTATTTTAAGTTCCTATTTTATCTACCAAAATTTTGAAAGTTTTAGTACCTATAAATTCTAACTCTAGTCCTAGCTCTAGTCATTACCATAAAATTGGAGAACTGCCCTATGGGGAACAGCTTGGAAGATTCTTCTAAAGAAGGCCATGGCCCACTGTAGATTGTCGAGCTATTGATGATAATGAGTCATAGCCCTCATCAGGTGCATTAACACATTTGCTCTCCATTGTTTCTGCATTGGTTAAACGATATCTGCCATTGTAATACACCGTTTGACCGACTTCCGAGATCCTGACTACGCCTGTGACCAGTCTTATAAGGACAAGAAGAACAAGTATTTTGAGAAGTCATGAAGTGATATATAGGGATGGATTCAAACCTACGAGCTCTGTATCTATGGATTTTGAAGAGTAGCTATAGATTAGTTTCTTCTTAATCTATGGTTCTACAGATCTATGTTTCTTCCAAGTAGTTCCTACTAAGTTCTTTATTTGGTTGACCCGCGTTCTAAGACTTCTACTAGACTTTTACGAACATTTTTAATTCAGAGAGGGAGTTCGAGAATCCACCTTTAATTGATAGACCAGATACAAACGCATAAAATGTTCTCAATTCTTTCAACCAAAATCCTTTATTTTACTTATGCTTCCTTGAACAATGGTACATTTTAGAATTTACCTACAACACAACTTGAACAGAAGGTATTCACGCCCTGTTGTCGTAACAAGACAGAAACCACATCGAACCTGGTACTGGAACCTGGAACCTGGGACCTGGAACCTGGAACCTGGTCACGAGTACCAGGCTGCGGACTTTTACTCAGAGAGATCAATCTCTCCAACACACCTTTCCATGATAAGTAAAGAGGGGAGGCGAAATAATTTCTTGTGATACTATCTTAACCTCCGGCGTAGAACAGAAGCCAAAAATGTCACGCACCTTCGCTTACGCACAGCATTAAGTGTCCCCACAAAACGTTGCATCCGGGTTGGTCGTGGTAATTGTTGTCATTGCTTTGTGACCCGCGGGTTCAGGGTACGCCCCTTTATCGTCCGTTCCATTTCTTAGTTTATTTATATGTATGTTGTTTTCCTCCAGACCTTTCTTGTTAACGTCTTGTTAAGGGTGCCATTCATTTTTAATGTGTATTTTTTTATTCACGGTTTGGGAGAAAAACAGGTAGTGCCCAGTCGGCATGGGTGCTGTAAGTAGAGAGCAGGACGACCGTATCAGACTGCGTGTGCAGAAAACAATAGTTCGTTTTGTTTTTCGGCGGGGATGTTTTCTTGGCTGATGTGAGTATTCATTTTTTCTATTGTCTTCAACCGTTTCTGATACTTCACGAGTTTTTATTCAAAGACCTACGATTATTCGCGGTCTGAAATTCATCGTACACGCAGTGATCGTGAAAATCCATTGATTAATCGCAAGGGTCGATGATTTTATACCTTTGTGCAGACGAAATATATGATCTCATCGATGATATTAGAAAAAATTTGATGTGGGCAGCAAATGACTTTCCCTATATAGTGCAATAGATTTACTTTTATGTATAAAATGTAATAAAATAATAAAAAAAAAATGATGTATAAAATCCATGGCACGATGTTTTTTACATTGATTTTTACATTTGGAAATTCACCGGATAGCAGCAAATAAAACTATTTCTAAGTAACCGATTAACTTATATTTTGCGCAACTTCAATATTGGCAGCATCCGCATAAGCAACATAGTACATATATTATAATACTTTAATAATTATTAACACTTTACAACAAAGTTGAAAAGTGTTTATGACTTTGTTCATTCTGTCTGTCTGTCTGTCTGTCTGTCCGTTAGCACGATAACTGCCGTAAAAATGACTTAATCAAAATGAAATTTTAGTATGTTGTTCAGACGCGGTCTGTAGAACCTATGGGAATATAAATGAATAATATCACCCAATTAGTTTTGGATTGAACCCGGGTCGAAAAAATGAAATACATTGAGCCCTATGGGACCTAATTTTTCAAACATTTTTTAAGCGGATTTAAAATTCACAAATTGCTTCAAAAATTTTAGGTAATATTCAAATTGTTCCATAAAATATATAAAAAAAAATTCAGCGAAATATATTCAGTAGTTTTTTAAATAAAAATTGAAATAATAATTACACCTCTTATATGAAACGATCACGTGACCATGATATGAAACGATTGCATGACCCACTTCAAAATGATATATGGCATCCATCTTGTTTCAAAATCGTGATTTTTTTAAGTTCTTTTTAATTCATATTGAGTGTTGTATCCGTCCTAAAACTACTTTATTTTTGCTTAAATTCTGTGCATCTACATACTGAAACAACGCAATAACAATATATTTGAGTTTAAATGCTCATCTAAATTTGATTATTTCTACAACTAAGCCTATTTTTCACCTATGTAAAATGTAAACAGCAAAATATATAGAATGAGTTGTATTAGAATTCCTGTATTTTTTTAACACAAAATCATTTAGTCCATGGAGTCTGCATGGCTGATATGAATGAAATATTAATTGATTTCATAAAGAGAAGGACGATTTTTTTCGATGAAGTTTCAAGCATAGAGTTTAATTTTTTGTAGCTCCATGGTCTTAAACAAAATGTTTAAATAAAATAAATTATTATAGTATTGTGATGAATGAAATGAATGGGAGAAAGTTATGAATGAAATCCTGTTTTTATAGAGAGATCCATGCGTGTTATTTTTTCTATGACGTCATTTGAATTAATTTCAGTTGTTTTCGATGACGTTTTCAAATATAATAAATTATCGTAGTATTATGATAATTCTAAAACTATTCCCGAGGAATGTATAACATTTTAGAGATGTTTAAACCGGGCAATTTATATTTCAATGCCGTCATTTGAATAAAGTTCATTTTTTTCGATGAAGGTTTAAGTTTTCAAATATAATAAATTAATGCAGTATTGTGATAAGTTTCAAAATATTACCGAGGAATGTATTGCATTTTAGACTTGTTTAAATAAAATTGCATTGAAGTTGGAAAGTGTTTCATAATCAATGCTTTAAGCATGATTGATCTTTCTTGTTAATTTATCAATTTGGTACCATTTTCGTACATTTAGCGCCATTTTTACAATTTTGAAGTCATTTTCACCAATCAGGCTCAAAATGTTGCCAAGTTGGCGGTATCTTTCTAAATGAGTCAACAAGTTCGCCAGATTTATTGACAAGTGTTACAGGCATATGGAAATAAGAGCTGTTTATATATATAAATGACTATTGGCGAATTCTTAAGAGTCGAACTACAAAATTATTGCCCAAAGTATCTTCTCTCGTGAATGGAACAAGCTAGTTTCACGAGAATGATGTTAACAAATTTATCGCATAATAATAAACTTATTTTGCAATAGGTAATACATTTTTAATTTTACGTGACATTTGGCTAAATTATTTTGAAAAATGTGCAATGTCTTGAGAACGGTACATGCTCGTGTTCTAAACTTTGTGACATGTGTCATTTTTGTGGCAAACATTTGTGCTCAATTTCAAAACGCCCCATTCGTTCGTGAGATATCGCTTCCATAGGTTTAAGGGCACACACACACAGGCATACAAATGCACATATACATCCACATATACATACACAGACATCCTTTCACAAGCGTTCGATTCGAGATCAAGGATACTTAAAACGTGCTCTTCCGTCGAAAACGTGAATTCGAATTTTGACTCTTTTACAATACTTTTTCTATACATCATACTATGTATATAGAGAAAGTAAATACGTAAAAGGATATTCATTTAGGATAACTACCTTTTTCCAATGCGGAATTTTTTTCTATTTATATTGAATCTTCGAATATTTACATCACGCAAATGTACAAATCCTTTAAAAATAAAAAAATAAATAAATAAGTTCTAAACTTAATCTGTTTTGACGCCAGTTTGAAGTAAAACGCCTTCTGGGCTGTATATGTTGCATTAAAGCAAGACAGTGTCCAACTTTTCATGCCCCACAATCCGTGCACTAGTGGTCAATGCCTCTCGTCATTACGGGGTAAGTGATGAGATAATCAGTAATCACAAAATACAACAGTTCTCCTTTTGGGGGCAGAAGTCGTTTCTCTGCGATCCTCAGCGCTTAAAATGCATCTGATAATTAGCGCGATTAAAACAATGCCTCGTATCGTTACTAGGCTTGGAGTGAATACTTCTTCTAGAAAATCCTTGCTTTAAAAGGACTTTTGTGTTCATCGACAATATCATCGTCTGCCGCAATGGATCACCTCGTCGCCTGATGAGTGGACAATATAATCAATTGAGCACTGCTTGCTTTTAAAACAAGTTATTTGATTTAATTTTAGACAACATTTTAGAAATTTTGGAGGGATTTGGGAGTTTTGTATCTTGTTATAAATTGTATTTGGGTATATGTGGCTATTAGGGGACAAGAAGTGTTCAATGAAATTCAGAATGTTATTTAAAAACCATTTAAGATAATTCACTCCTCCCGCTGCCCGACCCAAAACTTACCAGCAAATCCTCCCAAGAAGGTATCGTTAATCTAAATTTTTAATTAATTTTAGAAGATTATTCCTCTAAATCCTTTCCGAAACCAATTCCCACCGCCTAAAAAACTAGACTATCTCTCACGACCTGAAACTGGAACGACAAAGTAGGATATTTAGCTGCATGTTTAATATCTGAGATATTTATTTCCTGTACGAGAGTAGTAAAATTCTCAAAATATTAAATATATAATTTACAAGACAGTCGAATAACTTATTGTACAAGTTAATCTGAACAAGTAGAAAATTATGTTTGAGTTCTTTTAAATTAATTTTTTACCATAGACTTATCGAAAAATTAAAATTCCGACTTTGTCATGACCTAAAACATGATTAGTTCAGGCTATGTACAAAATTTTATTCGAATTCGCTGAGTTTTATTTGGTCAACGAAACTTTCGCATACAATCAGATGCGGAGCGCGGTAGCCCAGTGGTTAGCACGCGGGAATTGCACTCGGTAGGCCCGGGTTCGATTCCCTCCGCTGTCAAAACTGCCGCCATGTTCACGCGGAGTACGATCACGTTAAACATGTGGGTAAGTAAGTGATTCCGAGAGGTTGGGGGTAGGGGAAGGAGGGTACGGCCCCTGTGGATGTTTCCCCCACTGGGTTCCGGTCTTAATTGGGTGGCTCTTCCCGGCCGTCCAAACAGTTACCTTACACCTTTCTGGGTGGTCGGACGGTCTGGGTCTCAACAACAACAACACAATCAGGTGTGATGGAAGCTACGCAAGGAAATCACTTCGCTTTCAAAAGACAGAAAGTTCATGGTACGCCATTGAGGGCTATACGTTTGTGCCCTGTATAATAAATTCTATAAATGTGTACGTAAAAGACATAGGAAATATTTTAGTGACTCTTACCAAAGTTTAAGAGATATCTTATCTGTTTTGTAAAAAATAATCACACATTACCACAAATAGGTTTTTTCTGACAATTTTTTAAGTCTCTTATTATTTAGACAGACCTTCCAATTATTTAAAGGTCACATGAAAAGTTTTTGTTTTAGACCCAGACACTAAAGGCTGCCGATGAAAACAAGATGGTGCACTTTTTGTCAGACTACAAAGGGAACAATGGTCCATTTTATGGCGGTTTAAAATTATGGGTGATAATATATATATATATACATATTTATATATATATATACACACACACATACATATATATATATATATATATATATATATATATATATATATATATATATATATATATATATATATATATATATATATATATATTAAGATGTCTTTATCCCTTTCTTTATAAAAAATGTTTGAAAATCTATATCAGAAAAACTTATATATGCCCTTCATTATTTACAAGTTTACATTTGACTTTACAGAAAGCTAAGAACTGTGCCCCTGCTTGCTACTTTCGCTAATCCCTCTTTTAAGGGGGGGGGGGATTCTTTTAAGCTCAAAAATCGTTGTTTATAGTGAAATATTCAAAATTTTATAGTGCTGCTATTATTCCTTCAAACGAAATCAAAATCTTTTAGATGTTGTTATTATTACTATTCACAATGCAGTGTCAAATATTCCCAGGATTTTTTTAAATATAAAGAGATTTGTGATCAATATAGCAATATATTTGAACTTTCAAAAATTGGTTATTGCTTCATTTTATTTTGTTATTATAATAATCATTATATTTAATCAAAATTAAATTATATTATGTATTTCATGATGTATCTTACTTCTACATGTATGAAGTTGTCCATATAGTTCAATTAGTAGAGAAAATGACTGGAGGCTAAGAGGTCTAGGTCGGAGTAATGCGCTTCTTTAAAACAATATATAAATAAATTAAAAAAATCTTCTTCTTAGCCATTCCCCACAGCTCCTCTAGAATGCACAATCATACTTTCTTCAATTAAAAATATAAAGCCAAAGGTAACATATTTTTAGAATAATTGAATTGAATTTTTTCTATTGCAATTATTCATCCCTGAGACACTTAATGCTGTACTTGTCTTTTCTCTTTTGAAAATAATCCTGCATGTGCGCCCATACATCACACCACACTGCAATTCAAAACCTGAAACAAAATGACAAACACGCCAGTTAAAGTTACAAAGAACCTTCTTTGTTCCTGGAAGACCAATGGACTCTGGGGACAAAAGCTCGTGACAAAAGACCCCAACTAAGGGTGTTGTCCCTCGTCCAGAGATTAACGCTTGTTAATTAGTGGTGGCAGTAGGTAATTAAAGACTGCCTCATATTTAATTAAGAGACCCATAATGAGCATTCCCAGCTTTATCGCGATTCGTCGTCACTGATGGGGGTGGTCGATATACGTCCGGACGTATATACGTAGTATGGATTGACAGATCGGGAGTGGTGCGGTAATAATTATCGTCTCACAGATTAAGTAACTCAATATGAAATTGATGTTTCTTTAACGATTATTTTCTGTATTGATACGATCGATGTTGATGATGATACAACGTACGAATCAGTTGATACTGACTTTACATCTTATACTATCAAGTTTGAATGCGTGTGTATGATGAAACATTCATAATGTATATATAATGTTTCAGTTCCATATTTCAATGTTTTAATACATTTGATAATATTTTCTTATCTACTGATGTCTTTTAATTTAAAAAGTACTTTTTTAATTCTTTTAAAAATTTATATTTACATATCAGTATTTATTTTATTTTATTTTTATGAATTTTATTTTTAATTAGTCTGACCTGAACGAATCATAGGTTCCATAGAATCTAAAATATAGGTCATGGTATGGTGCTAAATGTTGCCAACCAGTTTGAAATTTTTATTAAAAAAGTTTGTATTTGCAAACCCACGGTTTCCATTTGTTTTAAGCCTTCCACTTCTGGTAATAATCAATATTCATATTTTGCTTCATCACAACTGACACATGCAATATCTAGAGGAACGAAGCATGCTAATGATCCATACAAAATAATGTCACTTAGTTATGCAAATTACTCAGCTTAGTGCCTAGACTTAATCAGGATTTTAGTAAAAAGGGAATAGACGATCAAATGAAGGGGTTTAGAATTGTAGATATTATTTAGTGCTTTTGGACCCAACAAGAACCCAATGTTATTCTTTAAACAATGATGAATAATGACTAATAAAACCCCACTATTGTGCTTCAGTGATGTTGGTATACGTGTCTTACTTTTTCTTGAGTGTTTTACTTCTCTTGCTATAAAATACAGATAGAAGTGCATTCAGTTGTTGAATTATTTTTATTTTTATTATCTAAAGAATTGAACAAATTATAGTTAAAAATTGCGTTTTCAAAATTAAGTATAATGTAAAGATGATCTAGTCGAACTTTGTAACTGCTCTACATCCTTTGAATGAACTGGATGGCCTAGGTAAGAAATAAATATAAAGATGACGTCGAAATTTTTACACTGGATTTTACATATAACTATATTTTTTGTTCAATCCTGTGAACTGTGCCTTTCATTGCACCACGTACCTAAAATAAGATTTGCAATTATTACACAACATAATCAATTCAGTGGCTTCAAACATCTTACTTCAGATATTAAAATCATATATTTTCAATTAATCCTCACTGTACGATAGACTACATTCACCAGGACACTAAACAATCATTCAGTCATCAAGGTCACAGCGTCACTCCATGAACAGATAAGATCCATCCACAAGAATTTCCATTCTCATGCATTAGAGAATCGTCTTCCCATCCCTTTCCTCTCAAATTCAGACTATCACGAGGGTTAATCCAGTTAGGGTGTCGTCCTCCTGAGGTGACGAGCTGTGACGTTTCTCTCCTATCTTGCTGGATCACGGACTCTGGATCTTGGTGATTGCAGATGACATCAGGGCCTGCACCGTACGTCTCGATATCTGTTTTCATTCTTGCGGTATCTCCAGATATTTTGGAAGTATTATCGGAATTTTTTTCGTGTGTGGTTTCCTGCTTGCCATGTATAAGTACTCTTGGAATATTAGCAGAATATTTCACTTACAGAAGTTTTGTTATTTTTATTTGGGGAAATATAGATGAAGTTTTGTTTTCCCTAAAATTTTTGAAATTGAAATTTTGAAGGATAAAGCAAGTTTGAAGGATAAAACAAGTCTTTGTAAACACATTACACGAAATTTTTTTGGAAAGACTGTGTCTGAGTGTGTGTGTGTGTAAGTGTGTCGGCGTGTGTGTGTGTGTGTGTAAGTGTATCGGCGTGTATGTGTGTGTGTCGGCGTATGTGTGTGTGTCGGCGTATGTGTGTGTGTTTAAGCGTGTCGGCGTATATGTGTGTGTGTATTTAAGTATGTCGGCGTGTGTGTGTGCAAGTGTGTCGGCGTGTGTGTGTGCAAGTGTGTCGGCATGTGTGTGTGTAAGTGTGTCGTCGTGTGTGCGTGCGTATGTATGTGCACGCCTGATGACTGAAAAACGAATCGAAATAAATTTTATGTAAATTAGATTTATATAAAATTTAGTTTACATTAGTTTTCTAATTTTTCGGTGTAGTAAACTAAATTTATATAAAATTTAGTTTACATTAGTTTTCTAATTTTTCAGTGTAGTGAACTAGATTTACTACACTGAAAAATTATAGTTAGTTATAGAATAGGTATATAGTTAGTTATTAGAAGAGTTTCCTCTCCAAATATTTAATTTCACTCATTTACACTTTAAAATACTTTTTCGTTTTGCTGAGGGATTTCTTATGACATTAATGTAACATATTTTCAAACATATAAAACTATATACAAGCTCTATAAATGGCAGCAAGCATCTCCATATTTGTAAAAGCTCTGCAGACGGGGAGTCAACAGTCACTTAGCATTATTAGCAAAAAATGTATAAAATGAACTCAACATTTGAATGTATTACAAAATAGACATGACGAGAAAATAAAAAAAAATAATGAAGTGAAACTAAAAAAAAATAATAATTTAACACTCATACAATATCCTGTTAGGTAAATAACTATGTTAAAAGGAAAAATGAATACATGGACAATCTTTAATTTCATGTCATAAACATTCGTTTATAAGTCAATCTTGTTGTACAGTATTCACAACACTGCATTAATAAATAGGACATGACAATGGTACCAAGCAATCAATCAATCAATCATAAAAGCAGTGACATCATTCCCTAAATAAGTTCATTTTCATTCCTCTTGTATGGCACACTCACCCATTAGAGAACCGTCTTCCCCCACCCCTTTCCTCTCAGATTAAGGCTATCCATATCTATGAGACTATCGTGAGGACTAATCCAGTTTGGATGTTGCCCTTCTGAAGGGACGAGCTGTGATATTTCTCCCCTACCTTTCTAGATCACGAACTTTTGTATTTTCCACTGACGTCCGGACCTACACTTTCTACACTGATATCCTCTTTTCGATCTTTCAAGATCCCTAAATGTTTGAGATCTTATTTATACTTGTGAGATGTCATGTCTTGTGTGTTGAGATGGTTATATCAGGATGCAGATATTGTAGCGCTTTATTTTCACAGATATTTGGAATTTTTTTTAATTAGTTTTGTTTTGTTGGGCTTTATTGCTATTTTTCATTTCAGTTTATATGGCACACTATTTATTTTTACTAGGACCTGCAAGTTTAACTACCGGTATGCAAATAATTAATATTTTTACTTTCCTTATATACATAATGTATAAGGAAAGTATTGTGACGGGGTCGAAAATTCGAGTTTCGACGGGAGAGCACGTTTCAAGCATCCCTGATCACGAATCAAACATTTTTTTTTAAGTGATGGCTGTGTGTGTGTCAGTGAGACTGTGGAGACGATAACTGACGAACGACTGGACCGATTCGAACGAAATTTGGTACAAAAATCACAATCCGTAAACACTGAAATCCAATTATTTTTATACGCAATCGAATGTTCAGAACCCCCTAAATTTTCGAGTGAAATTTTGAAAAAATCGTCAAAAAATCAAAACCGCTAATAAAGTTACGCAAATAGACATTTCTTATGTAATTTTTCATTAGAAAACGATTGATATAAATTTTAGAACGCTAACATGAACCGTTCTCGAGATATTGCACATTTTTCAAAAAAATTATCAAAAAGTCATATAAAATAAGAAAAAAAAAATTCCTATTGAGAAACATGTTCACTTTTCATATGTAATACCATGCGATAAATTGGGTGACATCATTCTTGTGGATCTAGCTCGTTCCATTCATGAAAAAAGATACTTTAAGTAATACTTTTGTATTTGAACGCCAATAGTCATTTATCTGCTGTAAGAATAACTTATTTCTTCGTCCATAATACTTGGCGAGATTTTGGGGACGAATTTGGTGGAATGTCGCCAATTTGGCGACTTTTTAAATGTTGCTAAATTAGCGAAAAACTCGCCAAATGGATAAAAATGACGCTAAATCAATGACGACTCATTGATGATGACGACATGGAAAATGACGACTCATTGACGAAAATTCAATATCTTGGAAAGAATATAAATGACTACTATAAAAATAATTTATTTATTTTTACTGTAGTAAATTCATTGCATTAGTAAATTCATTGCAAGTAGTAAATTCATTGCATTATATAAGGAAAGTCATGTGCTGCCCACATCAGATTTTCTTAGAAAAGCAAACACATTGTAACTATAGTAGAGTCAATATTATTCGAGCTAATGAGGACCAAGAAATAAGATCAAACTCGGTTAATATGGGAAAATATCGAATTCTGCGGACTGTACATTTTAGTGCTGGCCTAGCGTCCATGTCCCTCCACACCCTCTACGAGCTCTCTCATTCCTGCCATTAAGGAAATATGTGCTTAAAGAAAAATAACATGTATAATAAATGGTTTTGTAATTATGTGTTTATTTGTTTAGTACATATTGTGCATGCTCAGGCATAATTTCATCATACTGTTTGGTATATCGCAATGTGGTCTCCTATATATAACGATATCTGCTAACAAAAGAAATCTTTTTGAAATTTCTTTTTCAAGAAATTTGTTTATCTTGAATTATTAATTTCCCTAATATTAGGGGCAGTTCTGCGGAAAATGTAATCCTCCTGTTATATATATTATAGTCTTATGTGTTTCTTTGCACTGCCATTATACAAAATTTGTCTCCGTATCAATAGGTAATATTTGAAAAGGGTGAAATCTTGAACCGAACGTTTATCCTTATTGACGTAAGTAGGGGAGTTTGCCGCAGAGCCGCCCATAAAGGGAAGGGGCACTCGTGAAGGGGTCCTGGCGTAGGAAAGGGTCCCAAACCCGAATTTTTTTCAAGGATGGAAATACATAAATTTTCACAACGAAAGAAAATTCAAATATGGAGGGGGGCATGATACATATTTATGGGGAAGTGGAGGGCAAGATTAGCTAGAACATAACCCCCATTGGTGGAAATACTTACATTAGTTCTGTAAAGAGCCTTGCTGCCCCAACCAGGAATCGAACCCTGGATATCCAAACTGGCCAGTATTGCAAGATCTTATCGTCGAAGTGGACTCTGCATTCTCCACCCTCTAATGTGAGATTGGCGGGCAAGTGACAGTCTGACTGACCACCTCCTGCTATTTTTACCTCAGGTTAGCCTCCTGACACTACTATTTTTACCCAGGTTAATATCTTGCGAGGTCGTTGTCCTCTTAATTTGAAACACTTTCAGACCTCCGACATCTTTGCACTAACATTCAGGGTTGATTTGTTCGGGCGTCATTGCCTTGCTGCCCCAACCGGGAATCGAACCCTGGATCTCCGAACTGGACAGACGACGCTTTACCGTTGAGCTATTGGGACGAAATTTAAAGCTCTTATCGAAATCGACGTGGATTCTGCAGTTCTCTATAGGGTCCATATTGGAAATTGAAATCCATCACTGTAACCACCACCACGACCACGTTTCGGTCATACCCAATGAGATAGTATAATGATACCTCGATGGTTATACTCCCTTTCTTCCATTTGATCTCATAACCTCCCTTTAATTTCCTGAGAGATTTTTATCATTGAATCAATCATGTGGTTGAATATTCAATGCAAGATGAGGGAACTGTTACAGAAAGCAAATGAAATACCTTTTTAAAAATTTAATAATATGAGAAGCAATCTTAAATAATTTTTTATGCATAAGAATTCTAATACGATCGAACCTGCCTTAAACGGAATTCGGGGGACCAGGAGAATTTTCCGTCTTGAAAAGGTTTCCGTTTCATGCAGGTCATTTCAGGTAAAGCTAAGTTTAAAAGTTTAGCTGGAAATGCTGATAGTCCATATGTAATTGCGCACCTATGCAGCAGACTTTAAAAATTCTGAAAATCGTATTTAGATAAATCCGATAAATACTATATATTATACCATAATAGCTAATTTAATTATTTTAAATATGTATATACATACATTTTTGAATACTTCGATCACAGGAGTATATGTAAATAAAAATAGTGCGCCCCATGTCCTTTACTGTTAGCTTATTACCATACCTTAAAACCTCGATGAATTGACTTAGAGGCAAAATATTACTGCTTACCATAAAACAAAAAAAAAGAATTTAAAAATGAAATATGAGATGAACTTTAAGAATAATCTAACATGGTTTCTTGGACATGTGGCTTACTAATGATGAGACTTTTAGTTAAAAATCGTGTATTGGTCAATATTTCTAGCATTTCAGTCTCCCTGATTAACAGACAATTCTTGAAGTTCTGAAATGGCTTTTAGAAAATCGTGATATAATTTAATAGAAAGTTTTGTGATAAATGGTTCTCATGGAAATATATGGCTAAAATAATTGGTTGATTTTTCTATGCGCTGATTGTGTTACGACAGGTGCTTTTTGTTAACAAAATATTTAAAATTGGTAGTCCGCATCCTTATTGCGCCGGTTCCGTTTCGTGCAGAGGGAAAATAACATGAATTTCCTATATTTTTGGACGGGCTAAAAATATTTTCCGCTTATTACAGTATTCCGTTTCCTACAGGTGCCGTTTCAAACAGATTCGACTGTATTTTACATTTTTAATTTTGGATTTTATTGCGAAACACCTATTCCCCGCTCATGATTCCTGGAGATCAATTTTTCGAAAACACTTGATATGAGAATCATCTGCCCAGTCCCCAATCCAGTTAAACTGTCGCTTCATTTGAGGTGGCGAGCTGTAACGATTGTTGCCTATCTTGCTAGATCGCGAACTCTGGATCTTGTGATTACCTCTGACACCCAGACCTACATCGTTCGTCTCAATATTCACTTCTTTTCTCTTTGAATTCAGAGAAGTAGTGGAGTGAGATAGTATTATATATATATATATTAAAGAGTGAATTAATAATAAATTTTCAACGATCAATGAACATGCACCATAAATAATAATAATAATAATAATATACATATATATATTATTATTATATATATATATAATAATAATATAATAATATATATATATATATATATATATATATATATATATATATATATTTATATATATATATATATATATATATATATTTATATATATTTATATATATATATATATATATATATATATTTATATATATATATATATATATATATATTTATATATATATATATATATATATATATATATATATATTTATATATATATATATATATATATATATATATATATATATATATTTATATATATATATATATATATATATATATTTATATATATATATATATTTATATATATATATATATATATATATATATATATATATATATATATATATATATATATATTTATATATATATATATATATTTATATATATATATATATATATATATATATATATATATATATATATATATTTTTAATTTTTATATATATATATATATATATATATATATATATATATATTTATATATATATATAAAAGTAAATACATATATATTTTTCTAATATATATATATATATATATATATATTTGAAATTTGTTGATTGTCTTTGCCTTTATGACCTGCATTACGCTTTATTATTTCCTCTTTATGTCTTAATTTCTTTTATTTCTTTGTATTTTGTAGAAAATTTTGGAATAGTGTATTATGAGTTACTACATACATTCTAACATTGGATTTACTAATTTATATTTATATATATATATATATATATATAATAGTTTGAAAGTCCAATGAAAGAAAAGTGAGAAGCTGCAACTCGATATATATATATTCAAGTTTAGAATTGATTATAACTATAAAGTTAAATCTTTTCATTATATTTTGTAATATCCTCCTTACTAACATTTGTATTAGGTATTACATGGACTTATTTGTTTATACATATTTATCTATAAGCAATTATTTTATGTCATATATATTATACTCTCTTTGTAATATTGTCATGCTAATAAATATACTTATACTATTATATACTATATACTTATATTATACACATCTTATACCTTTTAGAGATTGGCAAATATATTTATACATATTATTATATAATTTGATAGATATTGCCCGGTATTTTTGATTCATGATTCATGTTGGTAATTGTCTAGACCGATATCAATTTACCAACATTGTACCATGGATAGTTTTGGATATAATAATTGCCCAGCTAAAAATTATAACTTCAATAAATGTAAGAATAAAAATTGCAAAACCTGCCCATTTTCTTCTAACACTCAAATAACGAATCAAAATAGCCACAAGTCTTTCTGTAAAAATTTTAATTGCATTTACAAAATATCCTGTAACATATGTAATTTATCTTATATAGGACAGACCAGTAATCCTTACGTATGAATGTTCACAGAGATCATGTCAAAAAATATATCCTCCATAATAATTTTCTTCCTACTTCTAATAAAATTGAATATAAACACTTTGCAATACATGGTTTTAAAAATATAACTATACATATTTTGGATATAAAAACTAATACAGCTGATAGAATGTTCTTTGAAAACTTCTATATTAAATCTCATTGTACTCTTTTTCCATATGGATTAAATCAATTATATCTCAATAGTAATATTGTAAAAAATAATTTTGTAGACAATAAATATTCTATTTTTAATCATCCTTTTTTGAATACCCATTTAAATAATAGAAAATCGACCAAACTCAAAAGATTTAAACGTGGTACAGGAAGCTCCAATCATCATGATTATAAAGCTGAGATTGAAGGTATGCATCATCATTTTAACAACACATTTCAATGGAAATTAAGAAAATCTTGAGTTTTTGCGGTTAAGAAAAAACAATTAAATAAAGTTTATGCCATTTTCTTAAAATTAAATCTAACTAATCAACATTTTAATCATATTTTCTATGATTTGCTCATTACTAGATCAAATTATTTAAAAGTGAAACTTAATCAATTTCATAATAATTATTGTTCTAATTCTTATTGTGTAATTTATTTTATACATCCTATTTATAATTCTATAAATTTTAGGAATTTATTTAATCAGTTTCATCATTTATTGCCTATTAAGGATTTGAATGTTACTAAGACTTTTAAATACAACAAGCCTATTGGAAGAACAATTTTTAATTACAATAAAATTTCACAATCTCTATAAATAGATAAAGATTCCTCAACAAATGTAGATAGTGAATGTATTTGCAAAGTTGACGATTATGCTAATTTTATAAATCCACACTTGGGGCATATTGTTACTGGAGACTTAGCCATAGTTAAAGACAAATCTTTCATGTCAATTGGTACAAAATTCAGGTTAACTTCTTGTAATAACTCTAATAAAGTCTTAAAGTCAATAAATCTTGATCTAGATAAATCTATTTATGGATTAGCTTCTAAATATGCTCTGCTTTTAGAGGCATTTAATAGTGGAAATTTACTATATTAAAAATACCATTTGTAGTTTTAATTTGTCTAGATCTATATATAATATGGATAACATAAAACACTCTATTAATTATTTACATAGATCTTTTGTTATTACTTATTTTGATAAAGCCTCTAATTATGCTATTATCGGTAAAAAAAATCTATATACAAGATCTGTTAGATTATTTTAAAAATAATAGTGTATTTAAACTTGATTCTCACTCCATAAATAGTATCAAATTGAAAATTATCAATATGTATAGTGATTTAGATATTACTCATAATTTTTTGAAATTTCTATATATTGTGCTTATTCCTAAATTTCATAAAAATCCTATTAAATTTAGAACTGTAACTAATGGTCATAATTCTTACTTTAATACTGCGAGTAAATCATTACTAAATTATTTAAATGTACTAAATAATAATTTACGTTATTCTAGTAATAACTACCTTATTCTAAATAATAAAGAATTAAAAAGTAAATTAACATCACTAGGTAAAATAATAGGATTTCAAACTTTTGATTTTAAAGATTTATTTAATAATATTAAGATCTCTGATCTTTATGTTATAATTTTAGCTTTATATAATACTTATATTACTAAGCAATCTAATCTAACTAAAGTTACCAATTTTCCTAAACTTCTCCATTTTGTTCTTTTCAATAATTATATATTTCAAGGTAATAAATTATACTTACGAGTCTCAGGGGTTCCACAAGGTGACTGTAGTAGCAGTATGTTAGCTAATTTATACCTATATCATTATGAAAAATCCTTTTCTTCAACAGATTATAAAAAATTTTCTGTTTTTCAATTTTGAAATCTCACCATTGACATTTGTAGATTATATATAGCTTGACTGCATATTTGCTTTTTTATTCTCCCCTTGATTTATAAATCTCTTTTTTTACATCTTTATACGTAGCTATTTTATATTTTAAGTTATGGTTATATATGCGTTACAACTTATCTCTAATCTATTATTGGAATTTCATATAATATTTTTCTTATATATATATCTTAAAGTAAAATATCCATAGTGATGGATATTTTATTTTAATTATGATCATTTAGAAATTCAGTGAAAATTAAAATTATAATGTGACTAAATTTATTCCATGCTGAAAAATAAAACACTCCATTAGCAACAGCATAACTAGTTATCTAAAATTATCAACAAGTTTCAAAGGCAAAAAATTGTCATCTTCAGGATAAAGAGCCAAAGCTGTCACACCCAACAATGACAAGATGGTGTTCGTCAATAAATACTTTTAATCAGCTATTTATGCTGTTACTAGAGCAATATTTTTTATTCCAGATTTTTACTTTCCTTATATACATAATGTATAAGGAAAGTATTGTGACGGGGTCAAAAATTCGAATTCGAGTTTTCGACGGAGAGCACGTTTCAAGCATCCCTGATCCAGAATCAAACATTTTTGAAGTGATGTCTGTGTGTGTGTGTGTGTGTGTGTGAAAGTATGTGTGTGTGTGTGTGTGTGTGTGTGTGTGTGTGTGTGTGTGTGTGTGTGTGTGTGAGTCTGTGGAGCCGATAACTGACGAACGAATGGACCGATTCGAACCAAATTTGGTACAAAAATCACAAAAACACTGGAAGCCTATTGTTTTTATACGTAATCGAATGTTCAGAACCCCCCTAAATTTTCGAATAAAATGTAGAAAAAATCGTCAAAAAATCAAAACCATTTATAAAGTTACGCAAATAGATATTTCTTATGTAATTTTTCATTAGAAAACGATTGACATAAATTTTAGAACGCTATCATGAACCGTTCTCGAGATATTGCACATTTTTCAAAACAATTATCAAAAAGTCATATAAAATGAAAAAAAAAACATATTTCCTTTTGAGAAACATGTTCACTTTTCATATGTAATACCATGCGATAAATTGGGTGACATCATTCTCGTGGATGTAGCTCGTTTCATTCATGAAAAAATATACTTTGAGTAATACTTTTGTATTTGAACGCCAATAGTCATTTATCTGCTATAACACCAACTTATTTCTTCGTCCATAACGCTTGGCGAGATTTTGGAGACGAATTTGGCGGAATGTCGCCATCTTGGCGATTTTTTGAAATGTTGTCAAATTAACGAAAATCTCGTTAAATGGATTAAAATGACGCTAAATCAATGAAAATGACGACTAATTGTCGAAAATTCAATATCTTGGAAAGAATATAAGTATCTACTATAAGAAAAACCTATTTTTTTTACTGTAAAAGTAGTAAATTCATTGCATTATATAAGGAAAGTCATGTGTTGCCCACATCAGATTCTTTTAAGTTATGGTTATATGCGTTACAACTTATCTCTAATCTATTATTGGAATTTCATATAATATTTTTCTTATATATATATTTTTTAAAGTAAAATATCCATAGTGATGGATATTTTATTTTAATTATGATCATTTAGAAATTCAGTGAAAATTAAAATTATAATGTGACTAAATTTATTCCGTGCTGAAAATTAAAACACTCCATTAGCAATAGCATAACTAGTTATCTAAAATTATCAACAAGTTTCAAAGGCAAAAAATTGCCATCTTCAGGATAAAGAGCCAAAGCAGTCACACCCAACAATGACAAGATGGTGTTCGTCAATAAATACTTTTAATCAGCTATTTATGTTGTTACTAGAGCAATTTGTTTTATTCCAGATTTTTTAATATGGCTGTTTGGGAGAATTTTTATGTTTTGGGCTTTTAGATTGGCAAATAAAAAATGTATCGCTGCACTATGAGCATCAGTAATGAAAGGGTTAAGTTGTTTCGGCTTTATAGACTATTTTTCTCACATTTACAGCATCCCCGCTTCTCGCCCTCTCACTGAGCGAGGAGTAGTGACACTTCTGTCTTATCCATCTGTATCAAAGGCTTCGGGACTGTCGATTAGCTGTGACATCGCGGGTCCCCCCTACTCGCTCTTCTTACTTTCGGGATCAGTGTTATCTCTCTAATCCTTTGAGAGTCACATATACGGATGAGATCCTTTTACAGTTGTGCAGAAAGGTTAGCGGGGAGAATGGTTCTCCCCCGCTTAATTCGTGTGTTAGGAGATGATAGATGTCTCTGAAGGGGTTTGATATCAAAACGAAATTATCTTTTTACTTTCTCTACAATGCATAGTATTTGTAAAGGAAAAATATTGTGATACAGTCGGAAGATTCAACTCTGATTTTTATGGATTTACACGTTGTGATAACGCTGTGATCGGTGTTTCTTTCAGGCATACATTCGGAGGGGGGGGGGGGGGGCAGGAGAAGACCCCTGGAGACGATTTTTCACCCCCCCCGGAGAAATTTTATATTAACTTAGTTTCTATTTATGGACAGCACTTAGATATATTTATATAGGCAAATAGAAAATTTGCTCTACCCCCTTAAAATTTCATCCACCCCCCGGGCCTAAATGTCCTGAAAGACTGCCTGGTTGTGACATGTTGTGAATCCACCTATGCTCATTTTTAATGGTGGCTGTTTCTGAGTTTTTAAAGAACTTTATTGTCACGGCTGGAGTTCGAACCGCAAATCTTCTTACTGAACAGCAGATGCTGTCCCAATTGAGACACTGAGATGGAATTGCAAGCTGTTACTGTCGAAGTGGACTCTCCTCCCCCTATTGTCAGGCTGACGTGCAACCTGAGAATATAACTCACCACTTCTTGCTATTTTTTCCCTCAGCTTAGCTTACTGATGCTATTTCTATCCTCTCAGTTAGCTTCCTGTGTAGTTAGTCTCCCGAAGTAGAAATAGGAGCTCTATATTCCAGAGTCTATCGAATCCGTGCTAGTCATACTAGGTCACTCTCAGACCCCCGACGTCATTGCACTAACCCATAGGGTTAATTTGTTTGGACGCCATTGTAAATAATTTTTCTGTCTTATCCGGGACCCGAACCGAAGATCTTCGTACTGGCCAGCCAATGCTCTCCAATTGAGTCACTGGGACGGGATAGCAAGTTGTTATCATCGAAGTGGATCTTGCACCAAAATTGAATGAAATTTGGCACGATTATTTCAATCATTAAAAATCAGAGGTTTATGAACTTTTCAGGCTAAGTAGCCCAGGGAAAAATACTCCATATTTCGAGCTATTGAGAATGATAGAAAACGAATTTAGGAAATTAAAAAAAAATTTAGTACAATTATTTCAACTTGTAAATTTAAGAGACCCACGTATTCATATTCAATGGAGTCTAACCCGGGGGAAAACCTTCTATTTTTCAATCGACTTTCAGAAAATTGAAAAATGTATTATAACAAATTATTTATAATATTCTTCAAAAGATTGTCTTTATATGTATTTTTTTTTTTTTTTAATTTAATAGCAAATGATGTATTTAGCAGTTCATATAAAAACATCAATTTTAAAAGTTAGATATTAAAATTGAGTCTGAAAGGATAGGATCTCTTGGATCAAATCGAACTGACAGAATAATAATAATAAAAAATTGTAAAATTAGTGTAAAAAGATATTTTAAAGATGATACATATTTTTCTTTTTATAAAAAATATCTGTGTTGCAACTTAACTAATTTACTCGACAAACTCCGATCAATCTTTTAATCTTATAAAATATTTCTACGATTTATTTGCAATTCCAGACAAATTTCATTAGCTTGGGTTTTGGAGTTACTTTACGGTGTTTCTGTTCACCTTGGGTATTAGAGATTTTGCAAATAATTCCATATGATTGACATTTGCCTGGAGTAGTAGCGCATACACCTACTCTCACCAATTTATTTATTAATTTACATATTTAATTGCAACCAATTTATTTACATGTCTTCATTTAATTTTTAAGATTTTTAAATTAAATAATAGTGTTTAGGATACTTTTGTATTATTGCGGGCTTCACTGTTATAAAATTAAAATTAACTGTTGAATTATTATAGAGTTGATGTTAGACGTGAACTTATTGTACTGTATTTATTCCCTTCCGTATCGCTCGCCCAAATAAAAATATATTTCTAGTATGCCCCTCTTTTAAGACTGTTGAAATAATTCCTTGACCTAAGACCTTGAATTTTATTCCAGCCCTACTTCGATTTCGTTAAAGCCATTGTCCTGCCCTGTTTTAATTCAGTAAGAAAGCATTTGGTCTAGGTGGCTTATATTAAGCAATAGTTGTAAATGGTTAATAACAGAATGTGAATTTCAGGGCAGGATAGTTTAGTATTTAAGGTAAAAGGATCGCTCTTGGAGGTCCTGGATTCGGTCCTAGACAAACCCCAAACTCTTTACCATGGCTAATTGGTTTTGAACATGTTCCGGCATTTTCCGGACATGTGGGATCAACAGCAATAACAACGGGATTTTTTTTTTTTTTAATAAATTTTAGTTATTTTTGGTAAAATGTGAAATCAGTCTTTCCTGCAATTCATGGGCTTAGTCATATTGCGTTATGATATTAGGTGGATTCACACAAGAACTGTTTGTTCATGCTGAGCCAAACCAAGTCGCACTCAGATTCTGTTTTTCAAATATCTTTGGGCCGGGTCAAGCTAGACCGTTGTTGTTGTTGAGACCTAGACCGTCCGACCTACCAGAAAGGTGTAAGGTAACTCTTTGGACGGCCAGAAAGAGCCATCCAATTTGACCGGAACCCAGTGGGGGAGGCATCCATAGGGACCGTACCTTTCTTCCCCTACCACCAACCTCTCGTAAGGACTTAGGGACCCACATGTTTAACATGATCGTACTCCGCATGAACACGACGACAGTTTTGGCAGCGGGGGGAATTGAACAAGGACCTACTGAGTGCAATTCCCGCGCGCTAACCACTGGGCTACCGCACCCCGGGCCATGCCGGACCGTGTAAAAAAACAAAATTTCGGCCAAACCAATCTCCCCACTCTTTCGTTCCATCACTATTTTATGAAATGCGTGTACAAATGGCGCGTTTTTGTTTTGTTGTATTTAATTTTTTTTTTTTTTTTTAATTCATACACCATGCTAATTTTGTTACTCAATTTTAGCTATTTATTGCTTCACAAAAGTACGCATTATCCATAGTAATTATCACCACTCCCGTTCATTTTATAAAAGCTTTTATTTTCCCGTGGTGCAAATTTGAAGCCATTACATTTGCCTCTTACGTGACTTTCTAACTTAACTAGTAAAAGAACGACGTTTAAATTTTAGCATGACATATTAGTTAGACATTATTACGTAAAATGTTTTACATTTGGTGCTGTGGTGTAGGATAGGGGTATGGTAGACAAACCCTCTTATTAGCTAAGCAATTACATTATTTTTCCATAGGTTATATATATCGGAGAACGAAGTTTAGTACTGTACCCCCTACGCCAGTCTCGAACCCATATTTTCCCCCGATTCTGTCTGCGCTTATGATTTGGTGTATAGTTTTTACCCTACAAACTTGTTTCAGGGTATAATTTTATTATCAAGTACCATATATTCTTGCATTTGACTCGAAAGGTATTATATAATGTGTTTCCATACTTTCCATCTTTTCCATAACAGGAAACCAAGAAGCGCAAAGTCAGAGTGTGTTAAATATTGGACCTTGAGGCGGATTTTTTTTTTTTTTTTTTTTTTTTTTTTTGTGGAGGGGGAGGGCAACACAATGCAAGTAAAATGCTTGCATTGTGTAGGGAAAGTTATGTGCTGCCCATGTTAGATTTTATTTACCAATAAAAAGTTATTATAAAATATTTACTACTGTAAAAAGACGGTATTTTAAAAAATGATTGATTTGGAAACAGAAAATGGATTTTTAATGAATTTTAAAATAATTATTTTTTTTTCCAATGGCCAGGCAAATGATATATCATCATTCGCCTATACACCGGCCAGAACAGTGAACCTGTTAGCCGTCACATGACGTTGCCCCAGCGCACCAGTGGGGGTCGGAACACGCCGCGCCCAACGACACAACATCCATGCCTGAAGGTGGGACTCGAACCCACAACCCGGCAGCCGAACGATCGCTAGGAAACGCTTGCCTTGACCGTTCAACCACCGCGTCGGCTGTTAGAATAATTAAGAACTATGCATTATTTTTACTACCTATGTATATGTTCAATATAACATTCATTTATTGTGCTTTGTTAAAAAGAAATTAAAAGTCTCTAAAAATGTTTTTTCTATTGCAAGATACGTTTTTTTTTTTGCAAAGTATATTTTTCTTTCTTTACGAATATATATAGTACAGAGAGTTCAAACTTTCAAACTCTGGGATTAGTAGACTAGTTACAGGTGCATTTTTATTCACTGGCGAGTATTTTTTCTCTACCTTCTGTTCTCAAGTGCATATTTTTCACAATTTTGCTTATCGTTCAACCTTTCAAATACTGGAGGTAAGAGCGTAAGAGGCAGGCCCCCTCTTTCCCATTGAACTATGATTATATACCACATATCATGTTGAATATGATAAAGTGTAATATAATGATATAATTTTTGTGTTAAATGTAAATTAATGATATCATTCGCAATCAATTTATCATTTGTAATATTATGATATTATTCTTGTGTTAAATAAATTTTTTGTGGTCAAATATTGGTCTTATGTGGGAGCGGAAGACCCCCTCCCCATTTTCCCCTTTGAACTATGATTGTACAGCACTTATTAGGCTGAATATGATAATTTGTAATATAATGATATCATTCTTGTGTTAGTGTTGCTGAAATAAAAGCATTTCTCGATACAAGCTATAAGAAATATGAGAATGCATCGTCAATAAAGGAGGATTTTCTAGGATTTCTCAAAGAAACTAAGTATTTTTACAAGATGTCCCTAAAAGTATTCTAAATTCAGTAGGAATCTTAATATCTATCAACCACTTAAAACAAAATTGATCATAAAATTAACTTGCGACCCAAGACAGTTTAGCTAATCTCGAGTTGCCTCACTGTCCTATAAATCAATGACTTTTCGAAGTATGACTACACTTAAGATATGAATCGGCGAGCTGAAGGTCACCAGCCGAATCGCTGATAATCAAAATAAATTGCTTTTTAATTTATGGTGTGGTCGGAACGTTTTGCACAGTATCTAACTGCCAGCGAGTGTGGAGAAATTATTTGGTGGTGACATGTCAACATGAAAAATGAAGCCTCGGATGTAGTTTACCAGTTTGGGGTAACTAGATGCATTTGTTCATTACTAATTTTCATAGATATATTTCCTAGGGTATATATATGCACAATATATTATAAACGAATTAAAAATATATTTTTTTATACCTCATGTATTTTAAAATAGCTTCTACACACGCTCGCTGTGGAGCCAACGGCCGTACCGTGCTGAAAACACCGGTTCTCGTTAGATCACCGAAGTCAGGCAGCATCGGGCGCGGAAAGTACTTGGGTGGGTGACCACCTGGGAACGCCGCGTGCTGTTGGCACATTTCGGGCGCGGTAGCTCGGTGGTTTGCGCGCTGGATTTGCACGTTGCCACAACTGCCGCCGTGTTCATGCGGAGTACGCTCACGTTAAATATGTGGGTCCGTAAGTCTTTCCGAGAGGTTGGTGGCAGGGGTAGGAGGGTACGGTCCCTGTGGATGTCTCCCCCACTGGGTTCCGGTCTAAATTCGGTGGCACTTCCCGGCCGTCCAAACAGTTACCTTACACCTTTCTGGTAGGTCGGACGGTCTGGGTCTCAACAACAACAACAACACGCTCACTGTGATCATTGAATTAGTGACCAGTTCACAAGTTAGTGACCAGTTCACGCGGAGGTAGCTCTTCGTTTGAAAATTCGGGAAAGATGTTGTCTAAATGCTGTCCAATACAGTTTAAGGCATTGCATAAATGATCATAGAACATTAAAGCTATATGTTAAGAAAATAAGAACGGCAATTTTTTATATTGTTCCAAACACTTGCTTTTCAATTTATGGTGTGGTCGGAACAATTGTTCCAAACAATTGGACAGCTTCGTAATTTTTTTACATTTGAATAAGCTTAGTGTTAATTTGGGTTTAAAGGCCAGGTATTAGATCCATGTTCATTTGAAACATCTAAAATTTTGAGTTTACGTTAAGGTTCTTTGCTATCCCCCCCTCCCCCTCTTTTTCTTTATAATATCAAATGTATTAAATTCAAAAGAATAGATATACTGATCCAATAAATTATTAAAAACATTTTAAATAATTATCACTGTGGGTTTACCCTCAAGTTCTAGAAATATCCTTTCATGTTTTTCTGAAAATTACTATGACTGTATGAAATATGCATGCAAAAAGAGAATAAAAATGCTTAATTGTTCTGTCAACACTGATATGTATACACCATTTTCCACCAAGTGAATGCTTCTTCATTAATATCTAGTATCATATTAATACTATCAATTAATTTATATTAGCTACAGTTTGACTGCATTTCTGTAAGAGACTGTATTTCTTCTTGACTGTATTTCTTCTACTTTGCTCTTAGTTACTAATACATTTGAATTGCTATTTATATTTTCACATCCAATTGTATGCCCTTATTCATTTCAGATAAATTGATTATGTATTTAATTTAATATAATAATTTATATATTTTTACTTTAAATCATGCTATATACTTTTTAACGATCGATTTCTCTTAAAGTCACTGATCCAATTCGGAAAAAGGATGTGGAAACATTACTAAAACTAATCTCTGCGAAATAACTATTTTAAAAACGTTAAGTAATTATTTGAATTAAATTTATAAATTTATTAAATTTATTAATTATTAAATATTTATTAATTTTAAATTTCGAAAAATTTGAAACTTCGTGTTACTATTCATCACCCTTTTTGCTGTGTCATAAACTAAATCCACCCATTTTCTGCTGCTCGATACAGAACCCCATGGATTCTCTCCTCTACTCACTCTTAACTCTAAGAAAATTTTATTATTGGGGAGGTTAGTAATTACTCAATTTAATTTAGCATATTTATCATTTTCACTTAATTGTTACAAATTAATACAATTTTAGTTAAGTAACTTGGATCATAGGAGATTTATGATGTTAAACCGTAATTTAATATTAAATTTTGTTAAATCTTTAATGAACTTATTACAACATTAATGATAAAAATGGTACATTACCACACATAATTGCTGTCATTCTTATTCTTTCTCTGCACATTATCATAGGATCTATGTTTGCCACACTACTTCAACGACATTAGGCTTTGTGCTTGTTCGGTTATTTCTTACGACTTCTCTATTTCTGCAGGATTTCTTATCAATTCACCTGCATTGTATCTCATTGTCTCCTTCATATATTCTGCCTTTTATTAATTTTTAGTAAGCTTTATCACCTTCGTCCACTTTGTTATAGGGCAAGCACAGCTATGGAAAACTCATCTCCCAACTATGCATGGCCCGTGAACTCTTAACGAAGTATGGCGTGGAATCTACTTCTCGGAATTTTAAACTATGCAGTTGTCCCACATGACTCTCCTCAAGTTATAAATATAATATCTTATATAAAGTCACCTGAATGACCCCACCATTGTATTCTTGCAATGTTCATGAATTGTTGACTGAAATTAGACAACTAGCACACTACACTTTAAAATGCATGTCCATGTTAAAATTTCCGACATCACAAACTCATTCTGAAGAAATTTTATAAATGCGAACAAAAGTGTCCTTATCTAAAATTTTACTTATATGTGAAATTTTTGCTACAGTCAAAATATGAATTTAGCTTTGGAATCACTTGTTAAATATAAAACTCACATAAATGCATTTTATATTGCATAAAAGGTAATCGTAATCGGCATGAATTGTATCAATTATTCTGTTCAATAAAGATTTCCTCGGATCTAACTAGCTTTGAAATTTGAACCTGTAAAAAAAAAGTTTTACACAGTTTCTGCAATATGACCTCAACCCATGGATCATTATCAACAATAGTTTCTATTCAAATCATAAGTAGTAATGATTATGTATCAGACTAATTGACAAGGCTAGGTGTTGAGCAACTGTCATGCTTGAAATCTTAATGAAGTCACACCCTTCCTGCTGGGTGCATGAAAGTTTCTTGATGAGCCTCAAATGTATTGAAGTAAATCACCCAATTGAATATTCAATTCAACTTGAAGCAAATTGCACGGGCAATATGCAACTGAATTAATTTTCTTTTTAAACTTGCTTGTGTGTTAGTAGAACGGGTAAACAAATAATGCACATTCAAACTATTTAGCATCTTGCCAGAGTTTGTATTTTACTTAATTACAATCTATACATAGTCATGCTAATTACCAATAGAAATCTGAAAATAAGTAAAAGTCTTGCTGAAGTTTTGACTATTGTAGGTTAAACCAGCTACCTCTTGGTTTGATGAAAAGCACCACTCTAGTATCAGGATGAGAAAATATTTCATTCATAATATATAAAATTATTTGTAAATTTATTCGTATGATTTTCATTGAAATAAAACACAAAACATTTAATAATAATTTCTCGAACTTTTCAAAAAGAACTGCTTGCCTTTTCATTGGCTTGCTTTTTTTTTTTAGGGGGAGGGGAGGGGCTACTACTTATACCCCTTCCACCTATATTTAGCGCAAATCAATGAGGTCTAACTTTTTAATATGTTTTGAGAAAGTTTTAAGAATATTTCACTCGTAACACCGAAAAGAATTATTGCCCCTTCGTAAACTTTAAATGATAACCCATCGCATCCTCAGAAGAGAAAAAAAAAATATAATCCAAACTTTTCCTGTGAGAGTCTAACCCGCCATCCCATAAAATTTGCACTCTTCTCTAAAAATCTCTAAAAAAATAAGAAAACATTGTTCACAGAGTGCTGCTAAGTAGTCCATGGGTAGTGCAGCAAAACACTTCAAAGGCCCGCTCCTCTTTCGACGACACCAGACGATTATCAGGCCATGTAAAGGGATGTCATAATTTGTTGTCGATCGGTGGACCCTCGGCATCTGCTGTGAGAAGATAAAAGTCGACTTTAGTCGTTCGGCTGGCCTTATCGCTTGATGCTTGAGGTGGGGGTGTTGGTAGGGAAAAAGGGGAAAAAAAACTTGTATGGGTGTGTATAATAAAAAAAAAGGTTATTGAAAAAATGTGGGGACTGCCACCTTTGCGACACAGATACGAGTCGAGATAAAAGAGAGAAGATCTCCCTGAATGTTGCTCGTCAGGCGTGGAGTCGTAACTCGACACTAAAGGGATTTCGACTTAAAGTGAGGGAGGGAAGGTGAAAAAATGCTGCTTTAAATTTGCGTTTAAGAAACTTTTGAGCTTATAAAAAATTCCTTTTTAATTTTGAGTACTGAGCCTCAAGGGCTACGAGTTCGAGGTGTGTATGTGTGTGTGTGTGTGTGTGTGGGGGGGGGATCAAAGAGCTTTTAAGCAGGTAAATCTATACATTACAGCAGACTCTGTGAGAACGAACTTCTTTCCTGCCTTCTGTTATTATGATTTACTCCCCTTTTCGGTAGCAATTTTAAATTATTTTTAACTGAACTAATATTACTGACTCATGCAGATCACAACCAAAGTCTTCCACTACTTGAGTAACTTCATTGAGTAATATAAATATATAAAAATTTATTAATTAACGAATGAAGTTTAATTATTTTGAAAATGATTCTTTATAAGGTATTATATTGGTAAAATACATATATAATATTCTGTGATATATAGTGATAGAAGTTCAAGAAATTGTATCTGTTTCATTAATTTATTTGGAAAAAAAGTAATACCGTAACAATAAATTGAAATTAAACAAGAAATCGGATGATTTTCATGAAAGTGATTACAGGTACTTTAAAAAAAAGATCAAAATTGCAGTAGGGGGGTAGGATGCCCTGATTATAAGAAATATAGAAATTATTACATTATATTATATAATGGAGAAATTATTACATACTATATAACAGAGATATTATTACTTTATCTTTTAAACAATAAATAAGGGGAAAATATTTTCAGTATTAAAGATATTATAAAAAAAATCCTCATAAAAGAGAAAAGAAAAAACTATGTATAATCAGCACAATTTAAAGGAAAATAATATTGAAATTTAATTTAGGAAATTTAATGACTTCCTTATCACTGATGACTCCTATACTTACTGTCTTCACAGTCTGCTCACTTTTTTTTTTCATATTGTCTTCCGATTTATCGGGCTTCATGTTGTACCGCAGTAAGAACAAGAACAATTTTGTAATTTATTTTCATGTTGCATGTAGGATGTATTTATAAAACATAAATACCCCTCCTCTATTTTCTAAAATATGTTACTTTACTTTTATAATGATGATTTTTGGTTTAGTCAAAATTATGAGTATATGATTATGAGATCAAAATTATGAGTACAAAAATTCAGCCTTCTAAGACATCGGGAGCTTTTTGAAATTTCTGGAAAGACATGTTAGGCAATGGGTTTAGTGATAAAGATTCAAATCAAAATAAGCCTATCATTTTTATACATATTTTAAAAAACTTTTGTTGCCGCATCCTACTCTTCCTGCTTCCTTTTATTTCCCATGATCTAACAATTTCTATCGGTTGTTTAAACACTACCCCCCCCCCCCCCGTTTCACCCCCTCCACCCACCTCTGCTAAAGATTTAATCACTCCCAAGGGTCGGATGGCTTTTGACACTCCCGGCTTTTTACACACTTTTTTTTGCTGCAGACGATAAAAAAGGATAGCTCGACCCCCCGAGGGTTGACGGAAGCGCTGTTGCGTTGAGGTTATCCCGGAGTTCCAGAAATCTCCAGGGTTGGGATGCCCCGGAGAGTGACAAAAAATAAAGAAAAAAAAAAATATATATTTTTTTCATAGTGTTTGTTATAGTGGTGAGATACAGGTTGTACTTTGTTAGCCCTGGACGAACACGGTGAGCTAATTTAGGAGTGAGTTTAGCGCTGTTTTCCTTTTTTATTGGCAATTACTTGCGGAATTTCTTTGAAGTTTTATATCTAGTAACTGAAAATACAGTTTCTTATCTCTGCCTATTGATATAATGCAAGGTGAAAATATTGATCCGGTGAAATCTGTGTAAAGCGACTACTTTTGGTAATTTCGTAAAATCACGAAAAACAAGAGTCTACAGAATAAATAAATAGCCAGGATCTTGGAAAGGGGGTTATGGTCAAATAAGGTGGTTATGACCATAAATATCCTATATTCTTTACGATATCTACGATTATGACCGAATAGGAGGATCCATTGCAGAGTCCACAGCTTGCAATTCCGCCCGATTGTGAGAGCAACGACTGGCCAGTACAAAGGACGGTTGGGACATCAAGGCTCTTTTCTATAGCACCTTAAAAAATTAAAGCTACAAGTTAGTGCAGTGATGCTGAAAAGTCTGAAAGTGACCCTAGAACAACTACTACGTTTTCAGTTATTTTTGGGATATTGGGCGCCAGATTTCAAATCGGGAGGCCAAGACTCAGCATACTAACCTGATAAAAATAGTATTAGGAGGTCAATCTTGGGTAAAAATAGTAGGAGATGGTCAATCAGATTGTCAATTTGCACATCAATATGATATCGTCCACTTCGACGATAAGAGCTTGCAATTCCGAACCAGTAGTTCATTTGGGAAATCGTCGGCTGTCCAAGATCCGCAGTTCGAACCCCAGCCTGAACCTTAAGGTTCTTTACATAGTGTTGTATTTTGTTTTCCAATATGGATCCTACAGTAGAATAATTAAAATGTTGTGATCATGGAGTTTGAGGTTATCCCTTCTTAACTACGCCACTGATCTGCCATAAGAATTTATGTGAACGTATATAACTATAATTACCATCCCATGTTTGGGATGAAAGATTCTTGTTCTATGACAAAGCTCGAGTATGAATCAACATAGGAACACGCGCTATACATTAATAGGAAGGTTTCTATGTGAAAAAATTCGAGAAAGAAATTTCTGGAGATAAGGTTTTCGTACGCAGTGGAGTAAAACGTACTTTGATTTGACGAAAAAATTCAAATATTGGGTTATCATTGTAGATTCATTAGATTTTTCATGGATCCAAATAACACACATTCACGCACTGTATGATGCCAAAATCGGATGAAATAAGATTACGACAGCTATAGATGTTTTCACCTACTTATGCCATCTTTTGAAAAAGAATAACTAAATTTTGCATATTTTCGATTGGTTTAATTAATCCAAAATAATAAAAAGAAATACCAGGGATATATTCTTATTATTTCAGTTTTTCCATTTTGTCATGCAATAGGATCAAACTTCATATCTCACATACATTGATTAACATTGGGGAAGAGACTGTTTTTATCTTTAGATTTATAAATTTACATATGAATTTATCTTTCTGTGCGTCTAATTAATACATATTCTTATATATAATAACAAAGTAAAAAAAATGAAAATGTAAACCAAGACATAATCAAGAGAAAAGTGAAATAACCAAGTGGAAAGATTAAAGAGAGAAATAAAAGAGATAATGGGACAAGAACAGAAAAACATTTGAATGGCAATATAATCCCGATGGCTTTTAATGGCTCATTTAAAATATAGAATGAAATCGTCACAGATATCGCATCAGCTCGCATGGATTGATTATAGACTGAGCAGAAGAGGACCCGTGCAAAAGACGAAGAGGACTGTTTGAATCCTCCCTGTGTCGCATTCTTGATAAGGTAGAATTTGCATAGTTTTAAGACACTAGCAACGACTGGTACATCTGTTAGTTTCATATATTTATGGCAATATTAACGTTTACCTACTCTTAATTACTTATTTCATAAATTTCCACATTCTGTATCAACAAATGAATAATTAATATTCTGTAAAAGCATCTTTTTAGAATGTTGTTTTAATGATAGATTTATTATTTACAGGCCATCCGCTGTACGGCTCCAAACTGCTCGTGTGATTGTTTTTCCCCCTGCAAAGCTCAAATCCGTATATGCGATGGTTGTGGACACGGCTGGGTTAGTCACGGTAAGAACTTTCTCTTTTACAAAGAAAAGTGGGATTCTCATGCAATATTTATTACTTGATCGCAATATTCGTTTTGAATTGTTCAATATGCTGAAAGCGTAAATCTTGAATTAAACAGTAAATCATCAATCGTAAGTTGACGAAAAAACTTTCTGCTCAAAATTTCACAATTTCAAGCTATCATGCAGTGAGTCTTACTATTTTTGTTTTATTTATTTATCTTCATTATATATATATATATATATATATATATATATATATATATATATATATATATATATATATATATATATATATATATATATATATATATAATATTCAAAGTCATCAACGTCTAGTAAAAAGCGATATAAGCGCGGCAAAGGAAAAAGTAACTTAAGTAAAACTATTGATTACAATGCAGACATTTTGAAATTACAATATAATTATTCTCAAACTTTCAATTTTCTACCTGTTAGAACTTGGTTATATAAAGTCAGAAAATGCAAATTAAGTATTGTTTATACTAATTTTTTAAAATTAAAATTAACTCATGAGCATTTTAAACATTTATTTTATGATTTGCTTCTTTCACGTACAAATTTCTTATATTACCACCTTCTCCATTCACCAAATCTACATACTAAAGTAGCTTACTGTGTAATTTCTTTTAAACACCCTATTCTTAATTCTCTTAACTTCAATAATTTATTTGCAAAACATCAGCACTTGTTACCCGTAAAAGAAATCAAAATACAAAAATCATTCAAATATAATTTACCAATTGGTAGAACTATTTACAATTACAATGAAGTTTCCAGGACATTAAACTCCGATGACCTTACATCATGTGTATGCAGCAATAAAAATCTTGCCCCTTATGTCAACTCCTCTCATGGACACATTATTACTGGGGATCTCAGTATAGTTCAGGATGATATACTTAGGGATATTATGAATAAAGGGTCCAAATTTCGCATTCCATTCTGCCATCACTCTAAATAACTTCTTCAGTCTATATCATTTGATTTTGATAAATTCATATATCAACTTGCTTGTTCACATTCCATTCCTATTGAAGCATTCCATCTATGGAAGTATACTACCTTACATCTACTTAAAAATGTTATTTTATAAACATTAAATTAACGAAGCCTAGGTATCCTTATAAACAACTCCTATCTGGTATTAAAGAACTACAACAAAATTTTGTTATAACTTTTGTAGAGAAAGCTTCTAATAATTATGCCATCATTTGTAAAAAATATTATGTTTCTCTGTTACAGAATTACTTAAAAAATAATCAAATTTTTAAACCCATTAATAATCAGTCTATCAAAATCAAAATTAAAATGCTAAAATTATATACACAATTAAATATTAATTGTAAGTTTTTTAAATTTCCTTATGTTACTTTGGTTCCTAAATTCCATAAATCACCTCTCAGTTTTAGAACAGTCACGTGTGGACATAATACCTTTACCACTACAGCTAGTAGGTACTTGCTTAACTGTTTAAATAGAATTAATGAATCTCTTAAA